>OX336388.2:2133198238-2133623238 GCA_946902985.2 Meconema thalassinum | reverse complement strand
CACTACACTGTGGCAGTCAGACTAGCGCTCCTTCCCCCACCACCACTACACTGTGGCAGTCAGACTAGCGCTCCTTCCCCTACCACCACTACACTGTGGCAGTCAGACTAGCGCTCCTTCCCCTACCACCACTACACTGTGGCAGTCAGACTAGCGCTCCTTCCCCTACCACCACTATACTGTGGCAGTCAGACTAGCGCTCCTTCCCCTACCACCACTACACTGTGGCAGTCAGACTGGCGCTCCTTCCCCTACCACCACTACACTGAGGCAGTCAGACTAGCGCTCCTTCCCCTACCACCACCACACTGTGGCAGTCAGACTAGCGCTCCTTCCCCTACCACCACTACACTGTGGCAGTCAGACTAGCGCTCCTTCCCCTACCACCACTACACTGAGGCAGTCAGACTAGCGCTCCTTCCCCTACCACCACTACACTGTGGCAGTCAGACTAGCGCTCCTTCCCCTACCACCACTACACTGTGGCAGTCAGACTAGCGCTCCTTCCCCTACCACCACTACACTGAGGCAGTCAGACTAGCGCTCCTTCCCCTACCACCACTACACTGTGGCAGTCAGACTAGCGCTCCTTCCCCTACCACCACTACACTGTGGCAGTCAGACTAGCGCTCCTTCCCCTACCACCACTACACTGAGGCAGTCAGACTAGCGCTCCTTCCCCTACCACCACTATACTGTGTCAGTCAGACTAGCGCTCCTTCCCCTACCACCACTATACTGTGGCAGTCAGACTAGCGCTCCTTCCCCTACCACCACTACACTGTGGCAGTCAGACTAGCGCTCCTTCCCCTACCACCACTACACTGAGGCAGTCAGACTAGCGCTCCTTCCCCTACCACCACTACACTGAGGCAGTCAGACTAGCGCTCCTTCCCCTACCACCACTACACAGTGGCAGTCAGACTAGCGCTCCTTCCCCTACCACCACTATACTGTGGCAGTCAGACTAGCGCTTCTTCCCCTACCACCACTACACTGTGGCAGTCAGACTAGCGCTCCTTCCCCTACCACCACTACACTGTGGCAGTCAGACTAGCGCTCCTTCCCGCACCACCACTTTACTGTGGCAGTCAGACTAGCACTCCTTCCCCTACCACCACTACACTGTGGCAGTCAGACAAGCGCTCCTTCCCCCACCACCACTACACTGTGGCAGTCAGACTAGCGCTCCTTCCCCCACCACCACTACACTGTGGCAGTCAGACTAGCGCTCCTTCCCCTACCACCACTACACTGTGGCAGTCAGACTAGCGCTCCTTCCCCCACCACCACTACACTGTGGCAGTCAGACTAGCGCTCCTTCCCCCACCACCACTACACTGTGGCAGTCAGACTAGCGCTCCTTCCCCTACCACCACTACACTGAGGCAGTCAGACTAGCGCTCCTTCCCCTACCACCACTACACTGTGGCAGTCAGACTAGCGCTCCTTCCCCTACCACCACTACACTGTGGCAGTCAGACTAGCACTCCTTCCTCTACCACCACTACACTGTGGCAGTCAGACTAGCGCTCCTTCCCCTACCACCACTACACTGTGGCAGTCAGACTAGCGCTCCTTCCCCTACCACCACTACACTGTGGCAGTCAGACTAGCGCTCCTTCCCCTACCACCACTACACTGAGGCAGTCAGACTAGCGCTCCTTCCCCTACCACCACTATACTGTGTCAGTCAGACTAGCGCTCCTTCCCCTACCACCACTATACTGTGGCAGTCAGACTAGCGCTCCTTCCCCTACCACCACTACACTGTGGCAGTCAGACTAGCGCTCCTTCCCCTACCACCACTACACTGAGGCAGTCAGACTAGCGCTCCTTCCCCTACCACCACTACACTGAGGCAGTCAGACTAGCGCTCCTTCCCCTACCACCACTACACTGTGGCAGTCAGACTAGCGCTCCTTCCCCTACCACCACTACACTGTGGCAGTCAGACTAGCGCTCCTTCCCCTACCACCACTACACTGAGGCAGTCAGACTAGCGCTCCTTCCCCTACCACCACTACACTGTGGCAGTCAGACTAGCGCTCCTTCCCCTACCACCACTACACTGAGGCAGTCAGACTAGCGCTCCTTCCCCTACCACCACTACACTGGGGCAGTCAGACTAGCGCTCCTTCCCCTACCACCACCACACTGTGGCAGTCAGACTAGCGCTCCTTCCCCTACCACCACTACACTGTGGCAGTCAGACTAGCGCTCCTTCCCCTACCACCACTACACTGAGGCAGTCAGACTAGCGCTCCTTCCCCTACCACCACTACACTGTGGCAGTCAGACTAGCGCTCCTTCCCCTACCACCACTACACTGTGGCAGTCAGACTAGCGCTCCTTCCCCTACCACCACTACACTGAGGCAGTCAGACTAGCGCTCCTTCCCCTACCACCACTACACTGTGGCAGTCAGACTAGCGCTCCTTCCCCTACCACCACTACACTGTGGCAGTCAGACTAGCGCTCCTTCCCCTACCACCACTACACTGAGGCAGTCAGACTAGCGCTCCTTCCCCTACCACCACTACACTGTGGCAGTCAGACTAGCGCTCCTTCCCCTACCACCACTACACTGTGGCAGTCAGACTAGCACTCCTTCCTCTACCACCACTACACTGTGGCAGTCAGACTAGCGCTCCTTCCCCTACCACCACTACACTGTGGCAGTCAGACTAGCGCTCCTTCCCCTACCACCACTACACTGAGGCAGTCAGACTAGCGCTCCTTCCCCTACCACCACTACACTGAGGCAGTCAGACTAGCGCTCCTTCCCCTACCACCACTATACTGTGTCAGTCAGACTAGCGCTCCTTCCCCTACCACCACTACACTGTGGCAGTCAGACTAGCGCTCCTTCCCCCACCACCACTACACTGTGGCAGTCAGACTAGCGCTCCTTCCCCTACCACCACTACACTGTGGCAGTCAGACTAGCGCTCCTTCCCCTACCACCACTACACTGTGGCAGTCAGACTAGCGCTCCTTCCCCTACCACCACTACACTGTGGCAGTCAGACTAGCGCTCCTTCCCCTACCACCACTACACTGTGGCAGTCAGACTAGCACTCCTTCCTCTACCACCACTACACTGTGGCAGTCAGACTAGCGCTCCTTCCCCTACCACCACTACACTGTGGCAGTCAGACTAGCGCTCCTTCCCCTACCACCACTACACTGAGGCAGTCAGACTAGCGCTCCTTCCCCTACCACCACTACACTGAGGCAGTCAGACTAGCGCTCCTTCCCCTACCACCACTATACTGTGTCAGTCAGACTAGCGCTCCTTCCCCTACCACCACTACACTGTGGCAGTCAGACTAGCGCTCCTTCCCCCACCACCACTACACTGTGGCAGTCAGACTAGCGCTCCTTCCCCTACCACCACTACACTGTGGCAGTCAGACTAGCGCTCCTTCCCCTACCACCACTACACTGTGGCAGTCAGACTAGCGCTCCTTCCCCTACCACCACTACACTGAGGCAGTCAGACTAGCGCTCCTTCCCCTACCACCACTACACTGTGGCAGCGAGGAGACGTACGTACTGTCGTGCGGCCGACGGCTCTTGTGGGATTGTTGACATAATAATAGGGCGGTTTTGCCATAACAAATATACCGCATATACAAATCGAATGGTACTCCGATGGAGGGAATGTGCAGGAAACGAGCACAAGTGTTAAGTGAAGAATATTGTGATTTATTCCAAACAGAAAATTGAACATATTAAAGAGGAAAATTCAACAACAAATTGTGTTCTTTTTAACACATTACATCTCTGTTGCACAGTAAACATGTGGCATGCCCTTTATAAGCTGTACAGAAAAATGAAACTTCCCATTCTGTTTTAAAGACTGCTGCTTCACCACTCCTTTTTTTATGCTGTTCAGTCATGACCACTGCGAAACTGATTTACTTACACGCTGTCAACTAAGCGCATTGGACTAGACTAGCCACTGAATGATCGCCTGCACACTTCAGCGCGGCGGGCAGCCAAGCTCCTCCCACCACTTCTGAAACTACCTTCCAACAAAGCGCTCGGAGCACTGGCTGGATGGCCCAGGTCTAAATATTTCGGATGGTCACCATGTTGGATTTTGAGATATGTAGGCCATAGAGTTATGTACTATTACATGAAGATTACTGTGTACAGTATGTGTATTATTCAAACTTCAATCGCAAGATTAGAAACACAAGAAATAAAAGCGAGATTTTAAAATTTTGCTCAGCCACCATCTTGTGGCTATGAATACAATTGAAATAATTTGGATGCCAGTGGATTACAATTTGTATAAACATTTACCGTACCATGTTTCACTGCGCTCGTATGGATAAATCACGAGAAACGCCCGTTTAAATATTTATTTTTCGCGTCACTGCCATCTTGGATTTGTGCTCACTAGGTTATTGAAAGTCCAATAGAGTAACTTACGATTATAGCTTCTATCAACATACTAAATTACAATTTGATTGCGTCATAGTTAACAGATATTGAGAACCGTCTAAATATTTCGAATGGTTGCCATGTTGGATTTGTATTTAGGTCATAGAGTTGTGTTCTATTAAATGACAATTATTGCATAGGTTCATTATTCATAAATGTATTCATAAAGGTGTAAGGCAAGGCTGCAACTTATCAGCCATACTTTTCAATCTTTACATTGAACAAGCAATGAAGGATATTGGAGAATCATTTAATGTGGGAGTGAAGATTCAAGGAGAAATAATTTCCAATCAAATTTTGCTGATGACATCGTCATCTTGGCCGACACGCCTGAGGATTTGAATGAGTTTTTGAATGGTATGGACTCCGTCTTGAGGAAAGAATTCATGATGAAAATTAAGAAATAAAAAATAAAAAATTTGGAATGCAGCCGAAAAAAATCAGGAACCTATATGAACATCAAATTTGCAGGTGAAAAGCTGAAGGAAGTAAGAGACTTCTGTTACTTAGGATGCAAAATAACCAGTGATGGACGAAGCAAAGGAGATATAAAAAGTAGGTTGGCTCAGGCAAGGAAAGCATTTCTACAAAAAAGGAATCTGTTGACATCGAATATAGATTTAGGTATTAGTAAGTCATTTTTGAAAGCCTTTGTCAGGAGCGTGTCGCTCTATGGAAGTGAAACTTGGACTGTTGATGCAGCAGAAAAGAGTAGAATTGAAGCGTTTGAAATGTGATGTTACAGGAGAATGATGGGTAGATAGGGTTACAAACGAAGAGCTATTAATACGAGTGGGAGAGGAGAGATGTTTCTGGCGACTGCTAATAAAGAGAAGAGATAGGTTGGTAGAAAACTTACTAAGACACCTCGGAATAGCAAGCTTAGTAATGGAAGGAAGGGTCGAGGTGAAGAACTGTAGGGTTAGACGAAGGTTAGAATATGTTAAACCGATTGCCTCGGATGTAGGGTGTGGTAGCTATGTAGAGATGAAACGATTAGCTCAGGACAGGGAGGCATGGAGGACTGCATTAGACTCAAACAACAACAACCAACAATTAACACCGATTGGCAGCACTTATGTGATTCATTCTTAGCAGTGGCAAGAGGGAAGTTTGGTCTACAATAGTTTGAGGGAGTCCAGTAAATATACTGGCACTGGTACCTCGTTTTTAAGCACCTTCATATGTCAACTGATTGGAGCGGGATTCGATCACACAATCTTGGACACAGCAAGAGAGAACGATTCCCCTGTGCCGCGCAGCCATCCAAAAGCTTTAAGGGGGTAGGTACGCCTTTTGCATAGCTATTTCTGCTGAGTTATAGAAATATTATATCTCTTAAACTATAGTCTACGCTGCAAAGAAATAAAACTTTTCAGGATTATTAAACACAGATCACTCATTATTATGCACAAAATAAGTTTTATGATATGCTTGCAGTCATGTATTATTACATCACCAAACTTTCAGCTGTTTTTGTACAGTTGGAGAGCGTTTACATGACAAGTACCGCTCAATTTCAAAAATATTTACATGAATGTTATTTTGAGTTGTTGGTAACATTCACTGCTACCAACATACAGCAAAATAATTGATACACATGTCCAGGAATTGTATTTTTCATATTCTTACTCAAATGTATATTTTTAAAAAATGTAGGGTAAATAATATTCTCTTAAATGGGAAGTATGCCAGACAAAAAATATATATTTTGGTGTATGTTGTTCATATTAGTACAGTAAACTATCATGCAAAATTTCATTGAGATATCTTGAATAGTATTTGAATTATCATGTAAACGCTGTGTGAAAATAATGTTTTCGTAAAACGAGCTTCAAACCTACCTGAGGGTAGAATTTAAGGAGACAACTTAAGTGACAGCAACTAACATTTAGGGGCATACTCTGGAAGTATTGAAGGTATTTTCATTACGTTTTCACAAAATTAAAGATAAAACATTACTCATTCATATCATTTATTTATTTATTTACAGTTTTTTTTACGGTCACATTGAAGCACCAAAAATCAAACCTTATATACGAAGTCTTCAAATACTAAGTTCAGTTCTTAACACTTGATAATTTTTTTCTTTCCCAATACTTCTTCATTCTGGAAGATCTTGCAGCTCGTTCTTGTGTAATTATAACATACTGCTTACGCTGTGAAATTTTGAATGTTAGTCGAGTGTATTTGTTATTCAGAAGCCGTTTCTCCTCTCTATGCTCAGTTTGATGCTTAGTAATTTTCAATTCGTCTAAATCCATTTGTATTTCTTTAAACCATGTGATTTTTAGCCTACTTTTCACATTTTGCAAAAATGAGGAAAAAGTCGTCTTATGAGATCCGGCAAATGTGTCTGTCTGTCTGTCTTGTCTGTCCTTCTGTCTGTCTGTCTGGCTGTGTGTGTGTCCCCCCCTATCAACTCCTAAACGGCTGGAGCAATCAAAATAAAATTTGGTAGGAGTAAAGGTCTATACCTGAATATCTCACGGCCATATTTGAAAATGATGTCAGTGCTACCAACTGCTAAAAAATCGCAATTGATATTTGAGCTCCATGTTGGATATCTTGGAAGGTATGAATGTGAGCTATTTCAAAATTGGCATACGTATAGATAATAATATTGCAGTTTAATTTCCAGGAGGCCATACATCGCTGTGTTGCCAAAATGATTATAAGCCTGCTGATTGGTCCAATTTTTAAATTCACATAACTTCTACACTATCAATTGGAATTCAACCAAATGTCGTATGTTGTATGCATACATAACCAGATATGACTGAGCGTATTCTTAAGACCCACCAGGGCTGCCAACTGTTAATAAATGCTCCTATTTATTTTATCCAAATACCAATATATCAGAAAGTATGCAAGCCAATAGCTCTAAACTTTGCACACGTATAGTACCTGGCATTCTAGATGCATTTGGACTAACTAATATACGTCAGTGCTGCCAACATGATTCTAAGCCTGCTGATAGGTCCAATTTTAAAATGCATGTAACTTCTATACTAACTAATGGATTTCATTCAAAATTGGCGCAAGAATAGATCATATAATTTCAGATTATTTCTGACCAATACATCCATGACATTGTTGCCAACATGATTTTACGCACGCTGTTAGATCCAATGTTTAACTGCATGTAACGTCCATGCTATTCATTGGACTTCAACCAAATTTTGTATTCTGTACCTTAAGAGATGGAACTAAGAATATATTCAGTCATCAGGGCTGCCAACTGTAGTGCTCTATTAGGCTACATTATGCAAGGTATACAGTATTTCGAAATAATTAGAAATTTCGATATTAGCAACTTAATTTCTTCATTATTCTAGATAGGTTCATATACTGTAGAATTATCATTGGCATGAAAAGTAGGCTCTTTAGTTCGTCACGGAACTTCTTGTTGTTTTACTGTTCCAAAAGAAGTCAAAATGTTATTTCAGGAGTCTAGTATTTGGCAAGCGGGATATGTGTCCAAAAAAACGCAATCCTTCGTTTTCCCATCGTGTCAATGATAGATTCATTTTCCTTGTAAAGTATTGAATTGGGCAAAAGTCTCCACTGGCCCTCAACCTGGTGTTTTTATTGAGTATTGTCCGAAGAATCCGTCTATCAACCTTCTGTAGTTTGTCAGTTGTTGATCGGGTGTTTAGTTTAAATAAAGTTTCACTTGCATATGTTGCTTCTGGCCTAACGACGGAGAAATAATGTCGAAATTTAGCATTAATCAAAAGAGACTGTTTCTTATATGTTGGCCAGGTAATCTGTTGTGATCGTCTCAATATTAGTGTTCTACTGTCTATTGATGCTCTCTCATTGGCATTCCAAGTGATGATCTCACCAAGATATTTAAATTTTTCCACAATCTTTATTTTCTGGGCATTATGCAGTACAATATGTGATGTGTCAACTTGAAAAAATGGCATAATTTCTGTTTTCTCAAATGAAACATTCAACCCAACCTTTGCTGCTAATCGTTCCAATTATCATTTATAAAAAATTAAAATATTTTGGCCGTGAAAGGTGTACCTTCCCCCTTAGGTATTGTGTTATACATGAATCCAGTTTGTTAGATAATCACTCACTCGTACTTTTGAAACCCAATATTCGGGCACTTATCAGAAATGCTCGTCACATTACCTATGATGATTTGATTTTAACTGCTCTTTGTTGCGGAGAATGATTGCTCCAATTTTCAAATTTATTCTCAGGTCACAGCAGTGCTGTGTAACTCTTTTTACTATAATTGGTGACGGTAGAATGTGTGCCGAGGTCCTGGCTTCAGTCCAGACACCTCTGCAGTGCATATGGATTAGACAGCAGATAACCACTGTGAAATGAATTCCTTGCCAAATTACAGTAGTTAACCTCACAAGGGGCTAATTTACAGGAAAATGCTTCCAAACTGTGGTTTCTGGATTATTATTAGTTGTTGTTGTTGTTTTATAAACGAAAGTTTGATGTTTTTCAGTCGGTCAACACGAATTTTTCCCGAAAGAGATGGGTTATTCCCTAATCCTTAAAACATTACATGAAAATAATAAATACACTTGGATGAGAGACTTGTGGAACTGTGTAAGGCATTCAACCTTGTTTTGAAATCCACAGCTTTTAAACATCTGCCAAGGAAACAGAAAACATGGACATCCCCAAATTCCAACCTTGGTGAGTTCCGGATCGATCACGTCGCTATTTCACGTAAAGCCCATCGAGAGATCCAGAATGTGAGGGTTCTTAGAAGTGCCAACCTAGATTCAGATCATTACCTCTCTAAAATCAAAGTTAAACTCATTCCGAGAAATACTAGAAAGGTCCAGCGACGAAAGATGAATAGGTTTGACTTGCAAAAGCTACAGTCTAATGATGAGTTCACTCAGAAGCTTGAAACACTGGATCCACAAAACTGGGAACAACTACGAGATGCCATAGTATCAGCAGCTAAGGAAACAGTCCCATTAATAAAACGCAGAAAGCATGCCTGGTGGACCAGTGAATGTGAGGCGGCAATAACGCTCAGACAACTTGCATGGCAGAGATGGAACTCACAGAAGAGTGAAGACAACTGGGGAAGTTTCTTATGTATGAGAAAACAGGCTGCAAAAACTATTCGAGGGGTAAAACGTGCTTTTGACAAGAACAAGCTGGCACAAATTGAGCTACACTTCAAGAAGAATAACACCCGGGATTTCTATAGAACTTTTAAACAGAATCTCAGTAAATATGCTCCACCTAGCCTACTCTTCAGGGACCTAAATGGAAAAGTTGCTTATAATGACAAGGAAAACTGCCAAATATTGGCAAATTACTTCGAGTCTCTCCTCAACTGTGAGGCTCCAGAATCAACATTTCAGTTCGAAGACAATCCGGACGTACACCCAGATTCCACCCCACCCACAAAAGAAGAAATTAATCAGATCATCCAGTCACTCAAAAACAACAAAGCACCAGGTGAGGACTCCATAGTTGCTGAATTATGGAAGCATGCTGGCGACAAGGCTGTTGATAAGTTAACTGAGATTATTCATGAGATTTGGGAAACGGAGGAACTCCCTAGCAACTGGACCTCAGCTCTACTTCACCCTCTTCATAAGAAGGGTGACCGAATGGATGTGAACAACTACCGTGGAATCTCTCTCCTTACAATAACATACAAGATCCTCTCAAAAGTCCTTCAAAATAGGGCAGAACAACAACTAGATTCCCAATTGGGAGAATATCAAGGAGGGTTCTGGAAAGGACGATCATGTGCTGAACAGATCATGAATCTTAAGTCTATTGTTTCATATCTAAAGCTTAGATCTAAAGATTTTGTGGTGACCTTCGTTGATTTCAAGAAGGCATACGACTCCATTGATCGATTCTCCCTATTTCAAATCCTGAAGGAACTGGGATTGGACAATAAAACAAGAAAAATCATTGAGAAGACCTTGACTAACACCACCTCCAGAGTGAAATTTAGGGGAGAAATTTCAGAAGCTTTCGAAATCAGAACCGGGGTAAGGCAGGGAGACGGATTATCACCTCTGCTTTTCAACTGCGCACTTGAGAAGGTCATCCGAGAATGGCGCAAAGAATTGAACAACAATGGGTTCGTAAATGGAGTCAGATTAGGCTACAAAAATCTGAATCTGACGGTTGATTGCCTAGCCTTCACAGATGACCTTGCAATTTTTTCAGATTCCCTTGGCACGGCAGCAGTGCAGATCAAGCTACTCAGCACTCAAGCTGCAAAAGCAGGCCTTAAGATCTCCTTTGAGAAAACCTTGTTTATTACTAACATTAAACAAACACCCAAGGAGCTAGACAAAGGAGAGGGACGCATTAAGCAAACTCAATCATTCAAATATCTAGGCGAGTGGATAGAACCCAACACATCCGAGAAGGCTGCTTTCGAATCGCGCATCAGAAAAATGGAAATGGCATATCATCTAACAAAGGGTATTTACAACAAGAAATCAATATCCCTAAATGCCAAGCTAAGACACTATCAAACTGTCATCCGCCCAGAGGCTCTATATGCTGCAGAATGCCTTGCAATGCATAGGAAAGGACTTATGGAGAAACTAGAAGCTAAAGAAAGAAAGAAAGAAAGAAAAATTTTCACGAAAAACTTGGGCCCTGTAAAAGAAAACGATGAATACAGGAGACGGCACAACCACGAGCTCTACACATGTGTAGAAAAAATAACTGATGTGATGAGAAAAAGAAGAATTTCATTTTATGGCCACATTTCACGAATGAGCTCTGTAAGGTTGACAAACAGGATCTTTACATACTTTCTAGAGAAGAAAACAAAGGGGGCATGGTTCACTGAAGTTGACAGAGATTTGAAAGAAATTGGGAATACAAGTGATGATGTACTGGAACGTGTAAAATTTAAGGTGAAACTTACAACTCACCGGAGTTTCCTAGAGAAACCTAAGCTCAAAACAGGCAAGAAGTGGACAGAAGAAAGGAAGCAACAACATGGAGAATTCATGCGGCAGTACTGGGCGAATGTTAAAGCTCAAAGCAGAAACCATTTGAAATAGCGTGGTCCTTAGTTGGCCGTAACGCAAGAAGAAGAAGACACTTGGATGACCAGTTTCGTCAAGCGATCATCATCAGATCTATTACACTTACGCACTAAAATTTACGACAGGTAGTATGGGTGAAAATATTTACAATATGTTTAAATGCACTTCGCTCCTACTAATCGCGTGAACGCAGTTAGCAATGATTATGGCTTAAGGATGAACATTCCCAAAACAAAATTCATGGTTGTCAGCAAAGATGTAATTGATACCACATTATCAGTTACTTATAAAGGCATCGAACGAGTTCATTCGTATAAAAATCTAGGATGCTACCTGAATGACAAATGGGACTGCAGCCAAGAAATCAAAGCTCGCATTGAGCAAGCCATGGGTGTCTTTATCAAAATGGAGAAAATGCTGTGTCACCGAGATCTTAGTCTGAGAACGAGACTACTTGCCCTCAAGTGTTACATAATTCCTATACTAATGTATGGACATGAGGGGTGGACGTTTACCAAAACCTTGGAGAAGAAGTTGGAAGCATTTGAAATGTGGCTGTATCGTCGCATGCTTCGTATATCGTGGACCGACAAGGTGAGAAACACCGAGGTGCTGGATCGGATGGGCAAGGAGATGGAGGAGCTCTACAACATCAAGCGACAGAAGCTACAATATTTTGGCCACGTGATTCGAAATAACAAGTACTGACTCCAGCAGCTAATCATGGAAGGCAAGATTGAAGGACGGTGCAGACCAGGGAGGAGGAGGATCTCCTGGCTCAAGAATTTGCGGGAATGGTTTGAACTGGACTCAGCATCTCTGTTTCGAACGGCAACCTCGAGGCAAGGGATTGCAATGATGATTGCCAATCTTCGACGCGGAGACGGCACATAAAGAAGAAGAAGAAGAAGTTCCTACTAGTAGAAGTGTGTTGCATGGAGTAATTTCCCCTACCTAGTTACCATGGCAACGATCACAAGTGCACTTAGCCTACTTCCCAATAGTTGGAGCGTGCGTGATAACCTACTTATAGTCTGGTTGGTTGGTTCCTCAGTTTAGGGTCTGCGACAATGTGGTCATGTAGCCCCGTGTACTTTGGGTGTGTGTAGAATCTGTCTGATAAACGGTGTTAATTGTGATGGCTGTATTAGTGTGTGTTATCTGTTTTCAATTCAAGTACGGACTGCCGACATTCAATTTTTTCAAGTAGTTCCTACTTTTGCCGCCAAACGCCACAGTCAACGACTACTAGTTCAGAACTTGGTTACCAGTTGCCACCGCAGCGGGCTCTTGGTTACGAACGTAGGAACCTAAGAGAGTTTGTCAAATGTTTAACCAATTATTTAGCCTCAAACAGGTGTAATTAGTGGAAGGTTCTTTAACATGCCATGGGACCGTCGGCTTTACTTCCCCGCCGAAAGAAGGCATACTGAGGAATTTTAACGCTCTTTAAAAATTCGATTTCATCCGGGTATGAACCCGCGCTCTTGGACATAGAAGCTCAGCATGCTACCAACTACGCCACCGAAGCCGCCTATATTTATAGTATCCATAATACGAATAATAATAATAATAATAATAATAATAATAATAATATCGTATGGCCTCGGGTGCCGGGTGCAAGCTTTGATATTTGACACCCAAGGGTAGCTTGCATGTCGAATTTCGTTGTTCCTTGAAGAACTATGAAAGTCAAGGAGTTTAGATATCTAAGCTCCTTGAACGCTATAGCGCTTTCTAGTAGAGAAATGAGGAACTTTGTGTTGGCGGAACCTCCCAAGATTAATTTTGCCACTATGAACACGGTCTACTGATTTCATATGGGTTGTTTGACATGCCAACATCGTGTGACATGTTGTCGTAATTTTTGACGCCTTTCAAAAAAAAAACACTTACCACGGCCAGGAGCGAACCTGCAAGCTTGGGGTTAGTAGACCGACACGTTAACCACTTACCCACCGTGGCAAGCAGATTACCAATAAAAGTACCCGTATGATTCTTCAAGACTACACCATGTACCGTAAGTAGTGACACTTGCTCTAGCAGCAATCACAAGAGGTGGATATGATCGATGTCACCCTGCCGTATTAATACTGTGCATTCCAGAGCTGTTTGCCTCACTTCTGGCACGATCCTTCACGCAGCCGTCCCGGAACAATTAATCATCAACATATCTAACTCCACACTGACGTTCAGTTTCCGGATTTCAACCTGGGAGAAGCTAAATATATCTAATACTATGTACCCACTATGTAGTTCCTCCCATTCGTACTTCCGCCAAAGACGACCTATTTAAACTCGGGTCTTACTTTGAAGCCTTGCTCAACAGTTAGCCTTTATTGATTACTATAACGCACTTTCGGGTACGAAGATACTTCACCGTCTGCCAGTTTTGTGACATACACTTTTGCCTTTGCCCTTGTATTGACTGACTGAATTGAATTTATGTTTTATATTCTAAGGCAAAATTGAAAAATGGCTTCCAATACGTTACAGAGGTGACTTATAAATTAGTTATTATAGAACTAGGCAACACTAAAATATCACTTCTAGTATTTCTTTTATGATTTCCATAATTCGTAGGCCTAATATTAAAGTCAATCTAAGACAGATAGAAAGATAGATAGAAAGAAAGAAAGAAAGAAAGAAAGACAGACAGAAAGAAAGAAAGAAAGAAAGAAAGAAAGAAAGGATCCAAATGACCACATTTTGAACAAGTAGTTCCGTGAAGAACTATACAGCCTATTTTCATATATCCTGCTCATGTTAATTGCCTCTATCAACATACAAAATTTCAGTTTAATTGCTGTAACAGATTCGTAGATATTGAGAACCGTCTAAATATTACGGAAGCTTGCCATTTAGGATTGATATATGTATAGGCCATAGAGTTATGTACTATTCAAGAACACTTATTGCCTAGGTTCATTATTCAAACTTTCACTTCGATCGCATGATTACGACACAAGAAATAAAAACGTAATTTTAAAATTTCGCACAGCCGCCATCTTGAGGTTATGTAAACAATTGAATTAAATTAGATGGCAGTACATTACAATCCTCAAAATCATTTACTGTACCACATTTCACTGCGCTCAGAGAGTTAACTCACGAGAAAACTCTATTAAAATATTTCAAATTCGCTTGGTCGCCATGTTCGTTTTGTACTTTACAGGTTTATGAATTATACATAGGTAAACTTGTATCAGTACCCTTTATCACCGTACAAAATTGCAAGGTGATACCTGTAATAGTTTCGGGGATATAGAATGTCAGTGAAATATTTCGCACAGCCGCCATTTTGAGGTTATGTAAACAATTGAACTAAATTAGACTCCAGTGCATTGCAATGTGTATAAATATTTGCTGTACCAAGTTTCATTACGTTTGGATTGTTAAATCGCGAGAAAAGTCTATTTACAATTCTCAACTTCGCTTGGCCGCCATGTTGGTTTTGTAGTCACCCGATTTTTGAAAGTCTCATAGGTGAACTTCTAGTAGTACCCTTTATCACCGTACACAATTTCAGGGCGATATCCGTTATAGTTTCGGAGATATTGAATGCTAGTGAAATATTTCGCACAGCCGCCATGTTGGATTGGTGAGACGTAACAAAATTTGAAGGGCACGGTCGAGGTCGCCGGGAATAGTGCTATTAACTTACCAAGTTTCACTGAAATCGCTCCAGCCGTTTAGATTTTATTAGGACACACACACACACACACCTCTCTCTCTCTCACACACACACACACGCACACACACACGGACAAAAGGTGATCTCATAAGCCTATTTTTTCAAAATTGAAAATAGGCTAAAAATACCGAAATCAGATAAGCACGACAAAATCAATCTCAGGGTCTATCTAGGCAAATAATTAGGTCTATTCTCAAGTAGGTAAGGAGTGAAATTATTTTTGGAAACACACACATTCTTAAAATATCTCAATTTATTGATAATTAAAATTGACTTTGACTGGCAAAAAAATTTCAAAACACAAACAAACAACACAATCATTTAAAAAAATCAACCTGCCTATCATTCACCACTTCGCAAAGATTGAAAATCAGGAATCAAAGTCCATCTGATATCAAAATTTAAAAAAAACATTTCTTTTGTATATTTACACTAGATAATCACTTTCATTAAAGTGTCCGAGTGATTTATCCTATTTACAAACCTCGTTGCACATTAAGAAGATTCGTCGTTCGTTGAAGACATTCAACGAAAATATTTATACACTTTTCATTTTTTTCCTCTTAAAAAAAAGCAATATATATATATATTTTTTTTTTTTAAATATTATTCTGTTGATATAATGCTAACTCTGTCTTATGAACCCCATATTAAGATTCGGCTTAACAAAGTCGGATGTTAATACGGTCATTATTTTCAAAAACTTGTTTCAACAATAAACAAAATTTATGAAATTTTCATCAAATTGAAAATTAAATTATATCTCATTTATGTATAAATCTCTTTGTTCCAAATGAACAATGTTCAAAAATAGGAATTTCATCATTTGAAATTTATAATTCATAATTGACATTTGCTTGTTATTAACAACACAATTGTTGCAATTTATTCTCAGTTGACTGAGTTTCTTGCCACAACAGCTTCTCACTTAGAAAATCTGTGCAATGTTTCACAAATATTTAAATTATAAAATTCTCTGAATTTATTATTGAAAATCCACAACCTGCTTCCAGTCTCCGACCGGGTCAGGAATGGAATGAATGGAGCCCCCATCTAGCGGCGAGGATATGAATTGTGCCGGCTGCCGAGGCCTGACGCACTCCTCTGGGGCAATGATTAAATGAATGACAGGTGAAATGAAATGATAGTGGAGAGTGTTGCTGGAATGAAATTTTGACAGGGAAAACCGGAGTACCCGGAGAAAAACCTGTCTGCCTCCGTTTTGTCCAGCACAGATCTCACATGGAGTGACCGGGATTTGAACCACGGACCCAGCGGTGAGAGGCCAGCGTGCTGCCGCCTAAGCCACGGAGGCTTACTGAATTTATTATTATTATTATTATTTTAATTATTTCAATAATTCTCTTAGAATTGTATTTATAACAGGGTTTCACTTTTTATCGGGTGAATATTAACTGCTCATATGCAAAGAAAAATTATTTTTATCAATACTCAAAGCACAAAATATAAATATTTATTTATTTATCTTGTTAATCTTGGCATTTTCCAAATATTTATTTTAATTTTTTGTTCTTAGGTCAGTTTCCTCAAAATCTAAACTCATACTGTTCAAATATTTAGGCATCAGGTTTGGAAAATTGAAGTTGATCAAGACAGAATTTTCATTTTTGAAACTGTCAGATATAGTGGGATTAAACTAGAAATATGGGGCAGTCTAATATTGCCTTACCCTTCTTTTATAATTCAGAGACCATCATGCTCTTCATAAACATTCACATGACACACACGCATATCCCTGTGTGCGCAAGACAATGGGACTCAAAGCCCTCATGGACGACCCATCTGGCCTCCTCACCAAACTTAAGTTTTGACAATTATATTCACACACTAAACAAATATATTTGACTTCATCTATTATATTTTTTATCCACCAAACACTTTTATATATTTTTTGCCTACTTTCCACATTTTGCAAAAATGAGGAAAAAGTAGACTTATGAGATCGATCCGGGAAAATGTGTGTCTGTCTGTCTGTCTGTCCTTCTGTCTGTCTGTCTGTCTGTCTGTCTGGCTGGCTGTGTGTGTGTCCCCCTCCCCTATCAACTCCTGAACGGCTGCGGAAATCGAAACCAAATTTAGTATGCGTAAAGATGTATACCGGAATAACTCACGTCCATATTTGAAAATGATGTCAGTGCTACCAACTGCTGAAAACACGCACTAGAAATTTGAGCTCCATGTTGGATATCATGGAAGGTATGCATGGGAGCTATTCCAAAATTGGCTAACATGTAGATAACACTATTTCCGTTTAATTTCCAGGAGGCCATACATGACAGTGGTGCCAAAATAATTTTAAGCCTACTGATGGGTCCAATTTTAAATGCCTATAACTTCTATACTATCAGTTGGATTTCAACCAAATTTTGTATGTAATATGTGTACATAAACAGATATGACTGAGCATATTGTTAAGAGCCACCAGGGCTGCCAACTGTTAATAATTGATCTCTCTATTATTTTATCCAAATACCAATATATCAGAAAGTATGCAAACCGACAGCTTTAAACTATGCACACGTATCGTACCTGACATTTTAGATTAATTTTGGAGTAACTTAGGCCTATATACTTCAGTTTTACCAACACGATTCTAAGCCTTCTGATAGGGCTAATTTTTAAATGCATGTAACATCTATACTATCAGTTGGATTTCAACCAAATCTCGTATGTGCTATGTGTAACATAACAGATATGACTATAAGTATTCTTAGGAGCAATCAGGGCTGCCAACTGTTAATGAATATTGCGACCACTTGGAATTGGGAAGGGCCCTACTTACCTGTTTTCAAGTGGTCCGCGGCGCTTGCTGCAAAATCACCGCCAGATGACATGCCCCAACAGAAGAACACCTAAAGGTGGAAGGAAGGTGGAGAAGAGGGAAACGCACAGGCTCGTCTACAGACACATCCGATAACTAATAGAACTGCCTCCGACGAAATAATGCCACAACAGTTGCTTAAAATTTAAAAGAGAATTTAATTACCAAAAGGGGTCAAGAAAAATAAAATTTAACAAAATCATTTAAAAAGGAAACTCTATGGCCACAACAACCTCTCTCTGGTAATGCATATGGCTTAAGGCCAACATAAGTTATTTACATAAGAAGGCAAGAGACGGTTTAACATGCTTGCTGAGCGAAATGAAAACATTTAATTTAAAATTAAAATAATAACGCCCAAAAGATAAAAAACCAGAATACAGATATTACCAAATGAGAAAGGGCTTGATGATTTACTAAGGTACGCAACACCGACCCGACATGCAGACATCAAGGGCACGATGAAACGAAAAATTTTAAATTAAATTAATAAAATAAAAATAGGATCAATTAACAAATCCACAATTTTCATGACGGAGAAAAACTCGGGAACACTCACAAAAACACAAAGTTAAACCAACAATATTAACAAAAAACATACTAAGTTAACACCACAACACGTTTGAGTCTCCCGCTCGATGCCTAGAGAATGTACTCACAAGACCAGAATGCACTCGGGCAAAACAAAAACAAACATGGCCACCAAATAGACGACCGCATGTCCGGACGAATTACGGCAAACAATTACATCTTAAAATTAGATTTTAAGTCACCAGAGAGAACAGAAAGGGAGGAAGGAATTACGCCTTAACACTATTGACACGAGGCATTTTAGGCTGCAACGGATCGTAAATCAAATTAATAATAGGGCAATCCCAAAGATTACCAAAAACTAAATAAATAAAAATTTACAACGTAAAATAAACTAGAAACGTGTCTCCAGAAGGTACGAAGGAAAACAATAAAATTTACTTATCTGGTAACATTAGCAAAACAGAAAAATTAGGCCTACCAGGCGAAACAAAATACAGTATTAAAACATTAATATAAGGCCAATATCGGAGTTCCCATAACAATATATTGAACCCTTATTGATCTTCGATAAATAAGTATTCATATTTATTATTATTATTACTACGGCCCAGGCAGCACATAAGGAAGTCGACTTGGATATTAGGGAGGCCAGCATTTCGTAACGATTGCAACAGAAGCTGAGTTGGTAGCTATTCCTGGGGACGGCCAGAATTAGTCGAGTTCAAGGCCAAATTGTGCAACTACTGTACCAAAATTGGAGACATAAAGGGAGAATCACGAGGTCCTCTCAACGAACATACGATTGAATCAGCCAATCGCAAGAGACCAAGCCGTGACCACGAGGTGGACGGCGTCAGTAGTAAAAAGCGCGCGGAAGTGTGTATCTAAGGAACCGCCGAACGGATTAATCTCCGCTCGAGTAATTTGAGACGTTGGATTTATTTGGAGAAGAATGACACTAGCCCCATCTTTGTGAGACATAAACTCTGGAAGTTTTTATCCGACTCCGCCCCACTCCACCGCCCTTGTCAGTTTCTCATAAATAGTCTGGCCTGACGCCTATCTAAGTACTTATCCTGTGGAGCCTTCTGAGGTATACTCCACGCCAGTTTGTAGTGTGATTTTGACGCTCGAATTTATCTGAGTACTATTCTTGTGGAGCCTTCAGAGGCATACTCCACGCCAGTTTGTAGTGTGATTTTGACGCTCGAATTTATCTGAGTACTATTCTTGTGGAGCCTTCAGAGGCATACTCCACGCCAGTTTGAAATGTGATTTTTACGCTCTAAAATCAGTGAAGCTAATTTATTTTATGAGCTCTGGGAAGCTAAAGTCGCAGCGTTTGCAGTATCGAATTTTAAAAGCTATAATACATTTTGTTCTAAAATCAACTAAGTTGTGTGATCTAAATATTTCACGCCAGCGCGTGATAAACTGTAACATTCTTTTAAAGAGGACGAGTTCAACTTTAAGGGGGAAGTATCGTATCACCCTCATTAGCGCTTACCAGAACCGAAGTCCATAAGACGGGACGGAAATACCGGACGAGATAGCGACTGCGAGTGCAGCCAGGATTTTGAACTTGTTAACGAGCCAGTGGCGCGGACTCGAGATGTATATTTTATGTATAAATTGTGTGTATTGTATGTGTTTTTTATAGTGCGTATGTGCGATATAATTAGGGCCAGTCTTCGCTATTAATCGCAGTAGGACAATTGTGGGTGAACTGAGTAGCCTGCAAGCGATTATAGATAGGCAAATATTTAACATTGAACTTTTCTGCCAAGGAGTCGAGACCAAGATGATCAGCACGTGGTTTGAAGTTGGGATGAGCTTCAAGAAATCAACGCAGACGACTACTATGGAGTGCTAAATTGTCCATAGGGCAATGGGTTGAGGAGGATGTCCTTAGTCCTACATGCAGAAGCGGTGATGTACTAAAATTGGATTATTTCAATTATGTAGTTAGATTTGGCCGGGGAACTTTGTAAATAGTCATGTTTTTCTTTCTTGTTTTTAGCTGTTTTTCTTGTACCGACACTATATGTTTAAATGTCCGTTGGCGCGTGGCCAAAGTGTTCGTTGATATTTTGATTTTTCTTGAGTCATGTGTAATGTACGCGGCGTGCGTGCGTGATTTTTATCCTTGCAATTGCGGAACCCGTTACATTCGATAAATGGTGCTTTATTAACGTTAATATTTTGAAATAGGAATGGGAGGAAATGATTGTAAAACATTTTGCTGAACAGGTTATTATTCATGTTAGGGTAGCCGAGTGCACCAACTTAAAAGTAATTATAGAACACCTTCGTTCTAATTTTGATAGATTTTCTTGAGTCCTTTTCAGGTGACTAGTCACGGCATAGAACGATGGCGCCAGCATGTGAATATTATTTGTGTCTTTTATTTCAGGGTCTGTCACAACCCATACGTGTGATTCTGTGTGTGTTGATGTGTCTTGTGTGTGTTGATTCTACGTGAGGAGGGGGTAGTTGTCCTACCGCCCTTATATATTTTTTGCTGCTGTTGTATTTTTTTGATGGAAAGACAGAGTGCTCTTGGGAGACTGCTGATTCTTGTCCATATTGTTTTTCTGACACACACGTATTATTGTGCTTTGGGGCACATTTCTTCGAGGTTCGACCCCATGTTCTGGGAGGTCGAGGTTATTGACACGTGGGTTGACAGACATGCAGAGTTCCACAAACCGCCCGTTTTGCCTGTGACTTATTTTTGATAGGCAGTCCTTTTTGTCCGACTGAACCCTGTAAGCTTTCATGTAGCAAACCTGTTCATTGTGATGGCTAATTTTTAAGCCATAATTAATTGGGGAGTTCGCCATGTGTGTAACGGATTGTTGTACCTTGTATGGATAAGAATATTGTGATTAACGTAAATGTTGGCTGTTTGCCTATTGCTTTGTTGATGACTCGATTTCATGTAAATTTGTTTGTCACACCCGTGTGGTGTAGTGGTAGAGTATTTGTAAATTTGACAGCGGTCATTTGAGTATTTTTTCTATTGGTCACGTGTTAATGTACTTGTGTTGATTTGTGTGAGAAGTCCTAAGATTTTAGGCAGTAAATGTTGCTACGGCAATTTAAGTCCAATTTCACACGGAAATTTTGTGTTTGTTTATAGTAGATTTAGGAAGTGTCGATTTAACTTAAGTATTGTAGTTGTGTTCCCTTGTGTCGGTCTAGCTCTAGGAAATGCGGATTCGTTGTCTGAAGGGTCATTCTGGATGATAACGAATCACGCATTCAAAGTACACATCGTGGTGCATGTAGAACGGCGTACGCACTTATATGGTCACTTTTTGGTATCTTTTATTTTAAGGACACTTGGTCCAGGTAATTAATCTCTCCAGAGATATCGCCTCAGTTTTTGGCATTTCTATTAAGCGGGAGTCAGTGGGAGTTTTGTTGTTAATTGTATATGTAAATATGGTGATTTGTTATTAAATTCAGTTGTTTTAACCCTGGCTTCACTCTTTCCTGCATGTTATTTTGTTATATGTTACCCTGCAAGTTAATGAAGCGCCCTGACAGCAACTGACGAATATGACCTGTTACGCCCCGAATCTGAGTCTCATATGCTTCTTTGCAAGGGTTCAATATATATATATATATATATATATTAAATAATTACGTACCTTAAAAACTTCTCTGTGGAGACACTTTAATAATAAAATAATTAACACACAAATTTAAAAATATTATACGGCACTATATGGCCTCAAAATGGCTAACCCGCACATGCGCTCTTTTGGTAACAAGCACTCCTGTTTGCATCTAGTTGCGATTGCTATTTATACTTCTTCTTCACTGCGAAATGGCGAAAATACAGCCTTAAGAGCACAGGAATTCCATTTTAGCATATATCCGTATTTCGTAGAGGCTAGGGGCAAAAGCCCCCAGCAGTCGGAGAGACACTCTTTCACCAACCAGCCGGCTTGATGCTTCCTTGACGACAGACCATAAGGATGGCAAGATAGCGGAGAATCCAAAGTCAAATACCGCACTGCATTCATGTTAATTGTAATTGTCCAATCACAGCTTGACACATCAAGTAACAATGTGCATATTATATAATTATTTTGGCGGCATGATGTATATATAGTCTTTTGTTCAATGACGTAGAATACAATATCCTTCAAACATGACTCGATTAGGATGAGATCAGAAGACACCACTCACTCACTCTAGCGGTCAAAGAAACAACCACGGCTAGAGGCGCCGAAGTCAAATAGATTCTGCCATCTCGAGTTCATAAGCGAAACCAAACCATCAAGGCTGGCGCTTTAAAGTTCGGGAACACACATGTAGGGGAGATGCATATTTAATAACGTTGGGACTGGCTTTTGCACGTTACAAATATAATATAATTTTTTTAACCTAATATCAATATATCAGGAAGTATGCAAGCCAACAGCCCTATACTTTGCACATGTATAGCAGCTGATATTCTAGATTAATTTGGCATAATAAATATAAGGCAGTGCTGCCAACATGATTCTATGCCTGCTGATAGGTCCAATTTTAAAATACATGTATCTTCTATGCTAACAAATGGATTTCGTCCAAAATTGGCACAACAAGATATCATAATATTTCAGATTAGGCTATTTCTGACCAGCACACGCATGACATTGTTGCCAAAATGCTTTTACGCGTGCTGATAGATCCTAAGTCTAATTGCATATAACGTCCATTGTACTTCAACCAATTTTTTTATTCTGTACCTTAAAGATGGAACTAAGAATATATTCAGCCACCAGGGCTGCCAACTGCAATGCACTATTAGGCTACATTATACCAGGTATATTTCGAACTAATTAGACATTTCGATATTACCAACTTAATTTCATCATTTTTTAGATAGGTTTATATACTGTAGAATAATCATTGGCATGAAAAGCAGGCTCTTTAGTTCGTCACGGAACTTCTTGTTATCTTTGTAATATGCTGTCTTACCACTCTGCTTTTTCTCAAATTTTATTTTTATAAGAAAAGATGAATTTATTATGGTCAACATTTCCTGGCCTTCCCTTTTACATAAATTCTGCCCTATATTTATACATATATGTACCTGCCTTATTGTTGTCTTTTGATATTCGTTTATTGTTTTTTTCCTTGGAAAATTTTACTGAGCTCAAAATGATTATATTTCACCTTTATTTACCAACTCATTCTACCTGTTTATAAATTTCAACTTCTATTTCACAAAAGTTATCGCATTTAAAACCTTCAATTTAAATAAATTCCTTCACAAGTTATTATTATTATCAATGGAAAAATGGCAAAAAAAAGGGTAATTTAATAATGCTTTCCTATTACGTCATGAGGATTATTAATGTCCTGATTCACTCCTAAAAATTTATCTAACGCCTTGTCGCGTATTATCTATAACACTTTATTATTATTATTATTAATGTAGTATTATTTAATGCGGTAATCATTTAACTTTATTTAGTTTTAGTAAATGGTGCTATTACCAAATTATCTTTTACAACGTTAAATAGTGTTGCAATCAATAACATTATGAAATTATTTATTCACATTTGATATTATTATTATTATCTTTGTTTTATTTTTATGTTTATTTAATTATTTTTATAAAATTAAGTTATTTAAATAATCCAAGATGTAACTTAAATCTCTCATAAGAATTTACTAAGATTCTTCCTATCCTTTGGAATTTTTTTATATCTTTCATGTTGCAGAAAACATGAACATGACTGTAGTCTGAATGAAATAGAAAATACGGCAAAATAAATTGTCAGACTTTCATGTCGCTCCATTTGCCATCCTGGACAAATATGATAATCAAAATAAACGGTGGTGTTGATTTCTGTGCTGGCGATGCGTGTCCTTCAGTAAACGCTATACCCATAGCGTCTCCCATGGCCATCTGCAATCCATTTCAACTTCATTGGTCCCACGTCACACCTATCCTTAATTCGTTTAACGGCGCATATCGATTTTGATGATCGCTCGTTTAAAACAAACACTCCCGTATTCTTCAACACAAAGTAACATTTCGAACTGTAGCAATAGTTCCAAATGAATGTGTTACTCTTGCAATTTCGTTTCTCGGAACAAGTCCCACGTTTGAAAATACTGTTCAGATCGTCTGCTCGCATAGGAACACCTATTAGCAGTTGAGACTGAACCTCAAGTTCACAGTCAGTCCTGTCTAAAGTTTGAAATGCCTGGTACAGTTTCACAAATAGAAACAACAAATTATTGTAGGCGACTTCAGTGAATGGTTTATCAAATAACCATCACTTGTAGAGTACTTGTAAGAATATCTGACTATAGAGTCCTCTAATTTTCCAAGTCCGTTGTTGTTGAAAATTTCTATCAATTTGAACATAGCCCCAGCCCACATGGCTTACTTGGTGGCAAAGTTCCTTCGGCGTGTAGTATGACATAGTATTCACTGTTATGAAGCGTAGCGGCGAGTTCCTCCCAAGCAGTTGCTTGCTAGGAATGACTTGACTGTCTTGAAAACCTGTCTCTTTATATAGGTCAGCCAGCAATCCTTCTCGAAAGTTCCATTTCCAGATCTCGGCTCCTGGTGTACGGATTCTTCTGCTCAATAGCTTAAAATTCTTCTCTTTTCTGTGCCAGAAAACTGTGCTACTTTTTAAGTCGCTAATCCGTCTCCTTGAGTAAAATTTATTAAAGTTTCAACTCATGACGTAGGCAAGCTTCCACGTCACGCCTCCGCGTCACTCACTCCTGTGTCTATATGCTTCCCTCGACGCTCTATCCTCCGAGCGCGTTATTCAAACATCATCAGTTTTGTTTTCTCTCTGGACTAGCGTTCGTTCGTTACCATCAGCTCGTCATTATGTCACGGACGTTTGCACGATCCGGGGACAGAAGATGATAATAATAATGTTATTGGTTTTAAGTCCCTTTTAACAACTGCGGCTTTTAGAGACGCTGGGGTGACGGAATTTTGGCACGAAGGGGATATTTAACATGCCAGTAAATCTTCTGACACGGCCCCCTCGAATATGCACACTCTCAAATGCCAATTGTTTGCGCCAGGATTCGATCCTGCAATCTTGGTCACAGCAAGCTAGAACGTTACCGCTGAGCCACGCAGCCAACCGAAGAAAGATAGAAACTGAAGTTTTTTTGCATAAATAATATTCTTTGTTTTTCTGTCTGGTGCCCCGGTCCTTATGCATTAGGCTGTGCTGAGACATCCATGTCAGGACATGCCACCTCGCGATGAAGCAGCAAGCCTTTCTCACACCTTTTCTTCTTCTTCTCCTCTTCTCCTTCCTCTTCCTAGCGTTGTTCAGCTGGTGCAGTGTCCGCTTTTTTGGTCATTGACCTCCATTTTGTCCGGTTTCGTGCGTCAGCTGGATTTAGGCCGGTAATTTTTAAGTCACCATTTATAGTGTATTGCCAACGCTGCTTCGGTCTTCCTCTGGGGCGTAGGCCTTCAACCTCAAAATGAAGGACAGAGTTAGTAACAGTATCAGGTGCTGCACGCAGGGCATGGCCATACCATCGGAGCAGTTTCTCTCTCATTTTTTCCACAATTGGGGCGACACCCATTTGCTCCCAAATTGTGTCGTTTCTGACATGGTCAATAAGGGAGATGCCTATTGTCCAACGAAGCATTCTCATTTCCATGGCATGCAGGCGACGTTCTGAAATTTTTCCGGATGGTCGACATTCAACGCCATACAGCGCAACTGGCCGTACCACTGTCCGATATATCTTAGATTTGAGACGAAGTGGCATTTTCTTGTCGCAAAGCACCCCCGTGACCTCCTTCCACCGCAACCTGGTTGCGTTTACCCTGGCTCTCACTTCATCATTGAATTTGCTATCACTCTGAAGACGAGATCCAAGGTACTACCTGAAGCATTCTGTCTTGACTAGATTTTGTCCAGCGACTTGAATGTTACCGTCGTTTGGGTTTAACTCCAGATACTCCGTCTTTTTCACATTCAGACATAGGCCATACTGGGAGAGGCGGTTATTCCAGGCTTCAACTTGACATTGGAGTTTTTCTCGGGTGTCATCTGCAACCATTATATCATCTGCATACAGAAGGGTCAAAAGAATATACCGCTGTAGGTCACGAGTGATGTAACTCATACTGCTGGTGTCGTGTATAACATCTTGACCTCATTTACAAATGACTCTGGCACACCATGGTTGCGGAGCGCATACCAAATCAACTCATGAGGAACACGATCGAAGGCCATTTCAAGGTCAAGAAAGGCAATATGCAGAGGCTTTTTTTTCTCACGGTCCTGCTCCTTGAGTAACAGTACTGCGAAGATGGCGTCAGCGATTCCAGCCCCCTTGACAAACCCGCACTGGTTGGAGCTGATTTCGGTGATGGCACGTAGGCGTCGATCAAGAATCCTCTCAATGATCTTCATTGAATGTGAGAGAAGACGTACTGGGCGATAGTTTGAACATTCCGCTGGGTTACATAAATAATGTGTAGCCAGAAACCTTCCACGGAGTGCACACAACAACTCACCCAAGTTTCATCGCAATCGGATGGAAGGTATATGAACGTATAGGGGACATACAAACTATCACGTAACATTGATTTTATATAGATGACCAACGTAGTATGAAAGAACCTACGCGCTGTATTCTACAACAATACAACTAGGTATTCCGTGAAGAACTAAACTACTCAATTTCATATATCCTACTCGGGTTTTCCATTAAAAATACCCCCGGCTATTATTAGGATTTTCCATGTGATGTATAATGAATAGCACGACCTACGCCTCCAAGGTATTCATCGACCCTTCATTAGTCATTTTCTAGATTTTTTTTATTGTCTCATTCTAAAGTATGCCCTCTCTAGTTTCCAGAAAGATATAGTTTATACTAGTTTTTTTGTTGTTTAGCTCATTTATATTCACTTCAATGATCGGTGTGCACGCCTTTAAGCAGCTGTCATTTTGAAGCATAGGTGCAGCAGATAAAGCACACATTAGTCTGGCTTTGAAACAGTCTACTCCATAACTAAAACAATGTAGGACATACTCGTGGGTCGGGGAATGCAGAAGTTGACCTAAAATCTAAAGAAAAGGCAGTTTTTAGGAGTAGAAAAATAAGACTCTTTACTCTAAATGTGTACCTCAACTTTAAGTACGTTTTCTCTCACTTCATTTTTTTCAATATTTGTCTTGACTTGGGCAGTTAAAATGTGCACTTAGAATGCAGATATTAGTTTCATTTAAAAACTAAAATATAGACAAATAATGCAGCTAAGTTGTAAAGCAGAATTATGCTGTTAAATTGAAATTAGGGGTCGCGCCCCCACAATTAATTTATTTTTTCAATCAAAATAACATACATTGTAAAACAAAGCTAATATATTTGCCTCAATCAATGATACATAAACGAATCTGCTATACTACACTCTGAACATACAGCAGACCAATTTGCAACAACAATGACTCGATTAAGTTGAATAGGAGCGATGATATAGAGTCCCCAAAAATGCACGTTATTTTTGTAATTAAACTTTGAAAAAGACCCCCCAATTTTTTGGTTTCTTTCTTTTTTTTTGGCAAAAATCCACTAGTTTATATTCTTGGAATCAGTGATATCAATTTCAAGAAAATGAGATAACTTGTAATGAAATGTCTTTAGTAGTGTCCATGAGTACCTAATTTCATATATCCTACTCGCGTTTTCCATTAAAAGCACCCCGGCTATTATAAGGATTTTCCATGCGATGTGTACTGAGTAGCACGACCTACTGTACGTCTCCACCAACAGCATTGAATTGTGGATGTATGTACTAAAATATATGACTTTCAGTATCGGTGTTTAAGATTCCTCCCGCGAAATGGCAACTTTCTGTAACGAATCATGGGAGTTTAATTTATGAAAGAGGCTTTGGTGGCGTAGTCGGTACCATGCTGAGCTTCTATGCCGAAGGACGCGGGTTTAAACCCGGCCGAAGTCGTCGGATGTTTTAAGAGCGTTAAAAATCCCTCAGTATGCCTTCCTTCGGAGGGGAAGTAAAGCCGGCGGTCTCATGTCATAGATTTATGGCCTGTAAAAGAACCATCCACTAACTAAACTTGTGTAGGTTAGATCTGATTAATGCTCTTAAGTTTCAACGTTCCTCACCCGACGCTGGTTGCGATGGCATCCAGTAGTAGCCAAGATCACAGCTAGGTGTCTTGGACGGTAGCATTTGGTAGCGAAAGTAGGAACTACTTGAAATTATTGTCTGTAGTCCTTACTTGAATTAAAACAGTTAACACACACTAATACAGCCATCTCAATTAACACCGGTTATCAGACAGATTCTACACACACCCAAAGTACACGGGGCTACATGACCACGTTGTTGCAGCTCCTAAACTGAGGAACCAACCAACCAACCTCTAATTTAAGAAAATCCAAATGCAAGGCCTCTATGAATTACGAAATGTAAGCGACTTAATTTAGTGGCATTATATAATGAATATTATAATAACAGATCATGCTGATCTTCTCTTCAGTCACTTGATAAGGGCACGAGAATAAAAGAATACTTTTTAAAATTCGAACTAATTCTATCTTGAATTTTTGTAATCAATTGAGCATGAGTTGTCTCTGAATAAAGATTCGCCGTTCTTAGCGTCACTGGTCTCGGTTGATTAGATCGCCAGAAAAAACATTTGAAATATTTGAAAATCATTTGGCCACCATATTCTTTATGTATTTCTCAGGATTTTGAAAGTAACATATGTACTTAGTTAATAGTCCTCTATCACCAATAAAAATTCAGTTTGATTGCTTAAATAGTTTCGGAGATATTATGAACCGGTTAAGTATAATCTACGCCATGCCGGATTGTTTCAAATGTAGGCTACAGGATATTTACCTTCGCCTTCCGGCGTGCAAAGAGGGATTTTTAGCCTACTTTTCACATTTTGCAAAAATGAGGAAAAAGACTTATGAGATCGTGCAAATGTGTGTCTGTCTGTCTGTCTGTCTGGCTGGTTGGCTATGTGTGTGTCCCCCCCCCCCCTATCAACTCCTAAACGGCTGCAGGAATCGAAACAAAATTTGGTACGAGTAAAGATCTATACCTGAATATTGCACGGCCATATTTGAAAATGATGTCAGTTCTACCAACTGCTGAAAAATCGCAATTGAAATTTGTGCTCCATGTTGGATATCATGGAAAGTATGAATGGGAGCTCAATCAACCCTTATAGGGGTTAAGGAGGCCGCTCCGACCCCAAGTTCCCTACCTCAAATTACTTCTATATCCGCCCCCTACATGACCTATCATTCTCCGAAGGTACATACAAGACGCCCTGTATATTATTATTGGCTTGACGCTATACTGCAAATTGTATGACCCAATTTCAATTTTGGTCAGAATGCTGAGCGGTTATATGAGAGGTCATACGGAGATAGAGCTTTTAGTACCCGAAAGGTCTTCCTGTGTGATAAAAAATAACTCAAAGTCGCGATTAAATTATCTTGTTTCAATTCACCCGTATAAGATATCTCCCAGTTTTATTCCCCAGAAGGTTTATAGTGAATAAATGAAATTGCTAGGTTTGCAAGTGAAGTATTTTGCCCGAGTTTGTTACATCTAGAACATTAGCTGCTGCATCTAGTCCACTCATTACACTGTCTTTAATATTTCACCCCATTTTGTTGGCTCTCCAGTATTCCCTGCCGGGAACTACGAGCCGAGGTCATGACGAAACTTGAGGTCTCACTCGTACACTCGTTGCGAGGTACCTCAGGGTTGTAATGTACAGTAGAAAGGAGTTTCAGAAAATTTAAGTAATATGAGCCTTTATTTTACAACAGTCACTAAAGTTTTTGGCCTACTTTTCACAATTTGTAAAAATTAGGAAAAAGTAAACTTATGAGATCGGTCCGGAAAAATGTGTGTCTGTCTGTCTGTCTGTCTGTCTGTGTGTGTCCCCCTATCAACTCATAAATGGCTACAGCTATCTAAACCGAATTTAGTATGAGTAAAGATCTATATCTGAATATCTTAAGGCCATATTTGAAAATTACGTCAGTGCTACCAACTGCTGAAAAAACACAAGTTAAGCAAGTTTTAGAAACAACAATAAATGGCTTGAGCATCGTTTAGGTGATCCAACAGCTCACGGAATAACGAGGTAGATAGCACCACTGCAACTAAGCAAGAAAGCTATCAGAAGCTCCCACCAATCATTCCGATGAGAGTGGCGAGTGGTAGCGGACGCTGTACAGGATACTCCAATAACCAGCTAGGGTAGCCTACATAACCTAATTCAATTTTAGTATACTAGCAGTTGTGTATCCATACAGGGTGTCATTTATGTACTAGAGTACCCTTAAGGGGCGTGTAGGGGATGGGTATAATATCAATTTGAGACAGGGAACCTGGGGTCGTAACGGCCTCCTAACCCCAGAAAAACTGGTTTGTTTCAGGCCCTCCGCCCCTGTAAAGTAGGGAAGCGTGCTATGTGTTACTCGGAGGTCAGGCACTCTGTCGCTGTCAACGGTCTTGGCGCGACCACCGCTCAACGCAGCGTTAGCCGAGAGGATAGCGGCAAGGCGCGGTGGCACGGTGATCTCGGGTTTGTTACTCCTGGGGTACCATGCCTTCATGCTTTCCTTTTTCTTTTTCTTTATTTTTAGAGGGGAAGGAGGGGGCGTAGCCACAGTGCGAGTATATTCTGTGCTGATTTTTTTTTAAATATCATTTATTCTGTAAATTAATTGCCTTTTGATTATTAGTATCAACGAGTTACGTGTGTTTCTTTAGAATTAAAATACGACGGAACTATTTTTTTTATTTAGTCAATTTACCCTCTAGGTTGGTGGTTCCCACGGACTCTGCGAGGGAACTCACCACTACCGCCTCTATGGGCAGTGTCCTGGAGGCTGGAACATCTGGTCGGGATGGATACAACTGGGGAGGTGTGATCAGCACTTCGCCCAGGCGACCCCACCTGCAAAGCGAACAGGGGCCTCATGAGGGATGGGAAGGGATGGAAGATTGGGATGGAGAGGCTAGGAAGAGGGAAGGAGGCGGCCATGGCCTTACAGTAGCTACCATCCCGGCATTTGCCCGAAGACGAAGTGGGAAACCACGGAAAACCACTTCGAGGATGGCTGAGGTGGGAATCGAATCCCCTCTACTCATTTGGACCACCCGAGGCTGAGTAGACCCCGTTCCAGTCCTCATACCAGTTTTCAAATTTCGTGGCAGAGCCGGGAATCGAACCCAGGACCTCCGGGGCGGCAGCTAACCATGCTGACCGCTACGCTACGGAGGCGACGGAACTATTAATTGGCAAGAGAAATGCAGCTCTCGGCTAACGCTGCGTTGAGCGGTGGTCGCGCCAAGACCGTTGACAGCGACGGAGTGCCTGACCTCCGAGTAACACATGGCACGCTTCCCTACTTTACAGGGGCGGAGGGCCTGAAACAAACCCCTTTTTCTGGGGTTAGGAGGCCATTCCGACCCCAGGTTCCCTATCTCAAATTGATCCTATACCCATCCTCTACACGCCCCTTAAGGGTACTCACGTACATAAATGACACCCTGTATAGTAACCTAACCAACCACATTAGTGACCTAAATTAACCATAACATAAATGGTCACCATTCAAATGGGAACGCTAAATGGAAACAAATCTTAACACTTCAGTATCTGAACCTCGCTAGAGTAATAACTTAACATATCGAAGGGTTGAGATGTTTAACTTTATGAACAATGTTAGTAACAATGCAGCATCCATAGCAGTGTTGTAGATCAACCGAGTAGCATTATCTGTAAATAGGTTTGATACGTTACACGAGGCAAACACAATTTGTGTAATTTAATAATATTGTTAGCCTCCGTGGCTTAGGCGGTAGCACGCCGGCCTCTCACCGCTGGGTCCGTGGTTCAAATCCCGGTCACTCCATGTGAGATTTGTGCTGGATAAAGCGGAGGCAGACAGGTTTTTCTCCGGGTACTCCGGTATTCTCTGTCACAAATTTGATTCCAGCAACATTCTCCACTGTCATTTCATTTCATCTGTCATTCATTTAATCATTGCCCCAGGGGATTGCGACAGGCTTCGGCAGCCGGCACAGTTCAAATCCTCGCCGCTAGATGGGGGCTTCTTCATTCATTCCATTCCCCGACCCGGTCGGTCGGCTGGATGCAGGCTGTGGATTTTCATTTCAATAATATTGTTAATATTGATGTATCGGTACCCGCGTGTACTGTACATACCCATCAAACCTAATCCAAGCCTAGAATCTGATGATCAAACGCATGACGATCTAAACATGTCATCGGCTTAAATAAGCCTCCTCCCCTTTTTGTGCTCAGAAAGTGTCTTAATTAAGTGTTATGTATTGCATGTAATCTTTCTTTCAGGTTATGGTGTTTAATGTTTGCACTCCCCGCCTCATATAATTGGGCACAATTTTGCTAACCGATTGGAAATCATTCTATAATTGTTTTTTTCCTGCAGCCATTCCATTCATATGGTTTGCACATTTTGCATATAGTTTATGTGTCCGGTTTTACGTTTGTGTAGTTCTTAATTACATAATTACATCTCCTAATCTTTCATGAACATTTGGCATTGTATGAATGATTGATTGATTGAATTAACGGGCGGGCATCAATTCCACACGGGAATTCCAGTCAGGTAGCCAGGGTTACCTCAATTCCACCCGGTCCTCCAAGGGACCCAGAAATGAGTTCCTCAACTCCGCCCAGGGTTTTCCCCAATGACATAAACAAATGTCATAACTAGGGCTCGGATCGATATGCTCGATAAAAACTCCAGATATGCTCGAACACCTTGTGTTTTATGCTCGATAGCTATGCTCGAAAAACCGATTATATGCTCTAAAACCCATTATAAACCCATTATATGCTCGATAGATATGCTCGAAACCCCCATTATATGAGGTTCAATATGCAGAGTATGCTCGAAAAATACCGTTAAAAACTATAGAAAGGAAAGTGAAACGAAAAATCCAATAACATACCTTTAAATACGAGCTTTATTTTCTAATAATGTATGTATGATACACTGCAATAAACTCGCATTCAAGTTTTACCAGTATATATAAGAGAAGTGCTCTTATAAAAGATAGTTTAAAAGTTCATTTACAAAATGTTCAGAATTAGGCGAGTCAATGAAGTAGATCTGTATTGATCTGTACAACAAGAAATTTTCTATGTTTTCACTTTTGAATGATTTTCTTATATCAGTCAATAAAAGTTTCAATGAAGAGAACGACCTCACGAAAGGTTCAAAGCCTGCACTTCTATTATTCGCACCAGTTAGGTTTTTCAATAATTATTTCTGTTTTCGAACCTTAAGGATCGTCAGAGCCCGAATTCGGGGGAGAATTCGAAGAAAAACAAACTATTTAGACGAAAACCACAAGAATATGCATTTGTATGCTTCTATTCTAAAAACCGCGGTTATATGCATTTATATGCTCGATAAATTTCAATTCTGTTGGTCCCAGAGTGGTGAAAATACCACCGAAAGGCTTCTTTCAATGTGTACTATTCAGGTAAAAAAATATGCAAATATGCTCGAATCCGAGCCCTAGTCATAACCCTCCTGCTCGCATACCAAGGGCCGTGTCAAACACCTTATGCAGCGCATGAGTAGAAAAAAATAGAAAACTTGGCAGACTTATGTAAAAGAATATTATGATTAATTTTAAATCACCAGCACCAAGTCCGCTCAATCGTTAAATCAGATATAAACATAATACAAATAGCTAGATATTTACAAAATGTTCAGAATTAGGCGAGTCAATGAAGTAGATCTGCCTTGGTCTGTACAACAAGAAATTTTCTATGTTTTCAGTTTTGAAAACTGTTGTTAAATAAAAATATGGACAGGAAATTTAATTGTATGTCTACCCCTTATTATTACCGTTTTCCAACGGGGTCGGGGATGAGATGCGAAGGAAGTCTTTGTGGCGATGGTTTATACGGCCGGATGCCCTTCCTGACGCCAACCTCATGAGAGGAGTTAATGAGAGATGAAATGAATGATGGTGAATGAAACTGGGCAAGGATGTGGAAGGAAGCGGCCGTGGCCTGTCAGAAGGTACCGTCCCAGCATTTGCCTGGTGTTGAAAATGGGAAACCACGGAAAACCATTTCAAGGACGGCCGACGGTGGGGCTCGAACCCACGCGTCTACCGAGTCAGCAGAGAGCTTGGTCCCATGACCTAATGCTGCGCGTTAGCCAGCGTAACCACTACTGTCAGTCTGACAGGAAATTTAATAAAATAAGAAAAATCAGCATCTTAAAATCACATAAATCTTTACTTCATTTCAAACTATACAAAAAACATTAGATGAAACTCTTTTCATTCCCTAACTATTGTGTGAGAAACACACTTCACAAGATCTAATCTACTCATTGTTAGGTTGGCGTACTGCATGAGCTTGTTTTCAATGAATTCTTTTCTCACACGACTATTCTTGTCTTTGCTCAAAACCCACCCGCTGCTGTTAAGTACAATGTACGTGTCTGTCTGTATCTGATGTAGGCACTTAAAAAAGTAAATATATTTGGATGAGGTGTTGTACTTTGTGCTTTGAATTTTGAGTGAAAAGCCTAGCAGGCGTTTGACGTTGACCCGGCCCTTGGTATGCGAGCAAGAGGGTTATGCTATTTGTTTACGTCATTTGCGATAACCCCTTTGCCGACCCCTTGTCAAAGCCTGAGCGGAGTTGACGAACTTATTTATGGGTCCCTTGGAGGACCGGGTGGAATTGAGAGAAAATCGGTGCGGAATTGATGTTCGACCGAATTAACTCTTTATTGGGCAAAACTATTTTTTTTTTACATTTGCGTGTTTCTACATTTTAATTTATTTTAATAATTTTATAATTATAAATAATGTTCTTTTTTTCTTTCTCTAATTTTTATGTTTATATATTTATTAGCCTACTTTCGATTTTTGCAAAAAATGAAAGTAGACTTATGAGATCAACACAGGGCGAAAAAAAGTGTGTCTGTCTGTGTGTGTGTATGTGTGTGAGTGAGTCTGTGTGTGTGTGTGTGTATGTGTGTGTGTGAGTCGGTGTGTGTGTGTGTGTGTGTGTCTGTGTGTGTGTGAGTGTGTGTACTCTGAATGTCTGTCCCCCCCTATCAATTCGAACACGGTGAATGCAAATTGAACGAAATTTGGTACAAAGGTAGCACTAGCAAAGGACACCTCAGTGTCATGTTTTATATCGCCGCCATCTTTACTAAAACTGAATGGCGGCCACTCAAACGTTCAAAACGTAAAATCAAATAACGACTAACCAAATCATCCGATCTCTACCAAATTTGGTAACAACGTACCTTCGTATAGGATGCGTCTTGTGACCAAATTACAAGGTCGTCCGCCATACCATTTCAGGATGGCGGCCGTGCGAATTATGCAAACTTTATAATCCATATCATGGGACCCACCAGTTCCGATTATCGAGCCGAGAATCGTTTTAACTGTTCTAAAGGAAGAGGCACGTTCGAAATTAAAAGTTTATTTTGTAATACTATAGTGCAGACGTGAATTTAAAAAGCTGAACTGATTCAGTAATAAGACAAGAGGGCAGCGGATATCTTGTGCCGGACTTATATTTCACTAATTTGAGTATTGCATGCAATATAGCGTACTGATAAAAAATAAATAAACTTTGTATGAAATGCTTTATATATAAATAATATACTCCAGTGATGAAATCGTTTAGTATAAATCATTATTTGCTAACAAGTTCTATGTAAGTCATTTTAAATAGAACGATATTCGTTGACACAAGTAGCTCAGTGGCAAGTTGGTCACTAGTCGTGGCAGAGTGAGGTGCGTGTGAGCGCGCTGTGTGACCGCATTGGAAGAGTGTACATTTTCTAATACCGGTGCTTCCGATAGTTCCACGGGTGAACTGACCTTCCGTGTGTCATTCGGACAATACTTTTTCAAGTAGTGTTCCAGATAGGACAACCAAACCAGAAAACCCAGAAAACCCCGCTGAAAATCATGTCCGGATACCCGAGAAAAAATACCGTACGCTGCCAATGGGACAAGCAGAGTTCTCGCGCCACACCAGGAGAAATTCACCGCTGGATTAGCGATACTCTCCGGTTGACTGTCGACCAAGTAGAAGCCATCCAGTTAAATGCACAAGAAAAAACCATGTACATCAAGGTAATCAGCATATCTATTTATCAGAAATTGTTAAATAATTTTGCAGATCCTATTAAATTTCAGTATGCCTCAGGCGAAATGACTAATGTTAAGCTCTCCCCAGCGGATTCCAATTTTACCACAGTGCGTGTATTTAATGTCCCACTTGAAGTTCCACCTGAAATTTTCAAATCCGTCCTGTCGAAATATGGCACTGTGAGTGACGTCAGGAAAGAACAATGGTCTTCTGCTTATCAGTTCCCGGTGTATAATGGAATACGCGCAGTCACAATGGAAATAAAACAAGATATCCCCTCCACTGAGACTTTTGGTGGCCATTCTGGCTATCTATCTTATAATGGACAGAAACAGACCTGTTTAATTTGCAATGCTAACACACACCTACGTATCAACTGCCCACAGAAAATGATTCCCCTCGGTATAACTCCAACACAACAACGACGTGTTCAATACTCGGAAGTCGTGACACAGCAAACGTCACATGAAAACATGTTTATTGATCAGTCAGCTGGGACAACACCAGCAGTGGCCTCTGATACACACGACGCAGAACTGGTTCCTTACACTGACCAGCTCAGCGAGTCACAGAGTGCACCTGTGCTATCGGCAACATGTATCGCAGCCTTAGAACCAATTATGCCGCCACTACAGGCTGCCACAGAAATTTTGTCTTCACTGCCCCCACCTTCTCTGGTACCTACCGACTCACCTACGCAGGTTGATCGAGGATCCGAGAACGTATCTAAAAAGATAAAAACAAATGCCTCGATTGCCGTACCAGCCCAGAAGAATCAAACTGGCTCTACAACCGTTCCCGCAGCTGTGAAAAAGAAACAAAATCTTCATTCTACGTCAACTAGGGACCCACGAACGCTCTCAAACGCTGACTGCCGGCCTATGAATAGCAATCATAAGGAACTCTCTCAACCTAATTTGACATAGTGCACCAGGATAATTCTCAGCTGTGTCTTCTTTCGAGTCCACCTTCCAGTATGTCTAGCACAGCTTTTATACTTCTCTTAATGGCGAAATTGCTCACTGTGGCCACTGTGAATATCAATGTAATAGAATGCCCTCTGAAATTTCAACTGTTGGAGAGATTCCTTCGAGATGCAGACATTGACATTGCCTTCATTCAAGAAGTTGCCATACCGTGTTTACCCATATCTGCCTTCTACAAACAATACATCAATACCGGTAATACGAATAGAGGGACCGGATTCCTCATAAGACATGATATCCCACTCGAAGGTGTGCTATGTCATCCATCAGGACGCATAATATCTGGACACATAAACAATACCACCCTGATAAATGTATATGCCCCATCTGGGTCCAATAAACGTGTGGAACGGAAAATGTTCTTTGAACAGAGTATACTGCCTCATCTGCACGATGTTAAGGAAAAACTTATTCTTGCAGGGGATTTCAATTGTATTCAACGCCCAGAGGATTCCACTAGTCCATACAAAGGTGTCAACCCGGCTCTCAGGACCCTTCTTACCTCCCTACACCTCATTGATGCTGTGGATAGTTTAAAGGTGCCCCTGCCCCATTACACCTGTATAAGTCACAACTCCTCATCACGAATTGACCGCATCTACTTTTCACAGGAACTTATCCAGCCTAGACGATATGAAGTGATACCTGCCAGTTTCACTAACCATCATGCTGTCGTATGTACAATCTCTTACCCCCATCCCATATTTCACTTAGGAAGAGGTTATTGGAAACTGAATTGCTCGCTGTTACTGGAGGAGGAATGCCAAGATATTTTCAGACAACACTGGACTCGATGGGTCCAACAAAAATGCAAATTTCGCGACTGCGCAGACTGGTGGGATATTTTGGTTAAACCAGGGATCCGCCGCGTCTTTAAGAACATATCCTACCAACGAGGTCGGGAAAGACGGGATACAGTTGAATTTTACTATCGAGTTCTTCGCCAGCTCCAGCAAAGATCTGATGCTGGGGAGCGTTTATATGACCAGATTCGGGAAGTTAAAACCAAGCTCCTGTCTCTACAGCAACGAACACTCGCTCATATAAACGTGGCTTTAAAAGATCGTACAGTGCTCCCAGACGAAAGTGCAAGTGTATACCATATCGCCAAAGGACAACGTGAGCGGCAACGTAAATATATCCACCGCCTCCGCACCAGTACTGGAAGTGTCGTCACCTCCCCTGACGCTATACGTAGTGAAATATCACTATTTTATCAACGGTTCTACGCTCCGGCTCCAATTGATCCACAGCAGGTGACCCTATTGCTTTCATCTTGCAATACCCATCTGTCTCCGGACAACAAAACTCGGCTCAGCGCGGATATTACGGATGAAGAGATTCACTCTGTGGTTAAGCACCTCCCAAACAACCGCTCACCTGGCATTGATGGACTGCCATATGAAATGTATAAACACTTCTGGCCTCTCATTGGCAAAGAATTTTGCCATGTCCTGCGTACCATTCTCCAACGTCGTGCTCTTTGTCGATCACATCACGAGGGTACCATAGTCCTCATACCAAAAACATCCTCTCCCATGGCAGTTGGTGACTTCCGACCAGTTACTCTGCTCTGCAGTGATTATAAAGTCCTCACCAAAGTACTTGCATGCCGATTGAAGACTGTTCTACATGATATCATTGGTGATGAACAATGTTGCAGTATTCCTGGAAGAACTCTGTTAACAAACTTAGCGATACTAAGGGACCTACACCTAAAAGCCGAAATGCTCCCCACTGAGCCAATGAGTTTTCTCACCTTGGATCTTGATAAAGCTTTCGATCGCATCAGTCATGAATACTTGTACATGGTCTTGCAGCACTTTGAATTTCCTGCAATCCTTATTGACTACATTCGTATGATAAATTGTAATGCTACGTCTCGAGTGCTCGTCAACGGTTTTCTTTCCCCTCTGATTCCAATACAACGATCAGTTAGGCAAGGATGTCCCCTCTCCATGCTACTTTTTGTCATTGGCCTTGAACCGTTCATTCGGACTACCCAGGTGAAGCTACAGGGTTACAAACTGTCCACACATGTTTTTGGCATGTGCGCCTATGCTGATGACGTATCCATATTGATCCGCAATAACGAAGACATCTCCCACATCGATAGCGTCCTTCAGCTCTACCATATCGCCTCTGGAGCACAATCGAACCCCCAGAAAACTGCTTTGCTTCCGCTCAATAATAACTCAGTGATTACCCAACAGCCCTGGTTCCGGATAGTAAATGATGTGAAAATTCTTGGCATTACCTGGAAGCAATCGATTCTGGACACGGTGCACGCAAACTGGACTAAGGTCATTGCCAAAGTTAGGGGAGTGCTGATCCAATTTGGTCAAAGAAACCTCAATATAGTGCAACGGGTCGTAGTCCTCAACGTATTTGCGCTCTCTAAAATATGGTATGTCGCACAACTTTTCCCACTGCCCAAAATGTTTGAGAGCCAATTGGCAAAATATATAGGTTGGTTTCTATGGCAAGGATTTTTGTTCCGAGTACAACGGGAACAGTTGTATCTCCCATCCCGGCAAGGCGGGCTAGGGCTAACCGCTCATGGCATGAAATGCCGTGCACTCCTCTGCAAGAACGAAATCGCCATTCTTTCCCAACATGACACTTTTACGAAAGCGCTATACAAAGATATTCGGAACACAGCCCGTGGTTGTGAGAGAGCTTTGCCGAAGATATTTAGGGACCATCAACAGCACCTTCTGGAAACTGTTCGCCAAATGCCTTCAGGGACTGTTCCAACGACGAAAAGTATTTATAACATGTTGCGGCAAGTGGTACACTCCAAACCGCGAATCGAGGCCACCACCCTCTACGTCCATTGGCCCACTGTTTGGAAAATTTTTGGGGCTATGACCATTTCTTCTGCTGTACACTCCCGGGTTTTTATCTTCCTCAACGATCTCATCCCAACCGCTCTACGGCGATATACCATCCGTCTTGAAGCTTACCCATGGTGTACTATATGTGGTCAAACTGATACGGCGATACACCGCTTCACATCATGCACGCGAGTTGCCTCCACGTGGCTGTGGTGTAAGGGAAACGTATGTCAACTATTAAATGTGCCCACGGATGACCTTGATGACAGGAAGTTGATTCGCTTGTCGGTGACCGCCTTCCCCCAAATTAAACAGACTGCCATTGTGTGGATAATGGGCCAATATGTACACTTCGTGATGGACAATGATCAACATTTCTCAATCCTGGATCTCAGGTATCACCTGCAGAAAGAGCGTTGGAAGCTTAGTGCAAGTGGACAATTGTACGATAAATATGGACACTATCTGGACTTTCTTGTGATGTAATAGTATGGTATGTATCATATCTGAAAATTCTGTAATTCTGTAAAGAGCTAATAAAAAAAAAAAAATAAAAAAAAAAAAGTGGTAGAGCGTTAGCCTATCGCTCAAATGCCTATGGTTCAAACCCGATCAGAGCTAGATTTTTTTTCTTGAAATGTTATATGTTTATTGTTTTGTAATGACTCAGATGTTTTAAAATTAAGCGTTATATTGTGCACATTATGGTGTAAAATATATATTTAATTAAAACATAATTCGCCAGCAGATTTACTCGGGACATCTAGCTGCCAAAAAGGTAACTTCCAGATTTTATTGAAAAGTTTCTTCTTCTGGCCGCTAGAATGCACTCGCTCTGTTAGGATTATATTATCGAAAATATCCACATAGTTTGTATACACACGTCTCTGTAGGGTCATGGAAAGATTTGTTAATTCAATTAGGGTTGTGAAAGCCATGCACAACCAGACGTGTAAAGACATGCCTCAACTCAAAGTTGGATGTTGCCCACGGCAGGTCGTAATAATAATAATAATAATAATAATGTTATTGGTTTTACATCCCTTTTAACTACTGCTGATTTTACAGACACCGGGGTGCCGGAATTTTGGCCCGAAGGGGATCTTTAACGTGCCAGTAAATGTACTGACACGGCTCCCTCGCATTTGTGCACCCTCAAATGCCAGCTGACTGCGCCAGGATACGAACCTGCAACCTAGGGCCCAGCAAGCGAGAACGTTACCGCTGAGCCACGCCGCCAGTCCGGTCGATTATGTCTCCAGATCCATAACATTCTTGAGATACTTCTTATCTTTCTTTCTTTCTTCAATGATGGTAGCAGTTTTTATCTAGGTTGTGGCGTTTGGTAGAGGTAAATCGTTTCTAAGGTCTTCAACAAAGAATAGTTCTATTATACTCTTTGATAATAACAACGAGTTATAACTATACTCATACATTTAGGAGAAAGTAGGCTATATGTTCTTTACTGAACATCTTGTTTTTAATTTATGTTCTCATTTGATATTTTTATTGAATTAGTAATTAACTAATTTCTAATTGATTTTTACAATTATTTTCATTTTTAGCCTACTTTTCGCATTTTTCAAAAATGAGGAAAAAGTAGACTTATGAGATCGATCCGGGAAAATGTGTGTCTGTCTGTCTGTCTGGCTGGCTGGCTGTGTGTGTGTCACCCCTATTAACTCCTAAACGGCTGCAGCAATCAAAACCAAATTTAGTATGAGTAAAGATGTGCACCGGAATAGCTCACGTCCATATTTGAAAATGATGTCAGTGCTACCAACTGCTGAAAAAACGCACTAGAAATTTGAGCTCCATGTTGGATATCTTGCAAGGTATACAAGGGAGCCATTCCAAAATTGGCACACGTGTATATAATACTATTTCAGTATATTTTCCAGGAGGCCAACCATGACAGTGTTGCCTAAATAATTTTAAGCCTTCCGATATGTCCAATGTTTAAATGCATATAACTTCTACAGTATCAATTGGATTTCAACCAAATTTTGTATGTAATTTCTGTACATAAACAGATATGACTGAGCGTATTCTTAAGAGCCTCCAGGCCAGCCAACTGTTAATAATTGCTCTCTCTATTAGCCTACTTTCGATTTTTGCAAAAAATGAAAGTAGACTTATGAGATCAACACAGGGCGAAAAAAGTGTGTCTGTCTGTGTGTATGTGTGTGTGTGAGTCTGTGTGTGTGTGTGTATGTGTGTGTGTGAGTCTGTGTGTGTGTGTGTGTATGTGTGTGTGTGTGTCTGTGTGTGTGTGTGTGTGTGTCTGTGTGTGTGTGAGTGTGTGTACTCTGAATGTCTGTCCCCCCCTATCAATTCGAACACGGTGAATGCGAATTGAACGAAATTTGGTACAAAGGTAGCACTAGCAAAGGACACCTCAGTGTCATGTTTTATATCGCCGCCATCTTGACGGAAACGTAATGGCGGCCACACAAATGTTCAAAGCTAAAATCAAATTACGACTAACCTAATCATCCGATCTCTACCAAATTTTGCAACAACATACCTTTATGGGGGGAGCATACTTTGACAAAACCAATAGGTCATCAGCGTAATAGTTTGCGGATGGCGGCCATCTTTGTGTGAAAATCGATTCCCCCTATTAATTCGAACACGGTGCAACCGAATGGAACGAAATTTGGTACAGAGGTAGTACTAACAAAAGGCACCTCAGTGTCATGTTCTATATCGCCGCCATCTTGACGGAAACGTAATGGCGGCCACACAAATGTTCAAAGCTTAAATCAAATTACGACTAACCTAATCATCCGATCTCTACCAAATTTTGCAACAACATACCTTTATGGGAAGAGCATCCTTTGACCAAATTAATGGGTCATCAGCGTTATAGTTTGCGGATGGCGGCCATCTTTGTGTGAAAATTGATTCCCCCTATTAATTCGAACACGGTGCAACCGAATTGAACGAAATTTGGTACAGAGGTAGTACTAACAAAAGGCACCTCAGTGTCATATTTTATATCGCCGCCATCTTGACGGAAACGTAATGGCGGCCACACAAATGTTCAAAGCTTAAATCAAATTACGACTAACCTAATCATCCGATCTCTACCAAATTTTGCAACAACATACCTTTATGGGAAGAGCATCCTTTGACCAAACTAATGGGTCAACAGCGTAATAGTTTGCGGATGGCGGCCATCTTTGTGTGAAAATCGATTCCCCCTATTAATTCGAACACGGTGCAACCGAATGGAACGAAATTTGGTACAGAGGTAGTACTAACAAAAGGCACCTCAGTGTCATGTTTTATATCGCGCCATCTTGACGGAAACGTAATGGCGGCCACACAAATGTTCAAAGCTTAAATCAAATTACGATTAACTTAATCATCCGAACTCTACCAAATTTTGCAACAACATACCCTTATAGAGGAAGCATCCTTTGACCAAATGAATAGGTCATTAGCCTAATAGTTTGCGGATGGCGGCCATCTTTGTGTGAAAATCAATTCCCCCTATTAATTCAAACGCGGTGAAACCGAATGGAACGAAATTTGGTACAGAGGTAGCACTAGCAAAGGGCATTTCAGTGTCATGTTTTATATCGCCGCCATATTGACTGAAACGTAATGGCGGCCACACAAATGTTCAAAGCTTAAGTTAAATTACGACTAACATAACCATCCGATCTCTACCAAACTTTGCAACAACATACCTTTATGGAGGGGGCATCCTTTGACCAATCTAATAGGTTATTAGCCTAATAGTTTGCGGATGACGGCCATCTTTATGTCAAAATTGATTCCCCCCATTAATTCGAACACGGTGGAACCGAATGGAACGAAATTTGGTACAGAGGTAGCACTAGCAAAGGGCACCTCAGTGTCATGTTTTATATCGCCGCCATCTGGACTGAAACGTAATGGCGGCCACACGAATGTTCAAAGCTTAAATCAAATTACGATTAACCTAATCATCCGATCTCTACCAAATTTTGCAACTACATACCTTTATGGAGGGAGCATCCTGTGAGCAATCTAATAGGTCATCAACGTAATAGTTTGCGGATGGCGGCCATCTTTGTGTAAAAATCGATTCCCCCTATTAATTCGAACACGGTGCAACCGAATGGAACGAAATTTGGTACAGAGGTAGTACTAACAATAGGCACCTCAGTGTCATATTTTATATCGCCGCCATCTTGACGGAAACGTAATGGCGGCCACACAAATGTTCAAAGCTTAAATCAAATTACGACTAACCTAATCATCCGATCTCTACCAAATTTTGCAACAACATACCTTTATGGGGGGAGCATCCTTTGACCAAACTAATAGGTCATCAGCGTAATAGTTTGCGGATGGCGGCCATCTTTGTGTGAAAATCGATTCCCCCTATTAATTCGAACACGGTGCAACCGAATGGAACGAAATTTGGTACAGAGGTAGTACTAACAAAATGCACCTCAGTGTCATGTTTTATATCGCCGCCATCTTGACGGAAACGTAATGGCGGCCGCACAAATGTTCAAAGCTTAAATCAAATTACGATTAACCTAATCATCCGATCTGTACCAAATTTTGCAACAACATACCCTTATTGACGTCCGAAACGGGGGAGGAGCTTACGGTCAGCTGTTTGCAATATGGCGGCGAGATAGTGACGTGACGTGAAGTAATTGGGTGTGCGTTTGTTATGGCTTCTAATTTATGATGACAAAGTACTACATATTTTCTTTCATTGATAGAAATATTTTTATAATCAATTTAATTGCAGTGCTTAATTACTACCAGTTTAAAATATTACCCACATGTAGACAGTTAATTTACTGTCTGCTGTTACATATATGAAGCCTGTACTTGGGAGCCTAGCGGTATCCATGTTTTTATTAATTTCACAATATATATATCTCACATAACACAAAGGACGACTCCCTGATAATAAATTGAATCAAGCAACCCTGAATTTGCATGAATGTTTTGGGTTCAAAGAAGCGTTACTTGGGATGCTCAAATCATACTTCAATATTGCAAATATTGACCTACATACTTGCTGTTCAAAGGCAAGAATATTAATTTATTAATCTCTTGCCACAGGCAAGTTAAAATGGAGGCATTCTCTTTATAAATATATTTAATTAAATATTTAAAATACAGATATTTAACAAAGCTGGAGTCTCCATTTGAACTTGTCATAAGCAAACGGAACAGATCAAAAACTACACTTTAAGCCAAACCAAATTCACTCCTCAGCTCGACATAAACCATAATACCAATTAAAACCTATACAAAACATACTCTCCTTACTGTTGTACAACTTTCAAACCAACTATTCGCACTCAAAACTGAAAACCCTGAAATGGGAACTAATTAAATTTAGAATAGCCTATGCCGATCCGGTCTCCTGCTACATTACCGCATATGTATACTTAACATCACTATAACTTCAAAATTACGGCTAAGTGACCTATCTGCCTGAGTAGTATAGGTGTTGCCGGCCTGCCTGGGATGATGGGTCTCCAAACCGGTACTTAAAACTAAGATTTTACATTTTAATTACGGTAACTAAATTCAACAGTAGGGATATCATAGCCAAAAACACAATTTAAGCCAAATCATACTTCAATGACCTACATACTTGCTGTTCAAAGGCAAGAATATAAATCCTCTGGCAAATTAAGGCTAGGAACAGCATTTGTCTTAAGTTTTCTAACCATTCGGCTATTGTCAATCGGAAGAACCCCTAAAATAAGTTTACGAAGAGCGGATTACATTCTATGTACGGCACAGAAGTAATAGGCTACAAGTTTATCAGTATTTTTGATGTAGCTAAATCCATGTGAAAACAAATTAGAGACAATAACTATCAACAATCAACAGTACCGGTGGGAAGAAATCGTCTTCACAAAAATGCAGACTTCACACTGTCATGTAACATGTAACACGTTTTCAAATTGACAGCGCCGAAGCCCACCTTTCTCTCTGATTTTTTGTACAGAAAAGTAGTGAAGATATTTCGTACCCGTTTTATGCGATTTGCAACCGTATACAGAGCAGTACCTCCTCGAATTTGACAAATTTCTGTTTCCATCACGACGTCAATGCTTCACCATCTAAATAAACCTCACCAGTCACAATGTCACAGCTTCAACATTCTACCGCGTGGCTGCGCCATCCAACTTTTCTGACGTCAATAGAGGAAGCATCCTTTGACGAAATGAATAGGTCATTAGCCTAATCGTTTTCGGATGGCGGCCATCTTTGTGTGAAAATCAATTCCCCCTATTAATTCATACACGGTGAAACCGAATGGAACGAAATTTGGTACAGAGGTAGCACTAGCAAAGGGCCTCTCAGTGTCATGTTTATATCGCCGCCATATTGACAGAAACGTAATGGCGGCCACATAAATGTTCAAAGCTTAAGTTAAATTACGACTAACATAACCATCCGATCTCTCCCAAACTTTGCAACAACATACCTTTATGGAGGGAGCATCCTTTGACCAATCTAATAGGTTATTAGCCTAATAGTTTGCAGATGGCGGCCATATTTATGTCAAAATTGATTCCCCCTATTAATTCGAACACGGTGAAACCGAATTGAAGGAAATTTGGTACAGAGGTAGCACTAGCAGAGGGCACCTCATATTCATGTTTAATATCCCTATAGCACGTTGTATTTCAACAAGTTACTACAACCAACATTCAATCATACTCCTTGAAAAGGACAAAGAGTTATAACAATACCCATGCATTTAGGAGAAAGTATGCTATATGTTCTTTACTGAACATCTTGTTTTTTTTATCCAAATACCAATATATCAGAAAGTATGCAAGCCAACAGCTCTATACTTTGCACACGTATAGCACCTGACATTCTAGATTAATTTGGAGTAATTAATACAAGGCAGTGCTGCCAACATGATTCTATGCCTGCTGATATGTCCAATTTTAAAATACATGTAACTTCTATACTAACAAATGGATTTCATCCAAAATTGGCACAACAAGATATCATAATATTTGAGATTATTTCTGACCAGCACACGCATGGTATTGTTGGCAACATGCTTTTACGCGTGCTGATAGATCCTGTGTCTAACTGCATGTAACGTCCATTGGACTTCAACCAAATTTTGTATTCTGTACCTTAAGAGGTGGAACTAAGAATATATTCAGTCACCAGGGCTGCCAACTGTAGTGCTCTATTAGGCTACATTATACCAGGTATATTTTGAACTAATTAGATATTTCGTTAATACCAACTTAATTTCGTCATTATTCTTGATAGGTTCATATACTGTAGAATAATCATTGGCATGAAAAGTAGGCTGTATAGTTCTTCACGGAACTTCTTGTTACTTTTATAGTTATGCTCATTATTTTAATTTGTAAATTTCTTTCATTATTGTAATTTAATTTTTATAATTTTTATTTCTATATGTATATTTTATTTTTTCACTTTAATTGTTAATGTTTTAGTGATTTTTTTTAAATTTTATCCAACACATAACATCAAGTAGATTCGTATATAATATTTGATTTTTAGAGATACCTGCAAATCACTGAAGGACTCCGCTATCAGAATCTTCGAAAACATTAACTGTCCTTATGACAGGTGGTTAATAGAGAGACCAGTGTCCCATTAAGGGTTGATGAATGAATGTTTGGATGAATGTAAGAATGTTTGAATGAATGAATGTATCCATCAATTTATCAATCTGAATGAGGCAATCGAAGAGTGAATCAATGATGATTGTTTGAATGCAGGGGGCCTGTTCCACGAATAATCTTTGCAACTTTTCACTTTTCACTTTGCACTTTTCAATTCTTGCAAAGTGCAATGTCTTTCTGTTCCACCATGATCTATGTATTACTTTTCAATTTCTTTGCAAAGTGAAAAGTCTTTGCATAGGAATGATCCGATCATGTTTATTCCATGAACAAACTGTATATTTATTCCATGATTTAATGCTTTATTTTTCATGGTGAAACATGTCCCACTAATGACCACACAGTGATCTTAATTAATAAAAGAATTGATCAAGGTGGAACTTTTAACCTGTCTATACTAAAGTGAGGTTATGAAAATTCATCTTGTCTTTGTACGTCTTCTTGTTGGATTCTTCCTCACTATCCTCACTTGATGATTAAAAAAAGCTCGTGCGTAACATATTTATAACAGTAAACCAAATTCTGCGCCGAGAAACTAGTGTAGAGACTTGTTCATTAACAGCTGAAAAGGGAATCATCTCTTTGCAAAGATTTCTGAAAACTTTTCAATCATTCCTTTGCACTTTGCATTTCTGCACCAATGGAGGAACATAACAGGCTTCTAAAGTGAAAAGATTCCTAACTTTTCACTTTTCACTTTTCACTTTGCAAGACAAATCTGAAAAGTGATGGTGGAACAAAATCTGAACTGAAAAGTGCAAAGTGCAAAGTGAAAAGTTGCAAAGTTCATTCGTGGAACAGGCCCCAGGTATGTTTGAATGTTTGAATTAATTAATGATTAAATGAATGATTATATGAATCAATGAATCAATGAACCAATGAATCAATAGCTTGCCACATTGGGTGAGTGGATATCGTGTCGGTCTACTAATCCCAAGATTGAAGGTTCGTTCCTGGCAGTGATAAGTGATTTTTGAAAGGCGGCAAAAATACGATACGCATGTCATACGTTGTTGGCATGTTAATGAACCCATTTTAATTCGGTAGGCCGAGTTCATAATGGCAGGGGCCGATAACCTCGATGTTAGATCCTTAAAACAACAATTATCATCATCATCATAACGGCAAAATTATTAATCTCGGGAGTTTCCGCCATCACAAAGTTCCACATTTCTCTACTACAAAATGCTATAGTGTTCAAGGAGATTAGATATATATCATCTAACCTCCTTGACTTTAATAGTCAAGGAACAACGAAATTCGTCATGCAAGCTACCCTATGGGTGTCAAATATCAAAGCTTGCACCCGGCATGCAAGTCCATACGATATTGTTATTGTAATGAATCAATGAGTGAGTCAATGAATGAATCAGAGAATCACTGAATGAATGAATGTATTATGAATTAAACAAACAATGATAAACAAATGAACTAAAAATGAGTGAATGTTTTAATAATTGAATCAATGATGATCGAGTGAATCATTGAATGATTGAATGAATCATTGAATGATTGAATGAATTAATGAATGCAAGAGGTAATTTTTTCCTTGCGATGTTTGAATGCATCTCTGTATGGTTGTGGTTGTTGATAGTGTCGTCATATCTCTGTTTTTGATTTTTTTTAATACTTTTAATAGGCCAATCAAATTAGATCCAAAGAAAGTGTTTTGAGGAATTAATTTCCAGAAAGCTGGAAATCGTTTTAATACCTTCGTTTGGTCCTAAATGCGTGTAATCCGAGTTTGAACCATCCCAAGAGGTGTGCATAACTTTTGGGGCCCAAATAACCTCGACATTTTTCCTCTTTTGTCAGTGTTTTGCTTGTAGCTCGAGAACGGTGTCGGATGGAAAATATCAATCAGTTCAATATTAAATAAGGTTAAATTATGCGATTGAATATCTAAAACTAGAAATTTGGTTCATTAGTACTACCGAAATCAAAAGTGCAAAACTGGGAACATTTCTCATTTAGGTGCAAACTTACATTTTGCGACATTCGAAGACCACATATCTGCGGTCAGAATGCTGAGCGGTTATATGAGAGCTCATACGGAGATAGAGCTTTCATTACCCGAATGGGCTTCCTGTTGAACTCTGAAATTGTGAAAATAAAATCAGCTGTTTCATACAAAGTTGTTATACCTACTCGACCTAAATGCACGAAACAGCTGATTTTTCATCAGAAGGTCTGACAAGTTTTGGACTGGTGCATTCACTGATCAGACGATTGAGCAGGTGATAATGAGGTCTCTGAAAGCCCAAGGTGGGCTGACTCATGGACGAGGCATAACGGACAGTACTCTGGTGACTTTGGGTGTCACAATATCTACCATCATCATGGAAATTGCGGTACAAGTGGAAGACTTTTGTGGCGTGACATACGGTAGTGTTCACTGAAACGATGACCGCAACCGTGCCGAAAGAACAAATTTTGTCCAACGACAGAAACAACAAAGAACGACTTATCTCCATGCTGCATGAGAAATTAGTACAGCAGGGGTTTGAAGTGAGGATGCTTACACTCTCATCATCAATACCGCCATTCAAGCGGCAGAGAACATTTCGACGGTCATAATAATCGGAGAGGACACCGATCTATTGATCCTATTAACCGCCAAAGCACCAAAATTCAAACATTTACGTCATGAATCCTGGAAAGGGGACCTCTCAGATCACGTTCTACTCTCCGAGGTACTTCAACTTCTCGTCTGCTGTCAAAATGAACCTCCTGTTCATACATGCAATCAGTGGATGTGATACAACCTCTGCATTCTGTCGCCAAGGGAAGTTGAAGTTTGTCAAACTCCTTGAAAACAACACGGCTTTACAGGAGGCTGTCAAGGTTTTCCACCATGCAGATGCTGATCCTGATGACCTCATTTCAGCAGGTCAACTATTCCTGGCGGCCCTATATTCACCTAAGGCCAATGAGACCTCCTTGGACAAAATCCGCCACGAGATATTCTCGGAATCCCTCATAAAGCCAACATTCAATCTGGCCCCTCTACCACCAAAAATCGCAGTCGCCGCCCAACATATTCTGCGTGTCTACCACCAAATCCAGGACTGGTATGATAGACCAAACGATCCTCTCAGCTGGGATTGGAAGAGAACGGACCTAGGCCTGCTCCCCACCATGAACACCAAGGATCCAGCTCGAGCTGAAATCCTCAACACAGTGTCCTGCGGATGTAAGAAGGGGTGTGCAGGGAGTTCCAGCTGCCGGAGAGTTGGTCTGAAATGTTCAACAATTTGCCTCAACTGCCACGGCCATTTCTGCTCGAATTCAGCACCATTCGAGGATAAGGATGTGTCCCACATGCCGATCGCCGCAGAAGTAGAAATAGGCGAGGACAGTCCCTTTGAAGATGATCTCGATGAACAAGGGCTCGACATGCCATCCCAGCTTGAGAGCTTTGTAGATGAAGGGCTATCGACATCTAAGAAAATGTGAGCATGAATGCTGCCTTATTTTCTGCTGCATGACTATTGATTTCTATAACATGTTTCTATTCGTATTTTATCAATGCATGTCAATTTTAAATGTTCTCATTACTTTATTAATTAATATTAATAGGCCTAATGGTTACTAATTATAGAATGGCAATATACAACTTTGTTCTAATTAAAATGATTTTCATTCGTACTACTCCGAATCACTACTCAGTGTGTACATTTATATAACTAGTTTTCTGATTTGCGTATATCTTTGAAATATGAATTGAAATGTTCTTAGCAGTGATCAGAGTACGTATATTGATTTTTCGTACTTATATCATTGTGTCATAACATGATCATGCCTGTTTTTTTCCGAGAGAGTCACTATTTTTGGAAATGAATAAATTATAGTAATGATTAAATTAGTTAACTAGTCATTTGAAATGAAAAGGATTTATCAAAATTGTCTATATAACGTGAAATTTTATTCTCTACAAAATTTATTCTATGGGTTTTTCAACAGGAGAATCTGTTTCCAAGATACATGGTCTTGAAAAGTCGCAAAATGTAAGTTTGCCCCTAAATGAGAAGTTTTCCCAGTTTTGAACCTTTGATTTCTGCTATATCACTGAGCCAAATTTGAAGTATTGGATGTTTATTCCGCGCAGAATTTAACTCTCTTTAATATTGTACTGATTAATATTTTCCGTCCGACGTACTGTTTTCGAGCTACAAGCAAAAACCTGAAAAAATAGGGAAAATGTCAAGGTTATTTGTGTCCCAAAAGTTATGCACACCTCTTGGGAAGGTGCAAACTCGGATTACACGCATTTAGGACCAAACGTAAAACGATTTCCAGCTTTCTGGAAGTTAATTCCTCGAAAAATTCCAATTTGAATGGGATATTAATGGCATGGTAAATTAATATTTGTCACATGTAGATATTTAACCATCATGTAATAAGAATGCATTTCTGCATAACTTAACAAGTAGTTCCGTGACGAACTAAAGAACCTACTTTTCTTAAAATTTAAGAATTAATCTAAACTATTATGATATTATTGTGCCAATTTAGGATGAAATTCATTTGTTAGTATAGAAGTTACATGTGTTTCAAAACTGGAATTATCAGCAGGCTTGAATCATGTTGGCAGCATTGACGTATATTAGTTGCTCTAAATTAATTTAGAATGTTAGGTACTATACGTATGCAAAGTTTAGAGCTGTTGGCTTGCATATTTTCTGATTTATAGATATGAGAGTAAAATTAGAGAGATCATTTATATACAGTTGGCAGCCCTGTTGGCTCTTAACAATACGCATATTCATATCAGGTATGGTACACACATCACATATGCCAATTTGTTGAAATCCATTTGTTAGTATAGAAAGCGCTATTGTGTTCAAGGAGATTAGATATCTAACATCTAACCTCCTTGACTTTCATAGTCAAGGAACTACGAAATTCGACATGCAAGCTACCCTCTGGGTGTCAAATAGCAAAGCTTGCACCAGGCATCCGAGGCCATACGATATTATTATTAGTATAGAAGTTACACGCGTTTATAATTTGGACCTATCAACAAGCTTAGATTCATGTTGGCTGCACTGACATATAGTAGGTACTCTAAATTAATGTATAAGGTCACGTACTATACGTGTGCTAAGTTTCTAGCTCTTGCTTTGCATATTTTCTGATATATTGGTATTATGATAAAAATATAAAGTTAGCATTTATTAACAGTTGGCAGCCCTGGCGGCCCTTAAGTATATGCAAAGTCATATCTGTTATTGTACACATAGTACATACGAAATTTGGTTGAAATCCAATTGATAGTGTAGATGTTACATGCATTTAAAATTTGGACTTATCAGCAGGCTTAGAATCATGTTGGCAACACTGCCCTGTATGGCACCTTGGACATTAAACTGAAATATTATTATCTATATCTGTGCCAATTTAGGAATAGCTCCCATGCATACTTTCCATGATATCCAACATGGAGCTGAAATTTCAATTGCGCTGACGTAATTTTCAAATATGGCCTTGAGATATTCAGATATAGATCTTTACTCATACTAAATTCTGTTTTGATAGCTGTAGCCGTTTATGAGTTGATAGGGGGACACATACAGACAGACAGAAGGACAGACAGACACACATTTTTCCGGATCGATCTCATAAGTCTACTTTTTCCATATTTTTACAAAATGTGAAAAATAGGCTAAAAATGTAACCACAGTTGAGAGTCAAACCCAAGTCTCGTGCAGCCCGGGCTGGCGTGTTTAGCCCCTTACATCAATGTGGCCACGCTCCAACTGCAGAACATTTTCAAGTCTTAGCTGGAGAAGCGCTGTTGCGCCGACTTCTGGAAAGACAAGGAAGTATCTGTAATCTCCTAGACTATACGTACAAAACCATCTGCCTTAACCGGACTAAGATCTTGTTTTTCGATACTACCCTGAATATTAATTCCTGGGGATCACAATATTGCCTGTTAAAGTGTCATATATTGGCTGTCAATACGTAATCGTGAACACTAGCATTGTGTTCCTAAAAGTAAGACATCTTACAGTGTACTGTATATTGATTCTGAATATGAGATCATGGGGACACCGGACCTCGCCTCCAGGATAGCCTCTCTTGCAATTACCATACGTTCTCGTTCAAAGGCTTGACATTCACAGGCGGGGAAACCATTCCAGCCTCCTTTAGTCTGCATGCTCTACTGAATGGATACGAGACGCAAGGCATTTCGCCTTGACCTGCACTATAAAGTTTCCATTCCCTCTGTTCCCTTACAGATTTACACCTTTTCAGAAGATTCTGGGTCTTTATATTTGCTTGCCTAGTACATTCTAGCTCATGCGCTAGAATGCGGTGCTTATAATCAGTATCATGCATTTTTACTCACCATGTTTAGAGTAGATGCTCAAAATGTTCCCCATCCACTGCCAAACATAATCGGCATCTCCTTATGAAGTTTCCGGTTACTCTGGTTAATTTAGCTTCAGTTAGGAAATAATGACCTTAACGTCTATTTTTATCGTTTACTGAACCTGTACAGTACGTTTGAATCTCAAATTAGCCAGTTGTTTTATTGTCCGATTTATACAGAGGAATGGGTCTCCCTGGAAATTTCACTCGAAAGTTTTTTCTTGTTCTAGCGCACGATTTCCTGCACTCCGTGGCTTAGGCGGCAGCACGCCGGCCTCTCACCACTGGGTCCGTGGTTCAAATTCCGGTCCCTCCATGTGAGATCTGTGCTGGACAAAACGGAGGCAGACAGGTTTTTCTCCGGATACTCCGGTTTTCCCTGTCAACAATTTCATTCCAGCAACACTCGCCACTATCATTTCATTTCATCTGTCATTCATTTAATCATTTCCCCAGAGGAGTGCGTCAGGCCTCGGCAGCCGGCACAGTTCATATCTCGCCGCTAGATGGGGTTTTCATTCATTCCATTCCTGACCCGGTCGGAGACTGGAAGCAGGCTGTGGATTTTCATTTTTCAGATTCATATATTATTTTTAGCCACCTCTCACGAAGGTGGATTGGGTTCGATTCCCGGCCAATACATGTGAGAGTTTCGAAGTGAAATGCCATTGGTTCGGATTTCACGTAAAAAGGAGGTCCCGTGGCTCATAATCACAAGATTCACAGTCACGAAAAACTACAATCCTCCTTTTATTTTTTAGCCCATTTTCAGTTATGATAAAAAAAAAGCCTAATGAGATCACCTTTGCCCGTGTGTGTGTGTGTGTGTCTGCGTCCGTGTGTGTGTTCCTCAATAGAATCTAAATGGCTCGAGCGATTTCAATGAAACTCGGTATTGTGCCCTGTACTATTTTATCTGACTTGGACCATGTCACCAATCCAACATTGGGGCTGGGCGAAATATTTCACTATCATTCTATATCTCCGAAACTACTACTGATATCACCCTGAAAGTTTGTACGGTGATAAAGAGCACTACTAGAGGTTCACCTATGAGACTTTCAGAAGACTGTTAAGTACAAAACGAACATGGCAGCCAAGATAATTTGAAACATTTAATTGACGCTTCTCACGATTTAACCATCCGAGCACAGTAAAAATTGGTACAGGAAATGTTTTTGCACATTGTAATGCATTGAAATCTAATTTAGTTCAATTGTATACTTAACCTAAAATTGGCGGCTGGAAATAGTCACGCAAAGACTGGCGCCATGGGTAAATCTGACCCGACCGTGAATAATATAGAAATAACTTGAGTGTTTAAAAAGCTATGGACATGTTTCTTTTTCAGGGTGAAGTTCAAGGCTAGGAACGGTGGTACAGTAAGCGACAGGAAATAAGGGCTGACCAAAACGAAAATGTAGACCATTATTTAAGCCACGGGTCCAAAATAGCCATGCGCCAGTCCTCGCGGGTTAAGGCTGCTGCAATGACAGCCGAAACGTCGGGAAACAATAAAATCCTGAAAGCCCGGATGATTAAATACCCGCAGATATTTACTGTGTAGCCCAACCAATTTGTGTGCAAGGTTTGACCGAGATCGGTTAATTGAGGCTGCGATGTTATCTTGTCAGGGTGCGCTACGTACGGGGCTGAGTGTCAACAAACATGATCGGGTATGAACGACACGGTGTCGTGCTGGATGCGACCCACCAATTTGCCATCGTGCCACTAGCGACCCAAGCACTGATGTATCGGTGGAATTTGGGAATTTCTAACACATCTTTTTGGGGGAGGCGGGTTTACCGCGTCATGTAGACTGATTGGAAGACACTATGAGCCCTTATTTATCTTGTGACTTGCAACCAGTCAACATCTGTGTTAAGTTTGCTTTACAAGTGATTTGTGCAATGGAAGAATCCTATGCTATTACAACTAAAAAAGGAAAGCCATCTTTAGTGTTTGGATTATTTTATCCCGTACAAATACAAACCGATATAAAATAAGTACATTCATTTACGTATTTCACAGTCCTACAGCATAGCCTTTTGATATATAAGGATTACAACGCGACCAAGAACGTAATTTTTCAACCACCCCGAGCCGAGAAAAAGTTACATTACAAAAGTGATAACTTTGTTCCTTGAACACACAACATTTTGAAATTATTAAACCAGTTATACAACATTCCAATGTACATTGTGTTAAAACTTGGATTCGATCTGATGACGGGTGTTTGTGAAACTAATTCTTAAAGGTGACGCATGGTTGAAAAACGCTTAAAAACGAGCACGCTTTATGTTCCAGCTGCGATAAAAAAATATTAAAATATAAATGAAAAACTCCAAACTTACATGACTTAAAAAAATATAACGACAAAAATGATGTTATTGGATTTTATGTAGGCCAATTGGTTACTTCACAAACAACTTTCAAACTCGAGTGTACATAATATTTTGGTCGACAGTAGGAGTAAATTTATTCAAAACGGCGCACCATAAAAATTCTTCTCTCGAACAATGGGTCGCATAGGGCACTGTAAGCTACTAGCAGGGTCGCTAGTGGCACGATTTTTGGTGGGTCGCATGCGGCACGTGACCCAAAATGCTGACACAAGCTTGGTGACTCACTCTACTGTGTTTTGTGGACAATACGGTGATCTCGACGATCATGTGATAGCGGTTCTGTGATTGAATGCTGAAGAAGTAGATGCTGACAGTTTCCAGAAGCTTTAAGGTCGTAACCACAAAAGGCAGATAGTGAAGGATAATAAATGTAATCCCCCAGGGGCTCACATCTAGTGGGATGTGGGTTGGCGACCACGGGACCACAGCTGAGTCCAGCATTGCTTCCACTTCCTTGTGCCGGGCTCCTCTCCGTCTTCTTTCCTGTCGACCTCTCTTGGTCAACTCTTGTTCTCTTCCGACCCTGACAGTATTAGGGTATCCGAAGCCTAGGGAGTCTCTTCCTTTCCCACCTTAATTGGCCCTTGTCTCATCTTTCCTGATACCCTCTTTTCTTTTCATATTATTTCCTTCCTTCTGTTCAAGGCCCTCAAGGAGGAAGGGTGTATGTATCCCCACCACTTTTGGTGCACCCTGGGTATTGCTACACCCGCAGGGGCTCACAGTTAGTGATTTAGGGAGTTGGCGATCACGGGGGATTCCTGAGCTGGGTCCGTTTTTCCCCTTTTCCACTGACTTAGGGGCGGGCCCTCTCCTCACTCCCTTTCCTATCTGCCTTACATGGCTTTCTTTCCTTCCTTCAATCCTCATTCTTCGAGGGTTGAGGGCATTTCTTTTCTTCTGTCCTTTATTTGCCTTATCCTTTATTTGTTTACCATTTCTTCTTCTAGTATGTAAGTCAGTAGTTAGTATTAGTTATAGTTTACAATCTCATCTCATCTTTCACTATCACCCAAACCATTACGGACCGATAACCTAGATGTTAGGCCCCTTAGAGCAACAATTTTCATTATCATCATCAATAAATGTAATGGGTTTGTATCTCCATTATTCTGTGTATTCTGATACCATTCACCTACATTCTTTGAAGCTGAACGTATATTTCCAGAACGACCAATTCACTGCAATCTTCATTCGATTACAGAGTAGTAATTGGAATTTCAAACAATATTTGCCATGCTAGTGACAAACGTGTAATTTGAAAGCTATAATTTATAGTGAATTATTAAATTCAGTTTAATTCATTAAAAACATTAATTAATATATTTAATTTGCAATTTTTGCTCATTAAAACGCAATCAACTGTACATTCAATTGCTATTTTCTATATAGAGTGCAATTTATTTCACATGCGCACTTGTTATGACATTTTTGCATTTTTCGTTACGTTTGTAGCAGCATAATTGCTCTGTATTTGACAATACTAAAATCGACATATTAATGTTTCAAATAATTTGCTAAGTTCATAATGTATTTAATTTTAAGTGGTTATTACAAATTCAAATGATGTTCAATATTATTGTCGCCACAGGGGTGTTGATTTTCTTTTACGAGGTAACAGATTTTCTGATCACTTTTATAAACGGATCATGTGCAATATATTTACAACTTAGGCAAGTCGATTGTGCGTTTTAATTTCAGCGATTTATAATTAGTTATCGTATTTATATTTGCAATCAAGCTGAGTGTTCTTTTCCTTTGTTCCCCCCAGGGGCTCACATCTAGTCGGACGTGTGTTGGCGACCACGGGACCCCAGCTGAGTCCGGCATTGTTTCCACTTACTTGTGCCGGGCTCCTCTCTGCTTGCCTGTCGACCTCCCTTGGTCACCTCTTGTTTTCCTCCGAACGGGACAGTATTAGGGTATCCGAGGCTTAGGGAGTCATTCACTATCCCGCCATAATTGGCCCTTCTCTCATATTTCCTGATTCCTCATTCTTCGCAGGGTCAGACCTCTTGTTTTTCTTTTCCTGTTATCTCCTGCCTTATGCTAAAGGCCCTATAGGAGGCAGGGCGTGTGTAGTCCCTCCAGTTCTGGTGCACCCTGGATAGTGCTACACCCTCAAGGGCTCATGGCTAGTGAGCTTAGGATTTGGCGACCCCACGAGATTCCTGAGCTGGGTAAATTTTCCTCCTCTTCCCATTGCCTTTGGGGCGGACCCTCTCCTCTTTCCCTTAACTTTCTGACTTTCATAGCTCTCCTTTCTACCAAGTCCTTTAATTATGATTCTTCGAGGTTTGAGGACATTTCCGGGTTCAAACCCGGCCTAAGTCGTCGGAGTTTTTATGAACGTTAAAATCCCTCAGTATGCCTTCCTTCGGAGGGGAAGTAAAGCCGGCAGTCCCATGTCATAGATTTATGGCATATTATCGAACCTTCCACTAATTACACCTGTGTGAAGTTAGATTATATATAGGTTAAACATTTGACTAACGTTCTTAGGTTACTACGTTCTTCGTCAGGAGCCGACTGCAGTGGCATCTGATAACTAAGTTCTGAACTAGTTGCTCGTTGACGGTGGCGTTTGGCGGCAAAAATAGGAACTACTTGAAAAAATGCAATGTCTGCAGTCCTTACATGAATTAAAACAGATACACACACGAATACAGCCATCACAATTAACACCGGTTATCAGAGAGATTCTACACACACCCAAAGTTCACGGGGCTACATGACAGCGTTGTCGCAGCCTTTAAAGTGAGGAACCAACCAACCAACCTCCTTCCCTCCTGTCTTTTATTCATATTATTCTGCTTTTGTTTCTCATTTTCTCTTCTAGTTAGTAAGAGGGTAAGTTAGAAGGTTTTATTTGCAGGTTTCATTTGATCATATTTCATTTTCACCATCACCCAAACCATTAGAGGCCGATAACCTATAACTAGTAGATATTCTTTCTGGCTGGATAGTCCCTCGATGTTTATGGACATAACTACGAGTGCTGGCCTTGATAAAGGCCCACTGGTTTTAATTGATTTGGTAGTGAAAGGATCAGCCGTCAGTTTATTTTTAATCATTTTCTGACGTTGCCCAGGGTACGCCCGATTGTTCTTGTGTCACAATCTTCGGGGAGGCTCCTTTCGTGCACAAGAACAATCTCAAGAAATGGAACATGCTCGTCAACAATGATGAGTTCTGTGACTGCAGAATTTTACAAGACCCAGAACACCTGCTGATCTGCCCCTTGATGGAGGACATATGTTCAAAAGACGATCTCTTGGCTGCAAATGCTAATGCTATAACTGTTGCTACTTACTGGCAAAATCTAATTTGATTTGGACACGGAAAATAAATAAATACCTATAACTTAGGCCCCTAAAAATGGATTCATCATCATGTTCCTTTTTCGTATTTAGTATTTGCTGCGTATCAGAGCTCGTTAAGTCGTGCACCACGAGTTTGATGGTGGGCTGCAACAAGCCCAAATCAGCGCTTACACCGGCCATCCTTTGTTTGCTTACCGAATATCTAATTTTCCACACTCTCTCCAGGCAAAGATGGTGTGTTAGCCTTCTTAAGTCTGGAGGCACATATGTTTGTATCAGGCCTCGGAAGTTCAGGAAAAATCCGGAAACGACACCAAACATAATATATGTTCTTTTTGATTATTGTAAGATTGGAAAATTGTTGGATTTATTCGTCCTTCTTTTGGCGTTTTTTGGCTAATTGGTACTTTCTTAATGTTTTTTTTTACTGCAACTTCACCTATTTTTGACTGCATATTTACTGCCCATTCTCATTTCATCAATTAAACATCTTAAACAACTGTTTTGTATGACCTGGAGATGACTATTGCCATACACTGCATTGCCAAGTGAGGTAAGGTTTACGAATTTCAATTTCTGTAACCCTAATATTAAGCCAAATATGATTCGAGTGATACTAATTTCAATTTATTTCCCTAGGATGGCCATTAAGGGTTCGCTGAATTAATTCTAGGTGGAAAAATATTTAATTATAAATTCTCCAAGTACATTTTTAACACGTGGAATTGCCTTTTCAAATGATCTCAAAAGAACGAATGCTCCATTCATATATTCTCGCAATGTATGTTGCATATCACCAGAATTTTGTATTTTTAAACAAATATTACATCACAAAATAATTTATAATTGGATTATTTTTTACGCCTCTTTCCTGATATGTTGTCCTTCATTTTGATATTTTACGTCATTTAATAGGTAGCATATTTATAAAGAAAATGCCATTTGAATTATTCGCAGCCTACCAAGATCTAAATTGGGCTGTTTTATGGAGTCCATTTCCTGATTTTGAGACTGGATGTTTGATTATTTCGGACACCTTAGACTTGTATGTATGCCATCTATTTCAGAATAGGCAAGAACAGACAGAGTCAGTAGCAGCATGGACACATCGCATTAACACGATAGCATCCTCGTTCAGAGAGGCCATGCTAGAAGGCGAACCTATAGCTGACACAATTGATCACTTTCAGGTCGAGACAATAGAAGACAAATCTCATAAAGGCTACATTTTAGAGGTGGGCCTTTTTTATCCTAGCATGATTCGCATAATGATTATTAATGTTGCGCTGAAAACATGAAATCTCCACGTAAGTCAACACGAACAAGTATGCTAATTGCATAGGTATTCAACTTGCGAGCCCTTGATTGTATACAGCATATGCATGTATTCTTTATTGCCAGACTGATAGAATACACGTGACAGTAATTAACAATAAAAATTAATGTATATAAAGAAACACACAAACACAAATAGAAAAGCACTATTATCTATCAACAACCACAACCATACAGACACACATTCGTACAATCCCAAATGTTCAAGAAACATTAAAATAATTATCTACAGAAAGTATTACACACTATATCTTCAGTTAACTGGAAACACGGATAATACATACAAAATGGCAAAACACATAAATTAAAAGATGAAAAGAAAATTTTCGATCGTAGGCTTTCGTGTTCAGTGCCTAGTTTATCATCTAGGCCTTCAGGATGGAGCCGCGTCGTGTGTCCGTGATTATCCTCGACGTTTCTGCTGTCATTGGAACAGGCTTAATCATGGGTACACGTTCGTGTCTGTACACAAAATGACCGTTGGTTGTCTGTCGGACGTGCCTCTTTGGTCGGCATTGACGTCACGCTATAACCTGATTGGTCCAAGCCCCAGCCAATCACGTGCCAAGTGAACTTTCCACGTGTTACTCAGCCTCAATCCATCTTCGCGATTGAAATTATTGGGATTATTCACGATCTCTATTGCCACTATTGTTCTGTTTTGGTATCTTGGTACTTACGCAAAAGTGTCGGTGTTATCAAATTGTATGGAATGTCTCGTGACGTCAGCATATTCACCTATTGCAGATGTGTAGTTTGAGTGCAGACATAAACTCGTACCCATGAATAAGGCTGCTGCAATAACACAGACACACGACGCGGCTCCATCATTTAACCCTAGATAATAACATGGGTAGTAAAAGTTCACAAAATTGATAAATAGAAACACAATCCAAGATATTGCATTACATTACTTCATTCTCGCGTACATTGAATCAAACTTTTCATTAATCCTTGAGCATAAGACATACAGTTACTCGGGGCAAGGAGAGATGTTTATGGCAACTCCTAATGATGACAAGAGATAGGTTGGTAGAACACATACTAAGACACCCAAGAATAGCAAACATAGTTATAGAAAGAAGGGCCCAGGAGCAAGGATAGACGAAGGTTGGAATATCCTTAACCGACTGCCTCAGGTGTAGGATGTGATAGTTATTTAGAATATTTGAACCTGGTGAGGCCAATCTTATCACCCATACTTTTCAATCTTTACATTGAACAAGCAATGAAGGAAATTGGAGGAAAATTTAAAGTGGGCGTGAAGATTCAAGGAGAAATAATTTCAACTCTGAGATTTGCCGATGACATCGTCATCTTGGCCGACACGCCTGAGGATTTGAATGAGTTTTTGAATGGTATGGACTCCGTCTTGAAGAAGGAATTCATGATGAAAATTAATAAACGCAAAACAAAAATATTGGAATGTAGCCGAAATAAATCAAAAACCTCTATAGGCATCAAATTGAAAGGTGAAAATCTAAAGGAAGTAGGAGACTTCTGTTACTTAGGAAGCAAAATAACCAGTGATGGACGAAGCAAAGATATAAAAAGTAGGTTAGCTCAGGCAAGGAAAGCATTTCTACAGATAAGGAATCTGTTGACATCGAATATAGATTAGGTATTAGGAAGTAATATTTGAAGGCCTTTGTCTGGAGCGTGGCACTCTATGGAAGTGAAACTTGGACTATTGGTGCAGCAGAAAAGAGGAGAATTGAAGCGTTTGAAATGTGGTGTTACAGGAGAATGATGAAGATCAGATGGGTAGACAGGGTTACAAACAAAGAGGTATTAAGACTAGTGGGAGAGGAGACATGTTTCCTGCGACTGCTAATGAAGAGAAAAGATAGGTTGGTACGTCATATACTAAGACACCCAGAAATAGCAAGCTTAGTTATGGAAGTTCGTGTAAAAACTACGATGTAATTAGACTTCGTTAATATAGAGCTCAAATAGCGGCTTATGTACATTAACTGTGTTTGATATTATTGAAAATGAAAATTCACTGCCTGCTTCCAGTCTCCGACCGGGTCAGGAATGGAATGAATGAAGCCCCCATCTAGCGGCGAGGATATGAACTGTGCCGGCTGCCGAGGCCTGACGCACTCCTCTGGGGCAATGATTAAATGAATGACAGATGAAATGAAATGATAGTGGAGAGTGTTGCTGGAATGAAATTTTGACAGGGAAAACCGGAGTACCCGGAGAAAAACCTGTCTGCCTCCGTTCTGTCCAGCACAGATCTCACATGGAGTGACCGGGATTTGAACCACGGACCCAGCGGTGAGAGGCCGACGTGCTGCTGCCTAAGCCACGGAGGCTTATGTTTGATATTATTATATTATATTATTATTCATTCATTCAATTTCGCTAATCGGCCAACTGGGGACCACGATAAGCCTCATTTTACATTCTGGCATTTGTTCATTTCTCGCTTGATCCACATTGTCTTCATGAGCTCACTGTGTTTAGCACGACGTTCTTCTGTCCATTTCACACCAGTTGTCGGTTTTTCGTTCCGGAAAGTCCCAAATGTCTTGATGGCTGCTCTATAAAGATTTCGGTCCTGTGCATCTTCTTCTCGTATCCCCATTTCTTTCAGATCTTTCTGGATGTTAATATACCACGGCATTGTAGTTTTTGGTTTTGAGTCAAATATATTGAAGATACGTTTCGTCCATCGGGAGTCGATCATCCGTCGTATTGTACCCGATACCTATATTTTATAACTTAATAGTCGAGATGATGGGGGTTCGAGATTATATTTGTGACGCAAGACCACGGTGGTGGGGAGGACGCCACGTGACCGCATCAGGCAGGTAAGGGTCGAGGCGGTGCAGACACTGTCAGTCTAGCTCTGTGAGCCAAGCAAGAAAGCAAGGCAGGCGACAGTTTCAGCTTCACCCAGCAGCGAACAGAAACTGTCACGGAAAGTGCAGGGGACAGTTTCGGCTTCTCCGAGCGGCGAGCGACAAGTAGGTCAGTGGGCCGGGCGAACAGCCGCAGCAAACAAGCATATGAGGCCGGGATATTCTAAAACAGCATTGCGAGTAGTTGGAGAACTTTATTCCAAGCTGAATTTCAACGTAGAACGACATGGCGAGGCTAGCTTTATGCGGAGATTATTATGGCATAGCAGTAGGGCCGTGCGGGTTAATTCCCATTATTATACGCAAGCATTATAACAGAAGCTGAACTTCATTACTACGTTGAGTTGGAACGTTTATTCAGTACTTGAATTATAAAGACAAATAGTTACGTGATACTGCAACTTTGAACTTCGAAAGAACATAGTTTTTCTTAAATGACATTACGACTATGCACTTCATAGCGCATTCCAAGTAACAGTAACCATTTCTAGGCAAACGGAATGTTGTAAGCATATGCACTTAGGAACATTAGCTCGTGCATTAATGCAAGTCAGTCTTAAGAAGTGTTTTGAATTACCGAGTATGAACACAGCTACAGGGTGTTTCATAAACGTAGACACTCTGATAAAATAATTTTATTTTCTTCAAGTAAAACTAAACCGCTGTGGAAATTGAACTTTCAACACTCAAACTGAACATTGTATAGAACAGTGGCGTAACGTAGAAGAGGAATAGGGGGTCCGCTGTTTCTATGAACTTTTTCGTGAGGATTTGGACAATATCCGCTATGGATAACCAGAAGTTTATCATGTCGGGGTAAACGCAGACAGAGACGCGATGGCACCACGGAGCGATGGATTCGATTCCTGACGAGAAGGAGGTCCACCAGCTGATTCACTTGGGATTCGAAGGCAATCGTCATTGCATGGATGGAATGATATTCACGCCGATCTTTCGAGAAATTCATTACATAGGGAAAATCGACGATCTTTGAAATTTGATAACAGCTGATTATGAGAAGGTACTGTAAGAGTTATAACTTTCTGATACGATTATTTTCATGAATACTGGGCACACATGTATATTTTTCTAATAGGAGTGATACGATTGTTTAAGACATGGCTTTGACTTTATATGCTTCGAAATTTTGCTAGAATATGGCGTGACCATATGATATGGCAGGCATCATTATACGAAATTCTCACCATTGGTTGGCTTTATTAAGCAGATGTTTGGTCTTTTAGACATTTTTCCAGCAAGGATATTTTTCATGAATAGTTTTTTTTGTGTAACGAGTATTTCGAACTCGTGATCTGCAATTGATTATCTATATTACTTCGTCAGTTCATTGCATACTAGCGAGTGTGTATTATTCATCAGTAGGGATTTTTTCCATTGGATTGTTTGGAGATATTAAGATGTTATTCACTTTAGTGAATGAATATCGCTTTTATATGACAACTAGAGACTTGTTGATTCCTATTTGGTACATTCACTCATATAGTCTTCGAGATGGGGTCTTTCGTATTTATACGATTGTATGGTGGTTACTCATCTTACCCATCGCTTAGGGCACTATCATGATTAGTCGACGGGGCGAGGTCTTTCGTATTTATACGATTGTACGGTAGTTACTCATCTTACTTGCCATTGAGGGACTCATTTTTATCATCCGAGTGTACATGAGATTGTAAGTGAATCAAACAAGGAACTACTAGTCACATATCAGTCGAACTTTTGTTAAATAAAGTAACGATAAATGTCAACAGGGTTACATTTGTAATTCTTGTTTGCCAATCCAATATTTTGTTGATATACTCTTTTGAGAGTAATTTCAGTTTAACAGCTGTTACAGCTGATGCTTTTGATGATTTTTATAATTGTGTGTTGATACCTTTGAGAAGGATTTAAAGTAATTGAATCTTGTAAGATGAATCATTAATGGTGAGATTTATTTTAAGGCAGATCAGTATTGCAGATTTTGATATGAGAGATTATAGCACATTGGTGTTTTTCTGTGATGTGAATTATGAGAATTGTAAGAGAATTTATGCTATTTGAAAGCAAATCTTGAATTACTAAGGTAATATTTTTTCCAATTGTTTAAGAAGTTGTCTAGATGTGATCAGATTAATTACAGTTATTGGAGATTGTGTGCGTTGATAATTTGAAGCCAGTTATATATATTTTTGTAGATCATGCAACATGGTTAAGTGAAGTTTGTGATAGGCATTTTGTGGAAGTTGCCAAGTGATAGTTGCAATGTTGCTAATGCATTTTGAAGCAGACATGAGGTTGTTGAACCCAGTCTAGCGTAATTGTTGAGATTCATGCTGTATGTGCTGAATATTTATGGAGTTTTGTGGAATAATTGTTGTATTCAAATGTGATATTTGAAGATGTGAGGATATATAATGTCGTTGTGGATAGTCAGATCCAACGTGATGTCGTGAAGGCAATAATATTTTTTGGCATGATAATTAAATACGAGATATAACTTGGAAGTAATAAAACTGTAAGACAACGTTCTATAACTAAAGCCCTGCGCGGATGCGGATATCCGCGGATAAACCCGCGGATGCGGATATCCGCGGATAAACCCGCGGATATCCGCAACATTTTTCGCCATGCGGATATACTTTGCATGGCTGTGCGGATAGCGGATAAGCTGCGGATAATATTTGGAGTTAATTTGCGGATAGTTTTTCGAATACAATCCGAACTTGTTGAATATGATGGGGAAAGTTGCGTAATTGTGCGCAGTGGGTAATCGTGCGCACCTATGTTTTTCGAGTCGGTAGTACAACTAGCAACTCAGTTCACTGCTACCCTTAAGCTGTCATCGTACCTATCAGATAGAGACAGTCAGCATGATGCCAGTCGCTATGTGATAACCGGAGGCTTGGATGAAGAAACTTAACACGTTGCATGTTATTTTCTGCAGCCAGCAAATAATAAGGTAAGCTTACAGTTGTGATTTAATTATTTAAAATTAAATGTAGTTTTAAATGCCAGTGTGTACAGTGGTTTTGCATGTATTTATTTTTCAATATAATAGATTAGTTTACCGGGATTCAGTGAGTTACGTTTTAAAAGCAGCGTGGGGTATGGTGCGCAGATCATATATGATACAAGTACTACAAATAGACTGGAAATACAATGCGACTTTAATGGCAAAATGTTTCGTGTTTGTTCTCCAGATGCCAAGAAATTATACACGGAAAACGGAGAAAAACTCCTACCCAGCAGAAAATGTGCAGAAATCTCGACGTGCAATTAGGGATGATGGGAGGAAAATAAGGGAAGTGGGGAGAAGTTTCAACATTCCCCGGACAATCCTACCAAAGCAGTTGCTGCAAAATTGTCTTGCTCCACCTTGTCTAGTCCGTATAGCTGTTTTACCAACGAAATGGAGTCATAATTATCCGAATACATTTTGACAATGGCAAAATTATTTTATGGCTTAACGCCCACAAAGCTTGTCAGTTTGCATAGGAGAATAAGATTCTCCATAATTTCCATAAAGTTAAAAGTCTAGCAGGCAAATATTGGTCGCATGAGTTCTTGAAGAGATATCCTGCATTAACTTTGAGACAATCTGAAATAACAAGCCTAAATTGGATTGCCTCCTTTAATGCTGACGAAACGAAGATATTTTATTCTAATATCCAAAACTGCTGAATTTAAGTTCATTGCACAGTTATGCTTCTGTAAAAAGCATTGCAATATTCTAATGTTAATGCACAGTGCAAGTTTCTGCCAATTCACATGGTATTCGTATGGCTTTCCAACATTCATCCCATGCGCACAATTTCCCAACCCTGCAGGGTGGGTAATCGTGCGCAAATGCACATTTGCGAAATTTCGAATTATAGTCCACCAAATTTATTTGTGAATTAAATTTGTTTCTGCACATCGAATATAGAGTTACTAAGGCACCCTTATTCATAACTGCAGTTGCGTTATCTATTATTTCATCATCACAAGACCGATTCTTGCTTAAGTGCGGACAATTCCCCCACTCTCCCTTATTAGGGCCCGGATATTTATGACATATCATATTTTTCCGTTATGGTTTTTCATGACAAATGTAAAATGATGATTTACGATAATCCCATTCAAATTATGTCATTAAGCACAGTTAACACTCCGAACTGAACTGAAAAGGGTTGCAATTCTGGCTGTATAACATTCATTTTAGACATAGCACATGGCATACTGTACAGTACATAGCCTAAGGGTTCGACTTGCTGCTCAAATGTCTAAAAGACAAAGTATACAGTGAGGCGACACAATGAAAATATTATTGTAATGCCAGCAGATTCGGATAACAAACGTGTGGTTAAAAGTCACGTGGATGCGGGGCGGATGCAGATAAAAGTCATGCGGATGCGGATAACAGTCGTGCGGATGCGGGGCGGATGCGGATAACGTTTTGTCTATCCGCGCAGGGCTCTATCTATAACCCATATTAAACAATTTGTTAGGAAATTAAACAAATAAATAAAGTTGATAATACAAGATTTTCTGAGAATAATAATTAATGAAATAATAATCTGAAAATTTGAGCATATTAATGATCTGACCTAATGAAATAAAAATCAGAATGACTAGATGAAATAATGAAAATCTAAATATCCAGAAGAATAAAATTTAAATAAGTTGATAAATTAAATTTTGGAATAAATCAATGAATTAAATAAATGGATGAATTAAAGATTGGATGAATAAACTGATTTAAATAAATTAATAGATGATTGGATAGATGATGAATAACTGAATTAGAAGGTGATAATTAATTAAAGAAGCTGATGATTAATGAATTTATATGGAATTAAAATAAATTTAATTGAGATATAATTTGAGGAATTGCAAATTGAGTTGAGGAATTAAACAATTTGTATTGATGATTTAAGACGATTTAATCTGAGGAAGTATATGATGAAATAAGATTGTGTGAATAATTAAAAAGTATAATGAAGTGATGATAATAATTTTCATTTAAATGATTTAATGGTGATGAGTTAATGATTCTGACAGGAATATGTTGAATTTTGAGATGAGAATTAATGTGAGAAATATTTAATTTTGATGATGATGATAATGATGACCAATGAGAAGTGAATTTTCTATAATTCACAAACAAGTAATTATGAATGACAATGTAAATAGTGTAAATTAATTATTCGATGTTTAGGAGCATTTGACTAACGTGTTCAACATTTAAATTATGCCATGCAAGCCATAAAATACGTGATATTTAAAATATGTGATTATAATATGTGTATGTTTAGACAGATTAATAACTTTTTCAAATCCACATTTATGATGTTAAATTAAAGAGAAATTAGGTCTCAGGTTTCACAAATGTCAGTGACGAAAGACATAGTACTACAGTGATCCTGAGAACCCAAGAGAACTTTGGAGATTTTTCTGTTTTATGTGGATGAAATATTTTTGATTAGAAAAGAGATGGTTCGATTTTTGGACAATGACAATTTAACGTTGGCATTCGACCATACTCTCAGGTAGGAGGTATATTTAAAATGTCTGTCTGACTATCAAAGTGAAATAAATTTGTTTTTATCTTAGTTGTGATCTGATGATGGTGTGATTTTCCTTTTTCTTTCATTGTCTTGAGTAAGGCTTAACCAGGAAAGGAGGTGGTTTGCTAGGAATTCAGTTGATGGCGCCCATTTATATTTGCATTATATTTTATTAAACTTAAGCCCGTAACGACCCTAGAGATACTTTGTCTCGTGTTACCCACTGCTTTTTCGATAACTCAGCTGAATTTCCGACACATTCCTTATTTGACTAGAGGTTCATTTAACTCCGCTCTGTCCTGGAACTCCAGGAATGCGATGTAATAGCAGATGGGTCATCGCATCCCCAGGACGAACGGGTACAGTATATGACCGTAGAAGCAAACTCTGCGTTTTCGCATTGTGTCTGTGAGCTTCTCTAACTTTGAGTATATTTCTTGCCTGGATTTTCTGATGTAGATGCCATTTTTGTAGTCTGGGCCAAGTATGCTGTGTAGGATCTTTCTTTCTTTTCTATATAACTTCGCGAGCAAATATTTCTCGGATAGGATAAGGCATTCAGGATAGCGATATTGTATTATTATATATTATTATATTACTATATCTTATATATCAATATAAATTAAACTAAATTTATGATAATGAGCAAAACGTACATAAGAGGGGTGAATATGTACATTAATGGTAGTAGCATAGTGCGAGTTTCCCAATATCCATATCTGGGTACCATCATTACCGCATCATGGGACAGTTCTCAAGAGATAAAATGTCGCATTGGATAGGCGAGGAGTGTTTTCAACTCAATGAGCTCAATTTTCAAAAGCCACGATCTTACCATGAACACCAAACTACGGCTCCTCAGGTGCTATGTGTTGTCAGTTCTCTTGTAAGGCGTAGAAACATGGACCCTCACAAAGGCTACCACTGTTAGACTTGAAGCCTTTGAACTATGGCTTTACAGAAGAATACTGAGAATATTTTGGATTCATTAAGTTTCAAATCAGGAAGTTCTACGCAGAGTTGAAAAAAGACCAGCACTGATCAACATCATTAAGTGTCGTAAACTATAGTACCTCGGTCACATTATGAGGAATCAAAAAAGGTATGAGCTGCTTCAACTTATACTACAAGGAAAAATAGAAGGAAAGTGATCGCCCGGCAGAAGGAGAATTTCCTGGCTCGACCTACTGAGAACCTGGTTCAACAAAAGCTCTGAAGGATTGTTCCGAATTGCCACAGCTAAAGCCTGAACATCCATGCTGATCGTCAGCGCCCGATTCGGACAGGCACGCTAAGAAGAAGAGGAAAATATTACAGGGTCATCGAAAAATAATGCCAATATTTCAAAACGTGATAGCACCGAAACCCTTTATGTTAAACGTGTAATTCTTTCACTGAACGCCAGCTGGTTAAAGTAAGTTTTGTCTTGGAGGGGGCGTGACCTTGCTATGCGTACACTAGATGCGCAGTAGCCAAGGTCGGCAGGGGGAGCGCGCGCCAATGAAGTCCCGACCTCAACCCTTTAGATTTTTTTTCTGGGGGTACATTAAAAACATTGCGTATGCAGAACAAAATCGGGATTTGGAGCACCTGCGGGAGCCAATTTCTGCCGCCATCTTGACAGTTAATCTTGAAATGATTGCACGTACCAATCCAGCCATTGCGAAAGCCTGCGTTCACTGCTGATGTTGGTGGTCGGCCTGGCCTCGATTTTTTCTCTACAGTCCCTGTTTCCTTAAACTGATTAAACCATCGAATGACAGCTTTGTAATCAGGTGCAGTTCGTCGGGTGGTGCAGTCAGTGGCGCGCGCGCCCCAACGGACTTTGGCTACTGCGCATCTAGTGTGCGCTTAGCAAGGTCACGTCCCCTCCAAAACAAAACGTACTTTAACCAGCTGGCGTTAAGTGAAAGAATTACACGTTTAACATGAAGGGTTTCGGTGCTATCATGTTTTGAAATGTTGGTATTATTTTTCGATGGCCCTGTATTGTTGATACTTTTCTGTAATTGTACAATTAGCCACTGGGGAAATACCCCCATTACCTAATACGGTAATTGAATGAATGAAAGAATGAAACGGTTAGCTCAGGACAAGGAGGCATGGAGCGCTGCATCAAAACAGTCAAAATACAAAAGACTCAATCGAAAACAACAACACGTTTAGAAGTTATTGTATATTTTTTCGTCCCCTGTTAGTCAACATGTAGAGTATTCAAGGTTGCCATTGGATGTTTCCTTCCCTGAATGCGTGCCCCAGTTATGTCTCGTTAGTTTGTTTGCTGCCTTGCGATTGCAATCACATGTCCCTCGTGTTCGATTAGCTGTCAGCTCTGCGACACATTACCGTAAAATGACTGTCTTATCTGATGGCGTAGTATTAAAAGTCACTTTGATAACTCTTAGATTATGGTCTTCTACAGTCCGTTGACAGTCGTCGGGTTTTATCGACTGAACATCAAACGCATTGCATTGTTTTATCTCCATTAACCATCTCTATTTTAGTTGTGCCAATCGATTCGAGTATGAACAGTTGAACCTCAAAGCATAGCCGACTATAAGGGAGAAATTATAATAATAATAAAAATCGCATGGGCTCGGGTGCCAGGTGCAAGCTTTGTTAATTGACCCCAGAGGGCAGCTTGCATGTCAAATTTTTTCGTTCTTTGAACTGCTATGAAAGTCAGGGAGGTTAGATATCTAAGCTCATTTACACTATAGCGCTTTCTAGTAGAGAAATGAGGAACTTTGTGTTGGCGGAAAATCCCGAGATTAATTTTGCCATTATGAACACGGTCTACTGAATTGAAACGGGTTCTTTAACATGCCAACATCGTATGACATGCGTGCTTTGATTTTTGTCGCCTCTCAAAAATCACTTACCACGGCCAGGAGCAGCCTGCAAGCTTGGGGTTGGTTGTCCGACACGATAACAACTCACCCACCGTGGCCAGCAAGGGAAAAAGGTAAGTCAGGGATTTCAGAGCTCGACAACATCGGCTACTGTGAGTAGTGGCTTTTATCCCAATTTTCTCACTTTCTTTTCAGAAAAAAAAAGCAACTTATTACAAGCCCTGGGGCTCTTCCTGGAATCCTACGCACTACAAAAACACAGTTTATCAGGCAAATTCAACATACATTCAAGTACATGGGACTGATAACCAGGATCTTTCAAGCCTCTAAGATAAGTTAGCAATATTGCGACAGGTTTCCACTCGTGATTAAACACACTCAACTGGTATCGTATATTTATATACACGATGCAACTTCACACTACACTCACTCTGCAGTTTATACTGCACACTTCTCCGTGCAGTCCATAGAGTCTAGACAGCTCGTTCCTACCGCCCCTACCACTTCTGGTGTCTAATACCAGAGTCCCACTGAGGTAGTCGAACCCAGGCTCTCGCACACTGCTGCATCAAGCTATGAGAACACTTGACTATCACTATAGTATATTCGCCGAGTCAAGATAATGCGGGTAAATACTGTACTTGCACGTGGTCACTTGACAACCCGGACTGGGAAACACGCCCAATTTGCGTCATCGGCTTTGCCCGACAGGGGTAGCCAAGAAGTGGCGGATCCAGGCCTTGCGGGGTCCTCGGCGATATGATAAGTTGCGGCCCACAACAAGAGGAAATACAAATATCAAATCAAATGGAAAGTAGTTTTGTAATAATAATAATAAATTAAAAAATAGTTAAAATATTTTGAATACACTTCAGTACATTTTTAATAATATGAAAGAAACCTTTAAGTCCCCTTGAAGAAGATTATGTAAACTATGAAATATTAAAATATTACTTTGCCACTTTTTTCCCGGCTGAAGTCTTCTATTATTTCACTGAAATCTAAACTTGCTAAACGGTCACGGGAGGTCATAGCTGCATTGAAAAACAAAAAAGGATTATATATTTGTTTGAAAAGCTTGGAAGTACGATATAATTAATTTATCAAATTTAAAAAAATCGATGGTGCGGGGCCCTCCGAACCGCGGGGCTCTGGGCGGTCGCCCTTCTCGCCCTACCCTAGTTCCGCCCCTGGTCATGCCGTAGCCCTAGAAATGACAAGACTTGCTACACTTAGTGCTGTGCTGCACTGTGTACTGTTGCCTGTCATGAGCAGTTAAGAACGTATTAATTAAATAAATAAATAAATACATAAACAAACAATAATAAACCGCGCTGTAGCATGTAACCGATAAGTCAGCCTGCTTCACATGTAGGCTATACACAGCACTGTACGTTCAACAGGCACAGCACTATGCACTCTTTGCGGGCAGCCCTGCAATCACGTGTACAACTGTGTTTACGTCCACTATCTCGACTCGGTGAACAGACTGTAGTTACCTCGCCAACAGATCTGCGCCCTGAACTGCTCGACGTAACTCCAGTCCCTGACTACAGTGCTAGTAAAGGCTCCGGAGAGAAACACTCGCTTTAAACTATCTCTCTGAACTCACCGAAATCTCGGTGGCGTGCTCGCTTAGGTCTCGGTGACAGAATATCCCGGACCTTTCTATTCCCATCTGGCTCTGACTGGGTGGGGGGAACTGGACTTCTCTAGAGGCCGATCAGTACAGAGTCGTCGTCCCCGAACGTATCTCTTACAGGCTGTGAGTACTCACTCCTCAGTCAATTAAGCCGCGTTTACACCAAACGATGCCAACAAATTGTTCCCAACTTTCGTTGACAACATGTTGACAACAAAAGTTGGCAACAAATGCTGGCGAATATCGAGAATGGTGAGATTTGTTGACAACAATTTAGCTCAATTTTGGCGCGTTTCGCCAGTTGCATTCTGAATTCCGAGATGTCAACACTAGAGGAACTTGCGGCGATAGCTACAGCGTGCGTCATCATCGGTAAAAAAGAGAATTGGTGGTATTCATTTCCCGTGAAATGTCATTCCAGGTATACCGGTAGTTCTTCAGGTTTTTGTTTTTAAAGTCTGGATCCATCGGGTTCCAGAGAACTGGTTCCTCACGATAGAGCTCGATCAAATTTAGGACATTATCCCGCGACCAATCAAAGTCACGTAAAAGGTTGTCCATATTGACTTGCACTTCGACAGTTCGACACCACAAACAGAAGTCCAGTGCTACCAGCAACAGCCGTGACTAGAGTGAAGCTGCGTCGACCAAACACGTGCGCTGGACAGTTGAAGGGGAATTGTTGCGGGTCACTTTAGGTCCCGTCAACATTGCTGACAACAAATGTTAACAACACTCTCCGATATTTACCGACTGATGGTGGGTAAAGTTGCCAACACATTTTCGGTTTGACAGCATTGTTGGCAGCAATGTTGACAAAAAATTTAGTACGATTTTTGTAAATGTTGTCAACATTTGTTGGCAACACTGTTGTCCACTCCGGTGTAAACGCGGCTTTACAACCCTCACACTCTCCCTCGTCGATCACTCGTCTGCCTTCGATTTTAGATTATTTTAATTTATATCTTTGACAACAATGCAATTCACATTGGCAGTTCTGATCTTTGTCTTTATTTATTTTAAGGTGGTAATCTATATATATAAAGCACAAAGTTTGTCTGTCTGTCTGTCTGTCTGTCTGTTATGTATACAAATCTACACCGTTTCACCGATCTGAACCAAAATTTGTATACTTACCCTTTGGAACCCTGCGGGTAACCCCGTCAACATTAAATTTCGGACAGACCACCCCATGCCCTGCATTTAGGCCCTTTTGCACAAATCTTCACCGTTTCACCGATCTGAACCAAAAGTTGTATATTTAACCTTTGGAACCCTGCGAGTAACACTGTCCACTTGAAATTTCGGACAGACCACCCCATTCCCTGCATTTAGGCCCTTTGGTCCAAATCCACACCGTTTCACCGATCTCAGCCAAAATGTGTATATTTACCCTTTGGAACCCTGCGAGTACCACTGACCACTTAAAATTTCGGACAGACCACCCCATTCCCTGCATTTAGGCCCTTTGGTCCAAATCTACACCGTTTCGCCGATCAGAACCAAAATTCGTATTCTTACCCTTTGGTGCCCTGCGAGTAACACTGTCTGCTTGAAATTGCGGACAGACCACTCCATTCCCTGCATTTAGGCCCTTTGGCCCAAATCTATACCGTTTCACCGATCTCAACCAAAATTTGTATATTTACCCTATGGAACACTGCGACTAACACTGTCTGCTTGAAATTTCGGACAGACCACGCCATTCCCTGCATTTAGGCCCTTTTTGCACAAATCTACACCGTTTCACCGATCTGAACCAAAATGTGTATACTTACCCTTTGGAACCCTGCGAGTAACACTGTCTGCTTGAAATTGGGGACAGACCACTCCATTCCCTGCATTTAGGCCCTTTGTCCCAAATCTACACCGTTCCACCGATCTCAACCAAAATTTGTATATTTACCCTTTGGAACACTGCGACTAACACTGTCTGCTTGAAATTGCGGAGAGGCTACTCCATCCCATGCATTTAGGCCCTTTGGCACAAATCTACACCGTTTCACCGATCTGAACCAAACTTTGTATACTTACCCTTTGGAACCCTGCGAGTAACACTGTCCACTTAAAATTTCGGACAGACCACCCCATTCCCTGCATTTAGGCACTTTGGCACAAATCTACACCGTTTCACCGATCAGAACCAATATTCGTTAACTTACCCTTTGGTACCCAGCGAGTAACACTGTCTGCTTGAAATTGCGGACAGACCACTCCATTCCCTGCATTTAGGCCCTTTGTCTCAAATCTACACCGTTTCACCGATCTCAACCAAAATTTGTATATTTACCCTTTGGAACACTGCGACTAACACTGTCTGCTTGAAATTGCGGCGAGGCCACTCCATCCCTTGCATTTAGGCTGTTTGGCACAAATCTACACCGTTTCACCGATCTGACCCCAATTTTATATACTTACCCGTAGAACCCGACAAGTAACACTGTTCACTTTAAATTTCGGACAGACCACACTATTCCCTGCTTTTTGGCCCTTTGGCAGAAAACTACACCGTTTCACCGATCTCAACCAGATTTTACATAATTACCCTTTGGAACTCGACGAGTAACACTGTCCATTCGAAATTTCGGACAGACCACTCCATTCAACGCATTTAGGCCCTTTGGCACAAATCTACATCGTTCACCGATCGAAAACAAAATGTGTATACTTACCCTTTGGAACCCGATGAGTAACACTGTCCACTTTAAAATTTGGACAGGCCACTCCATTCCCTGCATTTTGGCCCTTGCCACAAAACTACACCGTTTCACCGATCTCAACCAGATTTTACATAATTACCGTTTGGAACTCGACGAGTAACACTGTCCACTCGAAATTTCGGACAGACCACTCCATTTCCCGCATTAAGGCCCTTTGGTACAAATCTACATCGTTCACCGATCGAAAACAAAGTGTGTATACTTACCCTTTAGAACCCGATGCGTAACACTGTCCACTTGAAATTTCTGACATACCACTCCATTCCCTGCATGTAGCTCAGGAATTCCTCGGGGTTGTCAGCTTCCTAACTCACCAGTCATGAGCCCTTGAGGGTGTACCAGAAGTGGTGGGTCTACACACACCCTGCCTCTTTGAGGGCCTTGAGCAGAAGACAGGAGATATTATGAAAAGGAAAAGAAGGCAGACCCCTCTAAGAATGAGGGTATCAGGAAAGATGAGACAAAGCCAATTAAGGCGGGAAATTGAAAGACTCCTTAGCCCTCGGATGCCCTAATACAGTCTGGGTCGGAAGAGAACAAGAGTTGACCAAGGGAGGCCGACAGGAAAGAGAACTGAAATGAGCCCGGCACCAGGAAGTAGAAGCGATGCCAGACTCAGCTGGGGTTCCGTGGTCGCCAACCCACGTCCCACAAGTTGTGAGACCCTGGGGGGGGGGGTCAGTTGTGAGAATAGCTTGCTGATTCATCGTGAGGTGACTTGAGAGTTCTTTCCGTGTTATCTCCTGCTGTCTATGCTGATGCCAGCACAGGGCCGTTGCGAAACAGTGAGTGATTCCCGGTCAATCTGTATAGGACGGGGAACCCCGAACGTGTGTCATCATATTTCGTCATCATCTGCGATCATCTCAGGTTCGTGCAGCTTGGACCTATATTCTTTGTCTTTGCCGAGCAGTACGCTCTTTCACTAGACGCATCCAGTACAGGCCTAAGCCAGAAAATAAGGTTGAGACTTTGGAAGACATCGAAGCTAGACTCCTGAATTACCTATATCAGTTTTAAAATAACACCATGTTCGTTTAGTAGTCATTTTTTCATTACCTTATTATTATCATCATAAGTGCAAATGACCTAGATGTTACGCGCATCATACCAATAATCACCGCCGCATAAAGTCTTTCTCGACTGTGATTTTTAAAATATTTATTTTTGGTTGGTTCTTAAGTTTAGGGGCTGCGACAACGCGGTCATGTAGCCCCGTGTACTTTGGGTGTGTGTAGAATCTGTCTGATAACCGGTGTTAATTGTGATGACTGTATTAGTGTGTGTTATCTGTTTTTTTTTTAATTTACGTACAAACTGCAACTTAGAATTCTTCAAATAGTTCGTACTTTTGCCGCCAAGAGCCACCGTCAACGACTACTAGGCCAAGTTCGGAACTTAGCTACTAGACGCCACTGCAGTCGGCTCTTGGCAACGGACGTAGACATCTATGAGCGTTGTTTACCTATCCAATTTAGCTTCACACAGGTGTAATTAGTGGAAGGTTCAATAACATGCCATAAATCTGACATGGGACCGCCGGCTTTACTTCCCCTCCGAAGAAAGGCATACTGACGGATTTTTAACGCTCTTAAAATATCCGACGGCTTCGGCTGGGTTTGAACCCGCTATCTTGGGCATAGAAGCTCAGCATGCTATCAAATACGCCACCGAAGCCGCCATATAGTTATTTTTATTACAGTATATTGTGTACATTATACGTTGAAGTGTCAATTCAATACCGGTAGTAGTTTCCCTTATCATCCTCATCATAAGAGCAAATGACCTACAGTAGATGTTACGCCTATTACACCATTAATCACCACACACAATAAGTCTTCCTCGCCTGTGAATTTTGAAATATGTATTTCTATTACGGTAGTTTGTAAGTTTGACGTGTCAATTCAACAGTAGTTTTTATTATCATCCATATCAAAAGGGCAAATGACCTAGATATTACTCCCTCATTGTCTTTGGGGGTAAATCACTTAGATTTTAAGTCCATTATATTTCTAAGGAGACCTTAAAACATTATCATCATTCCACCGGGCGAAGCCGGGTACTACTGCTAGTAAATATATAAGAGAGGAACCTGGCCATAATTCTGGAAACGATTTGCATTTACTCTGTGTTTCTTAGCAGGTGAAAAAATGTAAAGCTTAATTAGTCTTTGTGAAACTAAATGAGATCAATATGAAGTTAATTTCGCCTTTAGTCCTTGGTATTTACAAATTATTACAGTAGAAGAGGAAATGCATTTTGGTGCACCTTACTATCAACTGGCATGCGTATCATTGTTGATATGTTAGTGTCCTTGAAAATATTCAGTATATTGTTGACTCCTGGCAAGAATATCACCCGAGTAGAAGCTAAATTTGGTGATCTATGTTAAGCTTCATCCAGGTAACATTCATCAGTAAGTGTCCGAATCAGGCACGACATAAAAACCTGAAAAAATTGATGGGGTTAATTTCCATTAACATATTTTCGAAATGCTTTTAAGGGTGATTGGCACGGTACGGTACTGAGTTCTTGCCAAAAATCGGTCAAAAACCCAAAATCTGTTTTTGGCGGGAAAGAATTCGCTGGACCTTTAGGAAAGAGGAACCAAAAACGTAATTCGTTCCCCCCTTCCTTAAGAGGCTGTTCTATTGGTTGTGTGTAGCATGAAGAAGTTTAAATAGTGCTGCGCCATGTTTTTGAGCCTTATTGGCTGGTCTGGCTCGCCCACTCGACATTCCACAATGCGTTACCAAGTATTCATACCTTTAAAAAGTATTTTTATGTTAGAATTTTGTTTTAAGTGTAGTTTACGTAAATAAATCTAGTTTATGCTGCCATATCTGATGTATTTTGGTATTACTAAAACATAATAATGAATTATTCAAGATCTAAATGCGCAATTAACCTTTAATTAGGTAATTGGGTAAGAGTTGCGTAAGAGGGTAGGGGGGGGTGCTCACAACACGCCAACTAAATCTTGCATTATTATTTTACAAATGTTAAATAAACACCCAATATACCAAATTCAATCTTTATTACTACCTAAAAAATATTATTATAAGATATTTGGCACCGCAGTTATAACAAGAAGTTCCGTGACGAACTGAAGAGCCTATCTTTCTTAAAATTTAAGATTCGTGCCAATATATATAGACCTATCTAGAATAATGACGAAATTAAGTAGGTAATATCGAAAATTCTAATTGGTTCAAAATATACCTGGTATAATGTAGCCTAATAGAGCACTACAGTTGGCAGTCCTGGTTACTGAATATATTGTTAGTTCCATCTCTTAAGGTACAGAATACAAAATTTGGTTGAAGTTCAATGGATAGCACGGATGTTGCATGCAGTTATACATTGGATCTATCAGCGTGCGTTAAATCATGTTGGCAACAATGTCATGCATCTATTTGTCAGAAATAATCTGAAATATTACGATCTAATGTTGTGCCAATTTTGGATGAAAACCATTTGTTAGTATAGAAGTTACATGCATTTTAAAATTGGACTTATCAGCAGGCTTAGAGTCATGTTGGCAGCACTCACGTATATTAGTTTCTCCAAATTAATCTAGAATGTCAGGTACTATACGTGTGCAAATTTTAAAGCTGTTGGCTTACATACTTTCTGATATATTGATATTAGGGCAAAAAATAGAGACAACATTTATTAACAGTTGGCAGCCCTGGTTGCTCTTAAAATTAAGCATAGTCATATCCGTTATGGTACACATAGCACATACGAAATTTGGTTGAAATCCAATTGATAGTGTAGACGTTATATACATTTAAACATTGAACCTATCAGGAGGCTCAGAATCATTTTTGCTACACTGCTATGCATGGCCTCCTGGAAATTGAACTGAAATATTATTACCTATATGTGTGCCAATTTTGGAATAGGTCCCACGTATACCTTCCAAGATATCCAGCATGGAGCTCAAATTTCAATTGCGGTTTTTCATCAGTTGGTAGCACTGACATCATTTTCAAATATGGGCTTGAGATATTCAGGTATAGATCTTTACTCATACCAAACTTGGATTCGATTGCTGCAGCCGTTTAGGAGTTGATAGGGGGGAACACACACACAGCCAGACAGACAGACAGACATTTGCCCGAATCGATCTCATAAGTCTACTTTTTCCTCATTTTTGCAAAATGAGAAAAGTAGGCTAAAAATAAATACCTTACTGATTTCCAATCCCAAAATTTTAATATTTTGGTTTCGTACTGCATGTAAATTTTTAAGCTAAATTCTTCATTACTTCCAGACAATTATTTACAAACACAAATATGTAAACTGATCCGTTCCTGCACTTCATCTAAAGAAGTATTCATTTCACAATCTCCCAACACCACACAGAAGCGACAGTCAATTTACGAAGTAGAAACCGCCTAGACACCTGTGTAACGTAACTGGTTATGCGAGGTGCTAACAACACCCCAGCCTATAAATGCTATTGTCTGCAATAATAGACAAAACTTTAAACAATGCAAATGATGTTATATTAAACTTCAAGCTTATTCAATAAGGTACTCCGTTCCTCACCAGTGTAGCCAAATTCTGTCGGAAGAAAAAGAAGCGAATATTACACGTGGGGTGTTTTCAGCATCGCTCATACCCAGTTAAAGGTTAAGAAGAAACATAGCAACAAAGAAGTACACACATTCAGGGACGTGGTTATTTAAAACTGAAGTGGAACGATAACTCAGATACTGTAAACAGAAGAGGAAAAATAACTCGGAGACTCGGAACGATATCTCAGATACGAAGATTCTGCAGCAGAACTGGAAAAATAACATAGAAACGTGGTTACTACAACAGAGAATGAGCGATCACACTGAGACGTAATTAAATGAGACATGTTTTTCTGGATCTTTCTCTCGCTGTTTTGATATCTCCTGTCCGCTACTGAAGTGTGTTCCACATATTACGATACACCCTCTATAAGGTGTCCATTGTCTACATCGTATGACCAACTGTTCCTGGTGTATAAAGACTCACTAAACCAGTGACTATAGAAATATGAGGCTGTTCTATTGGTCGTGTGTACCGGGCATGGAGAAGTTTAATGCTCCTCGCTGAAAGGAGCGACTAGCCCCACAAAGCGCTAGAAACGGACTGACTTTCTAATCTACGCAGAGAGTAATTCAACGGGAGAGGCAAGTGACCCTGGCTTTATTCCCAGAGGAGCTTTCCACTATTCAAGACCTAATCTTACGCTCCACTGTACACGACACTGAGAGAAATGCAATGCACCCGAGTTCTCTACAGGCAAACGTAACTTTCCAGGTTTTACAGTGGATGATTAGCCTGCATGTCGGTGGAAGAGTGGAGAGGTACATCTCTGCTTGGGATGAATACACAAGATTTACTTCCATACACAGGAGCCGACCTGCATGAAATATTGGACGGCAGAGTAATTGAATTTTAAATATAACTTTCCTCAGACCGAAGTCGACGGATTTTTTAGGAGCGTTAAAAATCCCTCAGTATGCCTTCCTTCGGAGGGGAAGTAAAGCCGGTGGTATATTAAAGATGATGATGATAATTGTTGTTTTAAGGGGCCTAACATCTAGGCTAATTACACCTGTGTGAAGCTAAATTGTAGGTTAGGTTAAACATTTGACAAACACCCTTAAGTTCCGACGTACGTCGCCAGGAGCTGACTGCGATGGCATCTGGTAACTAGTTCTAAACTAGAAGTCGTTGACGGTTGCGTTTGGCGGCAAAAGTAGGAACTACTTGAAAATCGAATGTCTGCAGTCCTTACTGGAATTGAAAACAGATAACACACACTAATACAGTCATCACAATTAACACCGGTTATCAGACAGATTCTACACACACCAAAGTACAAGGGGTTACATGACCGTGTTGTCACAGCCGCTAAACTGAGGAACCAACCAACCAAAGCCGGCAGTCCCTGGTCATATATTTATAGCATGATAAAGAACTTTCCACTAATTATACTTGTGTGAAGCTAAATTATAGGGTATGTTTGACTAACGCTCTTAGGTTCCAACGTTCGTCGTCAGGAGCCTACTGCGGTGGCATCTAGTAACAAAGTTCAGAACTAATTGTTCGTTCATGGTGGCGTTTGGTAGCAAAAGTTGGAACTACTTGAAAATCGAATGTCTGCTGTCCTTAATTGAATTAAAAACAGATAACACCCACTAATACAGCCATCACAATTAACACCGGTTATCAGACAGATTCTACACACACCCAAAGTACACGGAGCTATATGACCGCGTTGTCGCAGCCCCTAAACGGAGGAACCAACCAACCATAACTTTCATCCCATCTTTATTTATTTATTTATTTATTTATTTGTGTTCGACCCTGACTATTATATGTCAGAAAACTGTATCATAATGAGGCTCATTATAACATTATTTTTCATTATGAAACTGATTCTCCCACCAATCAGAGCTCAAGAAACAATTGTTTGACCAATTAGATAATTAGATGCGCTGAGTTCCACGGCCTTCTAATATAAATTTCACTGCCTGGCCTAGTGTCATAGTAGGGTAATCGAGGAGGCCATGGCCAAATACAAGGCATTCTCTGCGTCTCATGCGCTCTGTTCAGTACATAAAACAGGCGAAATCTCGACAGATATTTATGAATATTTATGTTCGAACATAAAATAGTTATAATAATAATTATCGTCGAAAATAAACAGTCATATGCAACTCGCCTATAATGGTGATTAAGACACTCGTATGGAAATTATAAAACTAGCATACGCTCGTTTTATAAACATACTCGTGTCTTAATTATTGCCATTATGGGCTCGTTGCATAATGAACTATTATTTACGTATTTGTGTGAACTAAAATATTCCTTACACATGGCCATATTGTTACTATCGAGGTTGTCAGCAAGAGTTTCGCTGCGTCGATTACGCCTGCGCGATACAATGCGATGCCTTCTGTGTGAAAGTTGAAGTGATAGAAGACATTTTTCAGTGTTGCCTAATTCTATTATAGAATGCTTTCCAGTCGGTCAACACAAATTGTGGCCAGTTATATTAGGCGGGAAAACTAGTATTTATGTACCCTAACCTGAAAGAAAAATTATATAAGATATTTATCAAAAGTTAGGTGCTTTTCAGTCGGTCAACACGATTGTACCCAAATGAGAAGGGTTATTCCCTCATCATGAAACATGTAGTTCCGTGTAGAACTATACAGCCTATTTTCATATATTCTGCTCATGTTAATTGCCTCTATCAACATACAATTTTCAGTTTAATTGCTGTAACAGATTCGTAGATATTGAGAACCGTCTAAATATTTCAGATAGTCGCAGGTTGGATTTTTATTTTTGTACTATTACATTAAGATTATTGTGTACGTGTGGTATTCAAACTTCAATCGCATGATTAGAACACAAGAAGTAAAAAAGAGATTTTAAAATTACGCACATCAGCCATCTTGTGATTATGCAAACAATTGAAATAAATTAGATGCCAGTGGATCAACATTTGTATAAGCATTTAACGTGCAATGTTTCACACGGCACTCGGGTAGTTAATTCGCGAGAAACGTCCATTTAAATATTTATACTTCGCGTCGCCGCCATGTTGGATTTGTGCTCACCAGGTTACTCCTTTAGGTGAACATATGTTCATAGTCTCTATGAACATTAAAAAAATCAGTTTGGTTGCTGTAAAAGATTCATAGATATTGAGAACTGTCTAAATATTTCGGAAGCTCGCCATTTAGGATTGTTATATGTATAGGCCATAGAGTTATGTACCATTCAAGGACAATTATTGCCTAGGTTCATTATTCAAACTTTCACCTCGATCGCATGATTACGACACAAGAAAAATAACTTAATTTTAATTTCGCACAGCCGCCATCTTGAGGTGATGTAAACAATTGAATTAAATTAGATGGCAGTGCATTTAAATCTGTAAAATCATTTACAGTACCTCATTTCTTTGCGCTCAGAGAGTTAAATCACGAGAAAGGTCTATTAAAATATTTCAAATTCGCTTGCTCGCCATGTTCGTTTTGTACTTTAAAGGTTTGTGAAATATACATGGGCAAACTTGTATCAGTACCCTTTATCACCGTACAAAATTGCAGGGTGATATCTGTAATAGTTTCGGAGATATAGAATGTCAGTGAAATATTTCGCACAGCCGCCATTTTGAGGTTATGTAAACAATTGAACTAAATTAGACTCCAGTGCATTACAATGTGTATAAACATTTGCTGTACCAAGTTTCATTACGTTTGGTTAGTTAAATCGCGAGAAAAGTCTATTTAAAAGTCTCAACTTCGCTTGACCGCCATGTTGGTTTTGTAGTCTCCAGGTTTTTGAAAGTCTCATAGGTGAACTTCTAGTAGTGCCATTTATCACCGTACACAATTTCAGGGCGATATCGGTAATAGTTTCGGAGATATTGAATGCTAGTGAAATATTTCGCACAGCCGCCATGTTGGATTGGTGAGACGTAACAAAATTTGAAGGGCACGGTCGAGGTCGCCGGGAATAGTGCTATGAACTTACCGAGTTTCATTGAAATCGCTCCAGCCGTTTAGATATTATTAGGGGGGGACACACACACACCTCACACACACACACACACACGGACAAAAGGTGATCTCATAAGCCTATTTTTTTTTAATTGAAAATAGGCTAAAAATTACATCTGATTAATAAATACACTGGGATGACCAGTTTCGATCGTCAAGCGATCATCATCAGATCCATTGCACTACAATCAATGTAAAAGACAATGCCTTGTCGATTCAACCAGGGCCGAATTTAAGATTATGCCCCATATAGGCTAAAGTCCATTTGCCACCCCCACTATAGTCCATATTTGCTTAATACATTTTTCTTATACAACAAAAGAATAGATTTCATTGGCGTTTTCATCTGTTTTAAACATAAAGTTCATATAGTTTATACTGAAATTAGTCATCTGCTTGCCTTTTTTTACTTACTTCTTTTAAGATTCGTTAAAAATAAAATGGGTTTCGAACATAATTAATTAATTTGTTCTTGGAGATCATTGATCACTATCTTACACAATGTTTTATATTTTAACTAGATGAAACCCGTCAAAACATGACGGACAATGGAAAACAAATTTACTGAAGAAGCTTCTTATATAAGTTCCTCCCACTTTCACACAGCTCACGCTTCCCTTGTACATCTCTTTTATCCTCCTTATAGTCCATTTTTCTACTCCTCTATCCTCCAGGGACTTCCATACTTTGTTTCTGCATACACTGTCATATGCTTTCTCAATGTCCAGGAAGGCCATCAGTAGATCTGTTCCATACTCATAGTGCTGTTCTTGTAACTGACTTACAGCAAAAATCAAATCCACTGTGGACCTTCCTGCTCTGAAGCCATGTTGTTCTTCCCTCATCCCTCCTTCTATCCTTGTCCTAATTCTCCTTCCTAAAACTTTCTCAAACATCTTTGCACAATGACTCATCAGTGTTATTCCCTGATAGTTTCTGCATTCTGTTCTACTACCTTTATTGAAGATCGGGACAGTTATTCCCTTTTTCCAGTCCTCTGGGGTCTTCCTTTCCTTCCATGCTGCCTTCATCACTCGGTACAACCATTGTATCCCCACCTCTCCTGCTGCTCTCACCATCTCCACACTCAACTCATCCACACCCGGTGCCTTCCCTCCTTACATCTTCCTCACTGCATCTTCCACTTCTTTCCATGTTAAGTCCTTTTCTGTTTGCAGTTCATCTACTGTACCTCTTCCCCGATTTCTTCTTCCTCGCCGTGGTTTCCATTTGTGTTCAGGAGTTCTTCAAAATATTCTTTCCACATTTTCTTCAGTTCTTCCCTATTTTCTATCCCTTGTCCCCTTTTGTTCACCATTCTGACATAATCCGTAGGATCCTTCCGCCTCTTATTCTTTACCATCCCATACAGGACCTTTTTTGTACCTTCACTATCCTGCTGGTCATGACTTAAAACGTGATGAGGTAAATAGCCCAATACGTTCAAGAGTTTCTCCTTGAGCTTGATTGATTGTGATAAAGTAGGCCGAGCGAATAGGACATTGTTGCCTATTAAAAGAAAATGTACTGTACCTGCAAGTGTTTTATCGGAAGGTGTTAAATCAAGTCGTAGGATTTGAGCTCTCTGCCTAATATTACTGCACCTATTATATCCGAATCCAAGCAATTTCTTACATATTTCTTACAATTAATATATTACCATATATGAGTCCTTGGGAAACGTTCAGATTTCTAAGGAGCATAACCATGGCTCAAACGTTCGGAGTATGTAGAGGCGAATCACTTAATTCCAAGGAATTGAAAAATTCAATAATAGGGAAATGAAGTAGCTGGCTTTCATCTTCAGTATCCAATCTGTTAACGCTGATGTATTTGTTTGAACTACTGGATATAAGTTCAATGACTTTTAAATTAATATCATTACATTGTTGCAGCTTGGCAAATATTTTATATTCCAGCAGATCAATTTTACCCTCACAACAGTAAAGACCAAAGTAACCACGCATAGATTTTACGCAAGAGAAGTACAATGTAGAACAATGTTTACATTTGATCGTCAAAGACCTTACAGTACACTGTACTGCATAATATCTGGAATTGTTTCTGAAATGGCCTATTTATATTGGATTTTAAATGTGGCTTCGTATTATTCGATAACACTATAGTGTCCTGCAATAACGGAGCCGCTAAATATTACATGGCAAATAATACTTCCATTGCCGAAATCAACTGCGTAGTTAGAATCAGTACTCTAAACAAATAATCATTAAACAATTGTCTTATACAATGAAGTTCAACATGACCGTCCAGAGACTTTCATACTCAAGTTGGTTGGTGAGGAGAATGCGATGAGACTGATCGCTTAAAATAAATTCCTTATAATTGTTCCTGCCAGCGAAATTTTTTGCGATAGCTTGAAAACGCAGCTCAGAATGACGTTCTTCATTTTGTTATAAACAGTACGAAACTGCTCTAAATAAGCAATTTCCATCACCTGTTATAGGTTATGACAGTACATTTTGCAGGGGAACATAGAATCACTTCGCCAACTACTGGAACGACCATAGGCCTATACTCAATACTAACTTCGGCAGTCACCCTAATGGAGGCAGTTTTTGAATTCTATGTCCCGTGCATGTCAAAAATCGTATTAACACATGGAGGCCCACCTATTCTTGTCTATCGCCCCGGAGACCCGGGTTACATTTCCTGCTCTGCCAAGAAATTGAATTCTGGTCTGAGGGCAAAAACGGGGCACATTCAGTCTCTTGAGGTATAACTAAGAAGAGGAAGGTTTAATTCCCACCTCGACAAACTTGGATGTGGTTTTCCGTGGTTTCCCACTTCCACTTAAGGCAAATACCGCGATGGTTCCTAACTTAGGGCCTTGGCCGTCTCCTTGCCATTTACCACCTTAATTACAAATACACACAGTAATGCAGCCATCACAATAACACAGGTTATGAGAGAAAATTTCACACATACACACCCAAGTACACGGGGCTGAGTGACCACGATGTCGGAGCCCTTCAAACGAATTATGTTTGCCAAGTGTCTCTTATGGCGAAAGCAATTGTGGACACGCGCGAGTGCCTGGAAAACTACTTTTTTCTTTAATAATTTAAGAGTATATCGACGATGCATAATTATAACTTTTAGTCTAGGACGCTAATAACTTGACCACCGAAGCATTGGGAAGAAATTGCAATATTAAGGTACATAAACAACATAGCCTACACATTCAACTGTCGGTTAATGTTCCTCAAAATTTCCCTTCTTAAATATTCCCCTCCTTTATAAATCTCCATCACGTGAAAACGTGCCATGTCTTGGGTTTTAAATATATCGATGCAATGGTGCTGCCATCTGCTGTCAGTTACTGGAACTATATGGGCGATGTACTGCCATCTATTGTCAGTTATAGGAACTGATTGCAGATATTTAAACGGCGTACTGAGGACAACAGTTTGCTCTTTTGATCACATGCTGTAATGCAATGGTAAAACGGAAATAAAACGTATTGAGAGGGAATGTAGAAATATGTATCTTTTACAGACATAAAACCTTACTAATACTCCTTGATTAAGCAATATTTCAATGGTAAAATATATATATATATATATATATCGGCGAGGGCTGGGATCGAACCGGTGAACCTAGGATCCACAGTCGGTCGCCTTAACCACATAGCTACTCGCGTAATTTTGTTCAGCAGCAGACGCAGCCATTCATTATCTTCAAAAGCTGCTGTCTGAAGGAAATAATCCATTTCATTATCCAAATAAATCAATGTTGCACATTCGCATACGTTCATACTGTTATTATATTTTATTGCCAGAACTTGGTTAATGTATGTTTTCAATTACATGGAAGCTTATTAAATAACTTACATTTTAATGGAATTCTCACCGCCATTTTGTCATGACCTCAGGCGGATTGTGCGCATGCGTGAGGGAAAGAATTCTGCTATTTTCTATATTAATTCAAAAATATACCGAGAGGGAATGTAGAAATATGTATCTTTAACAGACATAAAACCTTACTAATACTCCTTGATTAAACAATATTTCAGTGGTAAAAAAAAAATATATATATCGGCGAGGGCTGGGATAGAACCGGCGAACCTCGGATCCACAGTCTGTCGCATAGCTACTCGCGCACACTTGGTCAGCAGCAGACGCAGCCATTCATTACCTTCAAAAGCTGCTGTCTGAAGGAAATAATCCATTTCATTATCCAAATAAATCAATGTTGCACATTCGTATACGTTCATACTGTTATTATATTTTATTGTCAGAACTTGGTTAATGTATGTTTTCAATTACATGCAAGCTTATTAAATAACTTACATTTTAATGGACTTCTCACCGCCATTTTGTGATGACCACAGGCGGATTGTGCGCATGCGTGAGGGGAAAGAATTCTGCTATTTTCTATATTAATTCAAAAATATACCGTAATATATTTGTTTATTTTATAGACACTCTGCAAATCTAGAGGCCAAGAGCTTTCGTTAGAGTGCTCTACGAAGTAAATCGGTTCTGTCGTTCTCTCAATCTCGTGGTAACAAAAATCACCTTACTGTTTTAAATATATAGATGCTAATGACTATCTTTTGCGTAATTGAAGAACTGTGTTCAATTTGAATTAAATTGTCCTACATGATGAAATGTAATTACACAAAATGTAGTTAATTACTGGTTTATTTGTTGAAAAATATACAAACTTCTCTAAAACAACTCACCCCACGCAATCTTGATGTTCAAATTTACATAGCGTTCTTGCGAGATTTCCTAATAATAAAAGTGGTTTTGTTGTATTTGCCGCATTTCCCTGGTTTCCCACTTCGTCTTCGGGTAAATGACTATAAAGTCTCGGCCGCCTCCTTCCCTCTTCCTTGCCTATCCCTCCTAATCTTCCCCTCCCTTCCCTCATGAGGCCCCTGTTCACTTTGCAGGTGAGGCCACCTGGGCGCGGTGCAGCAGTTGTATCCACTCCGATCAGATGTTCCCAGCTCCAGAACACTGCCCATAGAGGCGGTAGTGGTGAGTTCCCTCGCTGAGCCCGTGGGAGCCACCAACCTGGAGGGTGAATTCGATTCTAAAAAACAAAACAAAAACAAATGATCTACATTTATATACAAATATATACATAATAATCAGAAATGAACGTCAAGGCTCTTCAACCAGTAAAGTGCTGATGCTTTCATGAACTTCCCAGTTGCCTGAGAAGTTACGCTGTGGGCACTCCCGAATGAAGTGGTTCATTGTCTCTTCTGGAGCTCCGCAGTCACAAGCTGGTGATTCTAGCCAACCCCATTTGTGTAACATTGCCTTACACCTTCCATGACCAGTTCGAGCACGATTTAGTGATTTTGTGAGGTGACGAAAAATCTCTCCACCTATCCTTCCAGATTTTGATGATGTTGTAAGGCCCTGGCTGCTTAATAATGTCACCATCCCAAATAGGATTCCTGGATTTCAGGCGTATGAGCGGAGGTTACTCAGTACTGGGTGGACCGGAAGCTGCTTGTAGTCAGAACAGTTGTAAGTTTGCCAAGCCTGGGGAGCTGCGTGTTGTGGTCTCAGTTGTATTGTTTATAGGATTAACAATTAGTTGTTCACTTAAGACCAGTGCAGTAGCGTTAAAATTAATCATCAGCATCACAAATTATTATTAGGGCTCGGATTTTTAGGTAAATAAATATTTTTTTATGTAAATACATATTTGAAGCATTTTGTCTATAAATACATAAATTCCTGCTTTTCACTTATTAGCACATAAAAAGATATAATATTTACATATTTTTAAATCAGTATGCTAGATCATTCAGTTCATTGCATTTTTGTTCTGTTAATTTAACAGAGAAGAACCTGTGGGTTATCTAATCTTCATGCAGAGCGCATGTCAGCTTGCAGCTGTGTTTTTCTTATCTTGTCGCCCCGTTCCACTCACTGTGGAAGCCGGTGATTTCCTTGTCCATAGCTCTATAGCACCCCCCCCCCCCCCCATCTACATGGAACCAGTGTCACTGGCACTGTGAAGTGTAAGGCAGTTCTACGATGCCCAAAGTAAAAGCAACTACAAGTTGTCGTCTGCTGCAATATGTTGCAGAATTTAGGATAGTTATTTTACTTCTGATGGGGGCGTTCTGTTCTGCCAACCATGTGCAAAGCAATCACGGCTGAACAGCGATCTAAAGTTACACCACACCTCGAGGGCAAGAAACATAATGCCGCAGTTTCGCACCTTCAGAAGTGTTTCGCGATAATCGTTGGTCATTTGTGATGGACAACCTGAAGATGTATCTCGTTGTGTATTGTAATTCTTCAGCAGTCATTGAGGCATAGCATAAATTGCATTCGTGAGTGGTTCATATTGTTTATATTGTCAGTAATATATTAAATTATGATTACGTATTTTTACCTTTTTGTCACCTATTTCAGGTAAATATTTTCCTGATTTTTAGCAATCACGGCTGAACAGCGATCTAAAGTTACACCACACCTCGAGGGCAAGAAACATAATGCCGCAGTTTCGCACCTTCAGAAGTGTTTCGCGATAATCGTTGGTCATTTGTGATGGACAACCTGAAGATGTATCTCGTTGTGTATTGTAATTCTTCAGCAGTCATTGAGGCATAGCATAAATTGCATTCGTGAGTGGTTCATATTGTTTATATTGTCAGTAATATATTAAATTATGATTACGTATTTTTACCTTTTTGTCACCTATTTCAGGTAAATATTTTCCTGATTTTTAGCACCTAAAAATCCGAGCCCTATTTATTATTTTCATCATGAGATCCATTCTACGAGAGGCACAGCCAGTACTATTGTGGGGTGGGGAGGGTGGGCATTGACTGTGCTACTCTTGCTCTGCTTTCGACAGACACATGCATACACATTAATTGCCGCATGTTTTGATCGGTGACACCGACACGCCCGCTCCATATGTTACATCTCGCAGCAGCAGTTGGTGACGTCATGAGGTCGTCCATCAAGCGTCCTTACGTGTGTCAGGCAGTTCGAACTGCCCAGTCGCAGCCATCACACTCATTCAGGCGACACTGTGTCCATGTACCTTAAAACATGTATCGCCTTCATGATTTGCTGGAGTCTGATTTTACTGTGTGTGTTTAGACTGAAAGCCTAACTAGAATTAGCTTGGATAGTTTCTTAATTTCTTCTTCTTCTTGTCCTTCATCAAGTGCTGTGTTCAATCCCTCATACTTTGGCTAGTACCGGTAAAATTCTCCACATTATCAAATCCACACAGCTGTTATCTGCATCCGCCCCGCATCCGCACGTTTATCTGAGTCTACTGGCATTACCATAATCTTTTTAATCAGATTAACTAATAAAGCAACACCTTTAGACATTTGAGGAGAAAGTCGTTCCCCTAGGCTTTGTATGTCATGTGCTATGGGTAAAATGAATGTTATTCAGCCAGAATTGCAAACCTGTACAGCTCGGAGTGTTAGTTGTGCTTAATGGCATGATGAGATTAGCGTAAATCATCTTAGATTGGTCATGAAAACAAAACATAACGGAAAAGTACAGGGTGTCAGGGAATGTTCTCCGCAGTGCCTAGGCACTGCTACGTTAGGTGAGAGCCGGAGTTAAGTTGGCAGCACGTTTGCTGCTGGCCGCTTGTGTCAAAACAAAACAAACAACAAACAGTCCACTTAGAGATTCCTGTTTCTTGAGCAAATGTGCGTATTGATTTACTTGGACTTCGCCGCATTTTATCGGAAAATTCATCAAGTTTTTCGTCTGTTAACAGCGTAGGCCTGCCTGTTCCTGGGACATCGTGAACTGAGCCGGTCACACGAAATTTACTTATCAAATCCCGAACTGTATCCCGGTTTGGACAGTTTGAATTAGGAAACTGTGCCTGAAATTTTAGTTTTACATTTTCTGTAAACCGATCGCCTTCACGAAAAACGTATTCCACCAATAACGCTCTCTCTTCAGTGGTAAACATTACCGACTGTATCCTGTTGCACTCTTCCAATAATCTAAACGCTCCCTTACTGTATTCACACTGACGCTTTCCACAGCACAGCACAGCACAGCTCACACGTGTGTTCTGGTATCCTGTCGACCTTGGAGAAGACAAGCTAGTACCTGGCTGTCGGCGAGTGAGCGAAAGGTCTGCCAACTTAACTCCGGCTCTCACCTAACGTAGCAGTGCCTAGGCGGAGAACATTCCCTGACGCACTGTATAATCACGGGTTGGACACTTGGAATTAGGTAACCGCGCCTGAAATCTTAATTTTACATTTCCTGTAAACCGATCGCCTTCGCGAAAAACGTATTCCACCAAAAAAAAAACTCTCTCTTCAGTACTAAACATTACCGCCTGTATACTGTTGCACTCTTCCAATAATAATCTATCAGAATGCTCGCTGACTGTAATACACGCTGAGGACCTGCAGGCTGGCTCGCTTATCGCGATACACATCGACAGCTCACACGGGGAAGTCCCGCTTTGAAGGACACAGTGCAGTGCAGCCAACTAAATCTTATGACTCAACCACTCACAGCTGCACGTACCAACTGCGGAGAACATTCTCGGGCGCCCTGTACCATGGTGAAGCTGTTTCTGTCTCCCGAAAGCCGGTACAATTCTCCATATTATTGAATCCGCCCCGCAACCGCACGACTTTTATCCGCATCCACACGTTTATCTGAGTCTACTAGCCATAAAATAATAGTTTTAATCAGATTAAGTAATAAAGCAATACCTTTAGACATTTGAGGAGAAAGTCGTTCCCTTAGGCTTTCCACAGCACAGCACAGCTCACACGTGTGTTCTGATATCCTGTCGACCTTGGAGAAGACAAGCTAGTACCTGGCTGTCGGCGAGTGAGCGAAAGGTCTGCCAACTTAACTCCAGCTGTCACCTAACGTATCAGTGCCTTGGCACTGCGGAGAACATTCCCTGACGCACTGTATATGTCATAAACACCCGGCTCCTAGTAATGATATTCAACAAGCAAATTTACTGCAAACATTATCCACAGTTTATCCGCTATCCGCTGATGTGCTATGCCGAAGATCGTGGGTTACAACCCGGCCGAAGTCGTTAGACTTTTGTTGTTGTTTGAGTCTTCGCTCCTTTGACTGGTTTGATGCAGCTGTCCATGCCTCCCTGTCCTGAGCTAATCGTTTCATCTCTACATAGCTACCAAACTCTACATCCGAGGCAATCTCTTTTACATATTCTAACCTTTGTCTACCCCTACAGTTATTGCCCTCGACCATTCCTTCCATAACTAAGCTTGCTATTCTTGGGTGTCTTAATATGTGTCCTACCAACCTATCTCTTCTCTTCATTAGCAGTCGCCAGAAACATCTCTCCTCTCCCACTAGTCTTAATACCTCTTTGTTTGTAATCCTATCTACCCGTCTGATCTTCATCATTCTCCTGTAACACCACATTTCAAATGGTTCAATTCTCCTCTTTTACGCTGCACCAATAGTCCAAGTTTCACTTCCATAGAGCGCCACGCTCCAGACAAAGGCCTTCAAAAATGACTTCCTTATACCTAAATCTATATTCGATATCAACACATTCCTTTTCTGTAGAAGTGCTTTCCTTCCCTGAGTTAACCTACTTTTTATATCCTCTTTGCTTCGTCCATCACTGGTTACTTTCCTTCCTAAGTAACTGAAGTCCCTTACTTCCTTTATCACATCACCTGCCAATTTGATGTCCATAGAGGTTTCGGATTTATTTCGGCTGCATTCCAAATTTTTTTTTTTTACATTTATTAATTTTCATCATGAATTCTTTCCTCAAGACGTAGTCCATACCATTCAAAAACTCATTCAAATCCTCCGGCGTGTCGGCCAAGATGGCTACATCACCGGCAAATCTCAGAATTGAAATTATTTCTCCTTGAATCTTCACACTCACATGAAACTTTTCTCCAATTTCTTTCATTGCTTGCTCAATGTAAAGATTAAAAGTATGGGTGATAAGTTGCAGAGCGTTAAATCCTTTAGTAGCCTATGCCCTCTTTCGGAGGAAAAGTAAAGCTGGCGGGTCTATATCATAGATGTATGGCATGAAGAAGGAACCTACCAGTACAATTGGTAGTGTGTTGCTAACATTTCAGTTTATTTGGTGAGAAACGCTCTAACAACTTACAACGTTCGCCGCTGGGTGACAGTGTCAGTAGGCCTAATAGTGGCGTCTGGTAACCAATGTTGGAACTAGCCTACTTGAAATTGAATTTTCTTTCATCTTAATTAATTTCATCTCTCATCTCTCGCGGCACTCCTGCAGAAATTCAAATGGGAGGTTCTCGGCTACCCTCCATACAGTCCAGACCTCTCTCCCTGTGATTACGCCATGTTTGGTCCCTGAAAAGGGCTCTGCGGGGCTAACGATTCACCTCGGACGCCGACGTCCAGCTGTATGTGCGGTACTGATTCACATCGCAGCCCAAGAAATTTCATGAGACAGCCATACACCACCTCGTGTCACAGTGGGACAAGTGCCTCAACAGCCAGGGCCAATACTCCTAACATGCAGGTACTGGTTTCTGTAACTATGCCTCCGGTTCGTTACTTCTTGAACGCATCTTATACATCCAGACGTAATATGGTAAATAGTCTCCGACTCAGGGCATCCCTTGTGACACTCATCATCTTGACGAGTTAAGAAGTTCAAATAATTTCCGTGTTGGAATGACCTGGTCTTGTAATGTTACCATAAACCCTTCAGTTCCGGAGAAGATCTGCCTGAAGTCAGCCAAACGTTCGACGCTACCATGTCGAAATGGGCTTGACTTAATTCGTACAAGTAGTAGAGAAGTGTGAGATAAACAAATGTTGAACAAATCCACGGTGATAAATTACTATGGAAGGCATCTGCTAAGGATTACTCGCAGCTGCTGAGGCATTAACTCCTGTCGTGATGTTGGCGTCAGGAAGGGCATCCGGCCGTAGAAACCACCAGCCACGTGGGATGTCATCGCATCTCATACCCGACACCGTTAGAAACAGGATTAATAACGGGTAGGCATAGATAGAGATGGATTCCCTGAACACTCCTTTACGTTTTGAAGCCAGGATATTTGTCATCTGCCTCGCATTCTATCTACACTATTGTTTGTAGAAAGTGAAACACAAAGAACAAAAGATGAGACCAAATTGCGTCTTCCTGTATCCTGTCGCCGCTGTGTACGGCCCTCCTCTCTCCACTGGATCCACATACGCCTTACTGTTGACGCAGCGTGCCCTGTACGAGCCGCAATGTCCCGGAACGACAGACCCGCCTCCCGGAGCCCGAGCATTCTGCCCCGTTCAACCGCACTCACATGCTGATAGTCCACCCTGTGATGTCGGCGAGGCATCGTTGCACTAGCTTACACGTTTCCACTTGGTATGACGACCCCACGCCAACAGAGCTGTGCGGAACACTGACCTGTCCGGTCCCACGACAGAGGGCACTGGTGGGCCTTGTGCACCCCATCTCTCTGCGATTTCTATCACTTAATATGGTACCGCAAACCTAAACGACCCTTCTTCTGGGAGTGTCTCGACCATCACTTCTCGGTGTTTCACTTTCTACAAACAGTACTGTAGTTGGGAACATTATTTGAAGCAGCTGATAAGTGTTGGCCTCTAGATACATGACCTCAATAGGCACTATTTCAACATTTAGGGGCAGACAAAAGTTGGTTTCTATTTGCTCTCCGGAGGACGCCTCTGCTCATATCTTTATCAGACCAGGGTATTATTAGGCCTACTCTTTGATATATCCACATTTCGAATGTCTCTAGCTTTGCTAACACACCATATGAGTGTCAAACTGTTGCTGTTAATTGTCTGACGTATTACGGTGCGATGGTTGGTTGGTTCCTCAGTTTAGGGACAGCGACAAGGTGGTTATGTAGCCCCGTGTACTTTGGGTGTGTGTAGAATCTGTCTGATAACCGGTGTTAATTGTGATGGCTGTATTAGTGTGTGTTATCTGTTTTTAATTCAAGTAAGGACTGCAGACATTCAATCTTCAAGTAGTCCCTACTTTTGCTACCAAATGCCACCGTTAACGACAACTAGTCCTGAACTTGTTTACTAGATGCCACTAGAGTCGGCTCCCAGTGACGAACGTTGGAACCTATGAGCGTTAGTCACATCTAACCTATTTATAGCATATTTTCATTTATGAAAAAATAGGCTTATGAGATCACCTTCTGTCCGTGTGTCTGTCTGTGTGAGCGTGTGTGTGACGGACTGATGGTGTGTGTGATGGTGTGTGTCCCCCCTAATAACTTCTAAACGGATGGAGCTATTTCAATGAAAATCGGTAAGTTCATACCACTATTCCGGACGATACCGACCGTGCCCTTCAAATTTTGTTAGGTCTCACCAGTCCAAGATGGCGGCTGTGCAAAATATTTCACCAGCATTCAATATCTCCGAACCTATTACCGATATCACCCTGGAATTTATTACGGTGATAAAGAGAACTACTAGATGTTAAGCCTATATGACTTTTGAAAACCTGGTAACAACAAAACCAACAGTGCGACCAAGCGGATTTGCGACTTTTAAATAGACGTTTCTCGCGATTTAACCAACCAAACGAATTAAAACTTGGTACAGTATATGTTTATACACATTTTAATGCACCGACTTCTAACTTCGTTCAATTGTTTACATAACCTCAAAATGGTGGCTACGCGAAATATTTCACCGGCATTCGATATCTCTGAAACTATTAGGGGTATCACCCTGAAATTTTGTACGGAGATAAAGGACACTACTGAAAGTTCATCTATAAGACTTTCAAAAACCGGTTTACTACAAAACGAATATGGCGGCCATGCGAAGTTCAAAATTTTAAATAGACCTTTCTCGCGATTTATTGATCCAAACGCAATGAAACTTGGTACAGGAAATGTGTATACACATTGTAATGCACTGGTATCTAATTTAGTTAAATTGTTTACATAACCTCAAGATGGCGGCTGTGCGAATTTTAATATTAAGTTTTTATTTCTTGTGTCGTAATCATGCGATCGAAGTGAAAGTTTGAATAATGAACCTACGCAATAATTTTCTTTTAATGGAACATGACTCTATGGCCTATACTTATAACAATCCAACATGGCGACCATCCAAATTATTTAGATGGATCTCAATATCTACGAATCTATTTCGGCAATCAAACTAAATTTCTAATGTTCATTGAGGCTATGATCATAAGTTCACCTATAGGACTTTCAATAACCAGGTGATGACAAATCCAACATGGCGGCGACGCGAAGTATCAATATTCACATGGTCGTTTCTCTCAATTTAAGCATCCGAGTGCAGTGTCACTTGGTACAATAAATCCTTATACTATTGTTTATCCACTGGCATCTAATTTTTTCAATCGTTTCCATGACCACAAGATGGCAGCTGTGTATACATCGGGTCCTAATCATGCGATTGAAGTTTGAATACTACTCGTACACAATAATCTTCATGTAACTGCACATTACTCTAAGACCTACATATATAAAAATCCAACATGGCAACCATCCATAATATTTAGTCGGTTCTCAATATCTACGAATATATCACTGAAATTTTGTATGTTGATAGAGGCAATTAACATTAGTAGGATATATGAAAATAGGCTGTATAGTTCTTCACGGAACTCCTTGTTTAGCTTCTCATAAATGTAATTAGTGGAAGGTTCTTTTACATGCTATAAATATATATGACATGGGAGGCCCACTTTACTTCCCCTCTGAAGGAAGGCAAACTGAGGGATTTTTAACGCTCTGAAAATCCTCCCTACTGAAAGCTTCCAAAAAGAATGTATATTGACTTTCACGGCCAGTGAATTAAACCTCAGCAATTTATCTAGGCTTGTGGCGTGCCTTGTGTGGGGTTTTGCCTAGGACTGGCTCATCAGCGAGCTCTTGGTGTCCGTTGGTTCCTTAGTTTAGGGGCTGCGACAACGTGATCATGTAGCCCCGAGTACTTTGGGAGTGTGTAGATTCAGTCTGATAACCGGTGTTAATTGTGATGACTGTATTAGTGTGTGTATCTGTTTTAATTCAAGTAAGACCGGGTGAGTTAGCCGTGGTGGTTACGGCATGACTGATGGCAGTCACTCATATCCGGGAGGCGAGGAGGTTCGAATCCCCCCGCCGGCAACCTTGAAGATGGTCTTCTGTGGTTTCCCATCTTCCTTCCAGGCAAATGCCGGGGTTGGTCCCTAACTATAGGCCACAGCCGCTACCTTCCGACTCCTCGTCCTTACATTCCAACTTTCCTCCCCAACGGTAGTCTACTTGTAGCTCACCCATTGGGTGTCCGTCTCGAAGCAGCTACAAAACTGGCGAGCCGAACATGTCCTCGGACATTCCCGGCACTAAAAGCCATACGCTGAAAAAAAATCAAGTAAGGACGGCAGACTTTCAATTTTTCCAAGTATTTCCTACTTTTACCGCCAAACGCCACCGTGAACGACCAACTAGTTCAGAACTTAGTTACCAGATGCCACTGCGGTCGGCTCTTGAGGCAAGGCTCCATAACTTAACATAACGAAAATGGTTGTTTGGGTAGATTATGTAACAAAATGGGTCTTGGTCACATTGTGGTCGTTACGTTTCATATCCGGAAGTCATTTGTATCGCATGGTAACGTTATTGGGCCATATAACGTTATTCTGTTATTGGTTATCGTAGAAACGAAATAGTATTGTCCGACAGAAATAACGTTATTTGAATAAGTCTCTCGAAAAATATCCCCTAATACCGTTATTCGGACTAATAACGTTCTTCGGATATCGGTTATCGTAGAAACGAAATACTAGTGCCCACCTGAAATAACGTTATCGGAATACATATCTCGAAAAAAATCACCTAATATCGTTATTTGGACTGATAACGTTATTCGAATATCAGTTAACCAAGGAACGAAATGGTAGTGCCCGCCTGAAATAACGTTATCGGAACACATATCTCGAAAAATATTCCCCCAATACCGTTATTAGGATTAATAACGTTATTCGGATATTGGTTATCTCAGGAACGAAATGGTAGTGCTCACTATAAATAACGTCATTTGAATAGATCTCTCAAAAAAATCCCCCAATACCGTTATTCGGACTAATAACGTTATTCGGATATCAGTTATCGCGGGAACGAAATGGTAGTGCTCACTATAAATAATGTTATTTGAATACATCTCTCGAACATTATTCCCCCAATACCGTTATTCGGACTAATAACCTTATTCGGATATCGGTTATCGCAGGAACGAAATGGTAGTGCTCACTAGAAATAACGTTATTTGAATATATCTATCGAAAAATATTCCCTCAATAGCGTTATTCGGACTAATAACGTTATTCGCATATCGTTTATATATTACAAACGGCATCATCGATTGAGAATGGCACCATTTTGATACATTTTGCGTTGGAGAACTCCATAGAGTAGAAAGAGTGGAAGTGTCACTTTGCGACCTACGTCGTGTTAGGTTCTGAGTTTAGCCGCGAGGTTAATAAATACTCGGAAGTGGTTACCGTGATAGGGTATTGTATTTTAGCCTACTTTTCACATTTTGCAAAAATGAGGAAAAAGTAGACTTATGAGATCGATCTGGGCAAATGTTTGTCTGTCTGTCTGTCTGTGCATGTCCCCCCACTTATCAACTCCTAAACGGCTGAAGCAATCAAAACCAAATTTGGTATGAGTAAAGATCTATATCTAAATATCTCAAGGTCATGAAAATGAAGTCAGTGCTACCAACTGCTGAAAAACCGCAATTGAAATTTGAGCTCCATGTTGGATATCTTGGAAGGTATGCATGGGAGCTATTCCAAAATTGGCACATAATTATATAGATAATAATATTTCAGTTTAATTTCCAGGAGGCCGTACATGACAGTGTTGGCAAAATGATTCTAAGCATGCTGATAGGTCAAATTTTTCAATTAATAGAACATCTACACTATCAATTGGAATTTGAACCAAATTTCGTAAGTAGTCTACTATGTGTACATAACCAGATATCACTATGCGTATTCTTAAGAACAACCAGCTGCTGACAACTGTTGATAATTGCTGTCTCTACTTTTTTACCCTTATATTAATATATCAGAATGCATGCAAGCCAACAACTCTAAACTTTGCACACGTATAGTACCTGACATTCTAGATTAATTTGGAGTAACTAATATTATGCCAATGCCGCTAACATGATTCTAAGCCTGATGATGGGTTCAATTCTAAAATGCATGTAACTTCTATAAATACAAATGGACTTCGTCCAAAATTGGCACAACAATAGATCATAATATGTCAGATTATTTCTTACCAAGACATGCATGACATTGCTGCCAACATGATTTTACGCGCACTGATAGATCCAATATCTAACTGCATGTAACGTCCACGTTATCCATTGAACTTCAATCAAATTTTGTATTCTGTACCTTAAGAGATGGAACTAAGAATATATTAAGTCACCAGGGCTTCCAACTGTAGTGCAGGTATATTTCGAATTAATTAGAAATTTTGATATTACCAACTTAATTTCGTCATTAACTTAGATAGTTCCATATAGATTAAACATTGGCATGAATCTTTAAGTTTAAGAATAATAGGCTCCTTAGTTTGTCACGGAACTGCTTGTTGAACTTGCGAAAGTGGCGAATGTCCGGAAAAACACTCTTAAATGCGCTTTTGAAGAAATGAACAATAGACCGACACCACTTGAAATACATAGGCCTAGGTGGATAGCAAACGACCTGAAGCTTAATAGAGATCAAGTACTAGCGAATCAACTAGACAACGGGGAAAATTCAGTGTACATTAAATTAGCGTACACCTTACTTAATGAAAAATTATATTATCTCGACATGAAGGTGTGAAATCCTTCCGGCTAGCTAGCGGTAACACCACAAAGATAACTATCACTGCTTCAGACTCTTTAACAAAACGTGTGCGTGTCTGTTTAATCTCCTCCCGAAGTCAACAATGAAAGGCTCTCCCGCGTGCCTTCTACGCATGGAGTTCTCAAGGACATACGGAACGAGTGCTGGAATGAAGTATACGAATTTTCTGCTGTAAGTAATGGCATACGTATTGTAACAATTGAACTTAAATACCCCATTCCATCATATTTGACGGTCAATGATTTTAAAGTTCTGTTAACATATGAAGGACAAGCTAAGTATTGCTTTTATTGTAAAGAAACCTCCCACTTACAAATAGACTGTCCGAACAGAAGGAATCGCCCGGTACTTCATGTCAGACAACAAACCTACAGCACGGTGCTGGGCGAGTCAGATGGGAGTAGTAAGCTAAGCAACACTACCGACATGTAAACTGCAGTACCTTCCCCTGAATATCCAGCCATATCAGAGGCCTTTCATAACAGGCCCCATTCTACAAACTTATAGCATTGCGGAAGTAACTCAACCATCAGATAACGTAGCTGTAACATCCCTGACTACTTTACATAGCAATGAAGAGGGAACTGTGACGTCACGATCCGACAGCACGGGGAAGGGACACACCAGCAGGCAACACAGCAGTCTGTGCAGCAGCCAGATACTATTAAGACTAAATGTCCCGATTTTTAGTTTGTAATTCTGACATCACGTAGCAGCACCAAAGTGAGGCAATTTCTCTTGAATGTAAGCTCGTATTTGCGATGTCAAAACCACCATGTATACTAGAGTGCAATAGAATTGATATCAATTCAATGCATTTTCCAAAATGTGAAAAACAAAGACGTTACTAGCAGATTTTTATATTTCTGCTTAAAATATGAAAAAAACTGGTAATACGAAAACTGAGATTTATTTCCTGATTCCAATGCATTTTTAGCCTACTTTCGATTTTTGCAAAAAATGAAAGTAGACTTATGATATCACTACAGGGCGAAAAAAAGTGTGTCTGTCTGTGTGTGTGTATGTGTGTGTGTGAGTCTGTGTGTGTGTGTGAGTGAGTGTGTGTACTCTGAATGTCTGTCCCCCCCTATCAATTCGAATCGAACACGGTAAGCGCAAATTGAACGAAATTTGGAACAGAAGTAGTACTAGCAAAGGGCACCCCAGTATCATGTTTTATATCGCCGCCATCTTGACGGAAACGTAATGGCGGCCACTCAAATGCTCAAAGCTTAAATCAAATTACGACTAACCTAATCATCCGATCTCTACCAAATATTGCAACAACATACCTTTATGAAGGGAGCATCCTTTGACAAATCTAATAGGTCATTAGCCTAATAGTTTGCGGATGGCGGCCATCTTTGTGTCAAAATCGATCACCCCTATTAATTCGAACACGGTGAAACCGAATGGAATGAAATTTGGTACAGAGGTAGCACTAGCAAAGGGCACCTCAGTGTCATGTTTTATATCACCGCCATCTTGACGGAAACGTAATGGCGGCCGCACAAATATTCAAAGCTTAAATCAAATTACGATTAACCTAATCATCCGATCTCTACCAAATTTTGCAAAAATATATCTTTATGGAGGAAGCATCCTTTGACAAATCTAATAGGTCATTAGCCTAATATTTTGCGGATGGCGGCCATCTTTGTGTCAAAATCGATTACCCCTATTAATTCGAACACGGTGAAACCGAATGGAATGAAATTTGATACAGAGGTAGCACTAGCAAAGGGCACCTCAGTGTCATGTTTTATATCGCCGCCATCTTGACGGAAACGTAATGGCGGCCGCACAAATATTCAAAGCTTAAATCAAATTACGATTAACCTAATCATCCGATCTCTACCAAATTTTGCATCAACATACCATTATGGAGGGAGCATCCTTTGACCAAACTAATAGGTCATTAGCCTAATATTTTGCGGATGGCGGCCATCTTTGTGTGAAAATCGATTCCCCCTATTAATTCGAACACGGTGAAACCGAATGGAACGAAATTTGGTACAGAGGTAGCACTTGAAAAGGCCACCTCAGTGTCATGTTTTATATCGCCGCCATCTTGACGGAAACGGAATGACGGCCACCCAAATGTTAAAAGCTTAAATCAAATTTCGACCATCCTAATAATTTGATCTCTACCGGATTTTGCAACAACATGCCTTCTTGTGGAAAGCATCTTATGACTGACTACAAGGTCATCAGCCCAATAGTTTGCAAATAGCGGCCATGTATGTGTGCAAATCCATTCCCCGGATGAATTCAAACACGGTGAAACCGAATTGAATGATTTTTTTTACAGAGGTAGCACTAGCAAAGGGCACCTCATATTCATGTTTAATATCCCTATAACACGTTGTATTTCAACAAGCTACTACAACCAACATTCAATTATACTCATTGAAAAGGACAAAGAGTTATAACAATACCCATGCATTTAGGAGAAAGTAGGCTATATGTTCTTTACTGAACATCTTGTTCATAAATAAAATCGGGTGAATGGAATCGTCGGCATTATTTTGGGAATTGTTTTGAAAAGGGTGGTAGGAGTAGCGGCGCGGCTATACAAGATCTCTAGCGCAAGGAAAATGATGAACACGCCGAGTTGACGAATATTGTAGTTCGGCGAGTTACATGTACAAGTGCCTAGGCGTGGAACAATATCTGAGCAATAAAATTATAGTAATGTCACGCTTATGTAACGTTGACACAATGTGTTTATACAGATACTTTCTTACTTCCTCAAACATTCTTGTTCTTGTTGATAATAATACATTGTAGGGGCTTGGGACATAGACAAGACACAACTGAACTTCAGGTGCAACCACAATGGTAGGTTGATTGACAGGTGAACTAGTCAATGAGAGATGTTGGACTGATGACAGTTTCCTGGAAAAAAAATCATAAAATAAGAAGGAATTTCTGAATGGCAATAAACATCTGCTGTAAGAAACATTGTTTCAGTTCCTTACATTTTATTTCGTTCAATACGCCAATACACAAGCTCTGCTGGGACATTTCTTCGTTTTCTGTGAGCGAACAAAGGAAGTGGATATTTATGCAGGACGCTTGCACCTAGAGAACATGCGCTTGACTGTCGTCAGTATCTATGGAGACCAATTTTCCATTTTCACAATGGCTACGTCTTACTTTTCCACACAACGCATTGTTTCCGTTTGAATTCGAACTCTCTTCTCTGAGAAAAGTTGTCACTGAATAGTTCGTGGTCTTGTACTCTTACACATATATATTAGAAGTTCAAAAAAAGACTAAACCCGTGGCGCGACAGCCGTTGAAGGGCCTAGTTCTACCAAGCAACCGCTGTTCAGCCATGTAGCTTGCAGATTGTGGGGTGACGTTTAGTCATCCAACTTTTACAAATAAATTTAAAGTGAAATCAAAACTGCTCAGTACTTTACACATTCTCTAATGCAAGCGTAATTTCAAATATAAACAAGGGAAAAAATCTTATGTAGGCCTATGTGTAGAGGTTTTTCTTAGGGCCTGGCTTCCTTTTCTTGGTACAGTACTTACTGTCGACCAAAATATTATGTGCACTCGAGTTTGAAGGTTGTTTGTGAAGTAACCAATAGACCTATATAAAATCCACTAACACAATCGTTTTCGTCGTTCTATTTTACGTTAGTTCATGTAGGTTTGGAATTTTTTATTTATATTTTAATTTTTTATCGCAGTTGAAACACAAAAGGTGACCGTTTTTAAGCGTGTTTCAACCATGCGTCACATTTAATAATTATTATCTCACAAACCCGTCATCAGATCGAATCCAAATTTTAGCACAATATACATTGGAATGTTGTATAACAGGTTTATTAATTTCAACATTTTGTGTGTTCAAGAACGAATTTTGTTATAATTTTTGTAAGGTAACTATTTCTAGGCTCGGGGTCGTTGTAAAATGTAGTTCTTGGTTGCGTTGTAATCCTTATACATCAAAAAGTTATGTTGTATGACTGTGAAATACGTAAATTAATTCAGTTATTTTATATCGGTTTGTATTTATACGGGGAATTAAGACATGGGTCACCAGCTAGACGCTCCGGGATATTCTGTACAGCGTTGCTGATATGGAGCCCATTACTTCCGAGCGAAGCGTGCCTTGACGCGTGACGGAGCCCATCTTGGCAACGCTGTACAGCTTTTACAGGAGCGGCCAACTGGTGAACCATGTCATAATTCCCCATAAAAATACAAACCGATATAAAATAAGTGAATTATTTTACGTATTTCAAAATCATACAGCGTACCGTTTTGATGTATAAGGATTACAACGCGTCCAAGAACTACATTTTCAAACCAACCCAAGCCGAGAAAAAGTTACCTTACCAAAATGATAACAACTTTGTTTCTTGGCCATACAAAATTTTAAAATTAATTAACCAGTTATACAACATTCCAATGTATATTGTGTTAAAATTTGGATTCGATCTGTTGACGGGTTTGTGAGATAATAATTCTTAAATGTGACGCATGGTTGAAACACGCTTAAAAACGGGAACTTTTTGTGTTCCAACTTCGATAAGAAATATTAAAATATATAAAAAAAATCCAAACCAACATGAACTAACGTAAAACAGAACGACGAAAATGATGATGTTATTTTATGTAGGTCTATTGGTTACTTCACAAACAACCTTCAAACTCGAGTACACATAATATTTTGGTCAATGGTAATCGCAATTCCCCCTGGGATTTAGTGGTATGCCCTTGAATCAGGGCTGGCATGCGAAACGAAATGTATGGCTGTGGGGGCGAATATATTTGAATTTCGTCGTGAGCGCGATACTCGGGAGCGAAATGACAATGATTGTCGGAGGGAAATTAAATCGAAGCGAAACTTAATTCGAAGCTAAATGACATAGCGAAATCAACGCGAAACTTAATAGCAACGCGAAATTACATTGTACAATTGAATAAAATTTCACTCACGGCGCGAAAAAAAATCGTTACAATCTTTCAATTTCGCTCCCGGCGCGAAATACAATTCATTACATACTTTTAATTTCACTCGCGGCGCAAATTAAAATTCTATACAAACTTTTAATTTCGCTTCCGGTGCGAAATAAAATTCGTTGCAGTCTTTTAATTTCACTCCCGATACGAAATACAATTCATTACAGACTTTTAATTTCACTCCCGGCACGAAATACAATTCATTACAGACTTTTAATTTTACTCGCGGCGCATAGTAAAATTCAATACAGACTTTTCATTTCGCTCCCGGCGCGAAATAAAACTCGGTTACAGACTTTTAATTTCGCTCCCCGAGCGAAATAAAATTCGTTACAGACTTTTAATTTCGCACCCGGCGTGAAATATAATTCCCAAACGGTATTTAGTTTCGCCCTCCGATGTGATTTTAAAATGAATGGAACATTTCATTTCGTTGTTGAAATTAAAATGTATTCGTTTCGAGAGTGAAATTATGTTCGGAGCGATGTTCAAAGTCCTGACGTTGGCAGCAGTAGCAGTTTTATTACCGTTCACCACCTGCACAATCTGCAGGGCTGCAACAGCAACGTGAGTCATTCAATGGTCATCACTCCAGTAGAGGAGAAAGTCAGTGCTATGGCATCAACATCACCATCGTCGTTGACTGCACCTCGGACTCGTGGCTGGCCCGCCCTGACGTTCATAACGCAATGGGGCAACAAGTACCTTTACTTGTTCTATAGCGAACAAGAAGACGAATGTGCTGTGTGGACAGACATTCAAGATAAGTGACGAACTCCAATTACAATACAAATTGTCAGTTGTAACTCTTCAGTCAGTCAACACTAATTTGCCCAATAACTGGGAGGGTTACAATGTATATACAGTAATATGTAAATAACATTATATGTATTAGTTTATGGTCACGATTATAATGCAGCAATTTTAGTGATCTTAAATTTAATACATGTATTTTTTTTTCAGGAGTGTTACTTGCATCTTATATACGTTGTACCCCACCCAGTTATCGGGTAAATTAATGTTGACTGACTGAAGAGTTACAAATAACAGAAAATCGTCTTTGGTAGTACCGCGGCGTATATAGAGTTCTGTTTCGGAGGCGGGTTACTCGAACAACAGGATTGAGGGGTCATTCCTCTCATTTCTACATTCTTTATTCTTACATTTCCGGAAATTTCGGGGGGGTGGGGGGGCTTGGCATTCCTTACTACTTCCTTCTTACCCTCAGCGCATTTATACTGACCATGGCACGAAAGCAAACCCCTGTGCCACGTACAGTATTTCGTTTCGCACTGCAATTAGTTTTGAGTCGCCTTTCACTATGTTATTGTGCTTAGAATTAAATTTTGCTTCCATTTTAATTTTCGCGCTTAGAATCAATATCATTTCGCACCCGAATATCACGCTCATGGCGAAATTAAAATGTTAACGCGTCCACTACCATTTTGTTTCGCATGCCAGACCAGATTTAATTTCAGACATGAAATGATATGTTCCATGCATTTTAAATTCACGCCGGGGGCGAAACTAAATGCTGTTTGGGATTTTTGTGTCATTAAAATAAACCGTGGCACTACATCCCATGAAAGGCCTAGGCCTACCAAGCGACCGCTGCCCAGGCATCTGCAGATATTGGTCAGCGCATCGGGTTCCCTCGGCCGTTAATCTTGGTTTTCGTGACTTTCAGACAGCTAATCTCGAGGCTGAGTGCACCCCGTTCCAACCAACACGTCCGTTTCTAAAATCACTAACGGAGCCGGGAATCGAACCCGGGGCCTCCAGGTGAGAAGCAGGCACGCTATCCCCAACACCATGGGGCCAGCAATTTTTGTCATACCAGGAGCAAAATTAACAGTCGTTAAAAATGTTATTTCGCGCCGGGAGCAAAATTAAGTGACTAGCGGTTTTCATTTCGTGCCAGGAGCGAAATGAAAAGTCTTGTATCGAATTTTATTTCAGGCCAGGAGCAAAATTAAAAGTCTGTAATGAATTTTATTTAGAGCCGGGAGCGAAATTGAAAGTCTGTAACGAATTTTATTTCGTGCCCGGAGTGAAATTGAAAGTCTGTATTTTTTATTTTATTTCGCGCCGGAAGCGAATTTAAAAGACTAACGGTTTTTATTTTATGCCAAGAGTGAAATTAAAAGTCTTTAATGAATTTTATTTCACGCCAGGAGCAAAGTTAAAAGTCTGTTAAGAATTCTGTTTGTAGCCGGGAGCGAAATTAAAAGTCTGTAACGGATTTTATTTCACGCTGGGAGCGAAATTTAAAGTCTGGTACGAATTGTATTTCGCACCGGGAGCGAAATTAAAAGTCAGTAATGCATTTTATTTCGCGCCGGAAGCGAAATTAAAAGACTAATTAATTTATTTCGCCTCTGCAGCGAAATTAAAATTCTGTTACTAATTTTATTTTGCGCCAGGAGTGAAATTTTATTCCTTTGAACAATTTAATTTCGCGACGCTAATTCGTTTTGCATGCTAGTCCTGCCTTGAATCGGTTTTGGTGGTGGCTCCATTTTTCACCAAAAATGTAAAACAAACTGCACTTGATAACCGTAATGCTCTCCATCACTCGTACCTATATGTACATCGTACATGTATATGATCTACCAGAGATACTGTCCAAAAATAAATTGCCGAAAATAGAACACCTAACGAACACTAAAAATAATGGTGTTGCAGGTAAAATAAACTAAGTAAAAAGTAATTAAAGGGATCGATGAACTAAAAACAGGAAAAACAACATGGAAAATTTGAAGTCGTAAGTACAAACTGGTAAAATTTCAAAGGATCACTCAGCAATATCCAGAACTAAACAATAATTCAGAACTAGCCATCACAGTCAAAGTCAATCGCAACATCGGACTAGATGCTCAGGAATCCCATACCGTCAGGTAAGGGGGTAAGTTCATCACTCTCTCACTTGACTTTCGCTCCCCTTTCCTGCTGCTGCGGTGGCCTTGGTCGAGCTTGTGGCGCGCCGTGGCCGCCTGCTTTAAGCGTGTGTACAATCCTGTATGAAATATTACGTTATAAAAGATGCTGGAAGTGTCGTCCTTCCTGGGTTATACAGGCATTGTATCCGGTAACCACATTTTGGCTCACGCGAGTGAGTTCTGCCACTGTAATGTTTCTGATTTTGTAATTTATGTTCTTTATTGAGCACTGAGTCAGTAGGCCTAGTGGCAAACTTATTTACAATTACGTGAATCTGTGCTAGTGAAGGTGACACTTCATCACGAAATGGCTGAACTTACCCACCGGGCCGACTCGTACTTAAAATAAGTTTTACATACAAAAATACGATGTTGCAATGTTAACTGTCTGAACATGTTACCATCTGAGGTTCAGACTGGCGACTGACAACACCTGCACGCTTATTGCAATGTCAAGTTTGTACTATGCGCGCGCTTTCAATACTACAGCAGGGGGCCGTGGGGCGCCAGAAACTCGGCCAAGCCCGCTGCAGTAGCGAATAACAAAACCGCCGCTCGTCGTTCTTACTTAATATGAAAGACCCTATATGTAGACCATAGAGTTATGTACTATTAGATGACTATTATTGCGTAGATTTATTATTCTAACGTTGACTTCTATCGCATGATTGGGACACAAGAAATAAAAAAATAATTTTAAAATTTTGCACAGCTGCCATCTTGAGTGTATGTAAACAATTTAACAAAATTAGATATCAGTTCATTACAATGTATATAAACAATGGCTGTACCAAATTTCACTGCGTTCGGATGGTCAAATCGCCAGAAAAGTCTATTTAAATGTTCAAATTCACTTGGCCGCCATGTTCGTTTTGTAGTTAACAGGTTTATGAAAGTCACTTAAGTGACTTTTATCACCGTACAAAATTTCAGGGTGATATCGGTGACAGTTTCGGAGATATAGAATGCCAGTGAGATATTTCGCACAGTCACCATGTTGAATTGGTGAAACATAATAAGCTTTGAAGGGCACGATCGGGGTCGCCCAAAATATTAGGCCTACTATGACCTTACCGAATTTAATTGAAATCGCTCCAGCCGCTTAGATTTTATTAGGTGGGTTGTGGAGGAAGAGGGGGGGGGGGGGGGAGCATACCAAGGCCCGGCGTAGGTGCGTGACGTCATGTCATGTAAGTAGGTAATCTGTGTCCTGGACTCTCCCGCCTGCCGATAGCTACGTGTGCGAGTGAGCTGTGTATAGTATGTCGTGGTACCCTGCAAGCCAGGCAAGTGCTTTTAGAGCCATATGACCCAGGCGGACACTGTCTACGCTGGAACTCGTCAGTTCAGGGGCGCGTGGCCAGCCTGTCGCGGCTGGACTTCTCGAAGTCGTTCTTCTCTTCTCTTCTTCTTCTTCTTCTTCTTCTTAGACTATTATTATTGGCAATAAAATGTTATTGGATACCAATAGACTACGTCTCATACTGTTCCCAAGTACATTGTAGATCAATTCTCTATTATTGAATGGATTCATTTGATAGCAAAATTAAGCCATTTACACTTCAGTTAGGCATACCCAAACACGATAAGTTATTAAAAAAGTCCTCTCGGCACGCCGGAAGGCGGAGGTATATTTCACCGGAAAAACTTGGGGATAGGCAAAAATAGGCAGAATATGCAGGTTTTCGTTGATGGATCAGACCACATTTATTGCGAGAAGGTATTTTATAATTGGAGCTTAATTAACTTTGTTTTTCGTCATTTTATGCTTATTTTAAACATGTTATTGTCTTATGGGAACGGTAACCTTCTTGTCATTTGGGGTCCATTTTTATACTTGTGGTCACACTGTCCTTATGCAAGGTTTCGACACTGATGTGTAACTATGTAACGGTCTGTTACTTCTTCACGCAAAATTATATCTCCCACAAAGATTTTGGTTGGTCCCTCAGTTTAGGGGCTGCGACAACGCGGTCATGTAACCCCGTGTACTTAGGGATGGCTGTATTAGTCTGTAATTCAGGTAAGGACTGCAGACGGTCAATTTCAAGCAGTAGTTCCTAATTTTGCTACCAGGTACTACCGTCAACGACACCTAGTTGTGAACATGGCTACTAGATGCCACCGCAACCAGCAACTCGCAACGAACGTTGGAACTTCCCCTCCAAAGGAAAGCATACTGAGGGATTTTTAGCACTCTTAGAAAATCCGACGACTTCGGCCGGCTTTGAACTCGCGACCTTGGGCATAGACATTCAGCATGCTACCAGTTACGTCACCGAAGCCGCTTCACACTTAGTCAGATGGAAATCTGAATCTGATCTCGTGCAAGTGCGTTATCTTGGCAACGTCTGATGGCTCATCCCTCATCAATTTAGTAGTGTTGCCATGGCAACCACTGATAGCTCTTGGCATTTTCTTATAATTCCGAAATCATTTTTCTCATCCCTTGGCATAACGGTGGGTCCTATCAAAAATTCTTTCAGACAAAAGTGTTAGGTAATTACTAGGAAAATATTGTCCATTTTGTACGGTTTTGATATTGTGCCTATTAAGAGAGATATGATTTATGTTTCCCGAAAAACCCACTTTTTCCCACCCCTTTGGTCAATGGTTGGTGCTATAAATAAACTCTTCAAACATAAAGTGTTGGGCTTTATCCGACATATAATATGAACGTTGAATGGATTCGATATTTCACATATTAAGAGAGTTATAGCAATATTTCACTTTATCGAAAAAAGACCCCCATTTTCACCCCCTTCGACCGATATAGCCCAGTAACGAACTCAACCGAGATTTTATAGTTATACATATTCGGTAAAAAATTCAAAGTAATTGGTGCAAAATTACGGCAGTTATCGTCTCCACAAGAAACTGATATACATATATATCTATATATATACATATACATACATAAATTATATATAAACTTTTGAACTGACAGTGGTTTTGGGATGTGGGGGATGTGAAACGCGAAGATATGTCGAAATTTTCCGGAAGTCGAAACATGGTACCCATTGCAATAGTTAGCTTTCTAATGAAAACTACCTCTGGTTGGTTCCTCAGTTTAGGGGCTGCGACAACGCGGTCATCTAACCCCGTGTACTTTGGTTGAGTGTAGAATCTGTCTGATAAACGGTTGTGAATTGTAATGGCTGTATTGGTCTTAATTCAGGTAAGGACTGCAGACGGTCAATTTCAAGCAGTAGTTCCTAATGTTGCTACCAGGTACTACCGTCAACGACACCTAGCTGTGAACATGGTTACTATTTGCCACCCCAACCAGCAACTCGCAACGAACGTTGGAACTTCCCCTCCAGAGGAAAGCATACTGAGGGATTTTAGCGCTCTTAGAAAATCCGACGACTTCGGCCGGCTTTGAAACCGCGACCTTGGGCATAGACATTCAGCATGCTACCAGTTACGTCACCGAAGCCGCTTCCCACTTAGTCAGATGGAAATACTGAATCTGATCTCGTGCAAGTGCGTTGTCATGGCAACGTCTGATGGTTCATCCCTCATCAATTTAGTAGTGTTGCCATGGCAACCTCTGATAGCTCTTGGCATTTTCTTATACTGTAATTCCGAAATCATTTTTCTCATCCCTTGGCGTAATGGTGGGTCATATCAAAAATTCTTTCAGACAAACGTTTTAGGTAATTATTAGGGGAATATTGTCCAATTTGTACGGTTTTGATATTGTGCCTATTAAGAGAGATATGATTAATGTTTCCCGAAAAACCCACTTTTTCCCACCCCTTTGGTCAATGGATGGTGCTATAAAAAAAACTCTTCAAACATAAATTTTTGGGCTTTATCCGACACATAATATGAACGTTGAATGGATTCGATATTTCATATATTAAGAGAGTTATAGCAATATTTCACATTTTCGAAAAAAGCCCCCCCATTTTCACCCCCTCGGACCGATTTAGCCCAGTAACGAACTCGACCGAGATTTTATAGGTATACATATTCGGCAAAAAATTCAAAGTGATTGTTGCAAAATTACGGCAGTTATCGTGTCCAAAAGAAACTGATATACATAAATTAAATATAAACTTTTGAACTGACGGTTGTTTTGGGGCTGTGGGGGATGTGAAACGCGAAGATATGTCGAAATTTTCCGGAAGTCGAAACATGGTACCCATTGCAATAGTTAGCTTTCTAATGAAAACTACCTCTGGTTGGTTCCTCAGTTTAGGGGCTGCGACAACGCGGTCATCTAACCCCGTGTACTTTCGTTGAGTGTAGAATCTGTCTGATTAACGGTGTGAATTGTAATGGCTGTATTGGTCTTAATTCAGGTAAGGACTGCAGACGGTCAATTTCAAGCAGTAGTTCCTTATGTTGCTACCAGGTACTACTGTCAACGACACCTAGCTGTGAACATGGTTACTATTTGCCACCCCAACCAGCAACTCGCAACGAACGTTGGAACTTCCCTTCCAGAGGAAAGCATACTGAGGGATTTTAGCGCTCTTAGAAAATCCGACGACTTCGACCGGCTTTGAAACCGCGACCTTGGGCATAGACATTCAGCATGCTACCAGTTACGTCACCGAAGCCGCTTCCCACTTAGTCAGATGGAAATACTGAATCTGATCTCGTGCAAGTGCGTTGTCATGGCAACGTCTGATGGTTCATCCCTCATCAATTTAGTAGTGTTGCCATGGCAACCTCTGATAGCTCTTGGCATTTTCTTATAATTCCGAAATCATTTTTCTCATCCCTTGGCGTAATGGTGGGTCATATCAAAAATTCTTTCAGACAAAAGTTTTAGGTAATTATTAGGGGAATATTGTCCAATTTGTACGGCTTTGATATTGTGCCTATTAAGAGGGATATGATTAATGTTTCCCGAAAACCCCACTTTTTCCCACCCCTTTGGTCAATGGATGGTGCTATAAAAAAACTCTTCAAACATAAATTGTTGGGCTTTATCCGACACATAATACGAACGTTGAATAGATTCGATATTTCACATATTAAGAGAGTTATAGCAATATTTCACTTTTTCGAAAAAAGCCCCCCATTTTCACCTCCTTCGACCGATTTAGTCCAGTAACGAACTCGACCGAGATTTTATAGGTATACATATTCGGTAAAAAATTCAAAGTAAGTGTTGCAAAATTACGGCAGTTATCGTGTCCACAAGAAACTGATATACATATATATATACATACATAAATTATATATAAACTTTTGAACTGAAGGTGGTTTTGGGGTGTGGGGGATGTGAAACACGAAGATATGTCGAAATTTTCCGGAAGTCGAAACATGGGACCCATTGAAATAATTAGCTTTCTAATGAAATCTACCTAAAAATGTTGATGTTGTTTCTTTCCCTTATTCGAAACCTACCACAAGCTTTCAATTCTCTTTGAAGCCTATCGTTAGCTCTAAACGACCTGTCTTGTTATGCCGATGGTTACTTCACATCTGATGGTGGGGTCCAGCATAAATCATGTATCCTTCTTACGGCCAATAACAATTATTATTCTATTGTACTTTTGCTTCTAACACGAGGAAGACACGAAAACATGGATCGCGTAACATTTCTGAAATGTTACAGATACATCTTAGATTTATGTCGGTGATTTCCTTCTTAATTTTGGTGTTTGAACGGAGCTAGGTTTTCAGACACTCCACAGTGGTTGCAGCATACAGTCTCACACAAGAGCAACCTTTGCCTCCACCTATTTGTGCTTGACTACTCCCATTCATGTGTACTTCTGGATAAGTTGTTCTCCATAAAATATGGTGATTAGACACTTTCGCAATCAACCATACATCCGCTTCAGGCTTAATTCTCAAGTATTCCTTTGGTTCCTAACTAGTAAATCACCGTCTTCATCGTTACCACCATCTTCATCATCATCACCGTAATGAAAACCTCATTCGTTGTACAAACACAAATTACGCACCATGTCACCGTGCCTTCAAGCAATTCCTGCACTCTATGTATATATGTGGCACGGTGTCCCTACATGATGATTACTATACTTTGGATGATCATTCACCGAATATTGCGAAATTAGCTTCGAGGTTTTCCTATGCCCAGAACATAGAATGCTATGAAAATCAAATATTCTTAAATACGATGTCTGGATTACATATAAATATGTAATTGGATTAACTCACGACGGCTACTTGTAGCATTGGCCTTTGAGAAAATTTTACGGAAGCTATTCTAAATTCTAACAACTCTACGAGGTGAATTTCTCTCCGAGTTCCCATATGAATGTTCGAATTGCAGAATAAGAATGTAGAAAAAAAAGGAAAACTTGTGCTCACTGACCTGGTGCAAGTCCTCAAAATGAACACCCCTTTGATGACTTAGGTATCATCGATACCATTTCAGTACCTCAAACCGAAATTAAATTTCTTGGCAGGCCAGGGAATCAAACCCGGACCACCGGGGCGACAGCCAAGAATGTTAGCCGCTACACCACAAGGTGATCTCTTTCATTGTCAGCGCAATCTATTGCACGATGCCATGTAATTTCAGCACGAACTATAATAGTACACCTTTCTTCGTATTTTTGGCATTACATTGACCCTAGTAAGTTAGAGAGATGGTTCGCATACCATAACCAAAGAGCCGAATAGTTCCAAAAACCAACAAACAACCGAAGGAAATACCGACAAGCTGGTAGAAAGACAGACAACAGATTTTGTAATTTTCAGAGCAAAATTGTTTTACAATGAAGAGCACTCTTGGTCTCCATACTGTTGAAATAATGAAAATTGTCCTAAAACTTCAAAAGTTAGAAGGATTTCATATCAACTTGCTTATTTTGTCGTATATCTTATGTGTAGGTAAATTCCATGAGTTATTGTTTCAGGCGATGTTGAAAATACGAATAAAAGACATAAATTACCTCAGATTGCGACAGAATATTGTTCAGTTTAAAAACCTGATAAATTTACTAACGCACGTTTCTCGAATTCACATATCCCTGAACAGCACCAATCTAATCAGTTGGTGAATTCAGAATCTAGTTATTGAAATACTGTAGACTATAGCTTTATAGTCCTAATGTAGTTTTTTTGTTCTACCCGTAATTATTTAGGTTGCTATGAGGAAGGGGATATAATGAGACAGTTTCCTTGTGGGAATGTTATTACGGATAGATGCCCTTCATGACGTCAATCTAATTAGATGATTTAATGACAAATGAAATTAATGAGGCAAGGTATGAAATGGTTGTGTGAGGTATTTCGAGTTCGGTGTAGTCTGACCATGCACGTTAGCGTGTGTAGCTACGTCGGCTGGTTTGTGACATTATGTCAACAAATTTAAAAAATATATTTTAACACTCCTGATTCCCTACCGGCCCCTGTTACTGTCACATGCATGATACCAATATGCTTGATTCCATTTTTAGGATTATTATATCTCGCTGCACCTGCTACATCACCCAAAAAGTAGGGGCAGATGACCTCGTAGTTTCTCTCCTTAAAACAACAATATTTAACCCAACAAGTAGTTCCGTGAAGAATTACACAGCCTATTTTCATCTATCCTACTTATGTTATGTAAGGTACCTGTGAGGGTTGCCTGTACGAAGAATTAACCTAGGGGATGAAATTAGTGTGATTAGGGGGCGAGCTTGGCAATTGCTGTAAGAGGTATGGATTATTTAGTGATTGCGATCGTCAGTACCATCTGCAAGGATAACTCCCCAATGTACTGCTTGACGGGGTAGTTCCGGGTGAGGGGGTGTTTGGAAAGGTAATTTAATTACTACTCTGTGCGCGCTAGCGATACCCAGCGGTCTAAATCAAGTCGTACGCAGGCGATCTGACTGGTAGCCTGCTTGTGTCAGCGCTGTGCGGTAGCGCTCGGCTGACGTCACGAAACAATTAAACAGTAGACAGTAAAGCTAATTCTAGATCCTACCTAATGGGGAAGCTAAGAGGGTAGGATCTTATCAGCTAACTAAATAAAGGACAAGACCAGTGACTTCTATTACTTTTAAATTTAATGTGTACCTCGATTTTGAGGTACGCTTGCAAATAGCAGTTCAAATAATAAAAATAAAGTATTATTACAGTCCAAGCACAGGGGGATGTGAGTGTAGTGTGATTGTGCGTGTAGTGATCGCTTGAGTCACTTACCCTTCAGCTAACAGCAGCGGTTCGTCACGTCGGTAGCACTTAGACAGACTGATCCCGGGTGCATGACCTCCCGGGGTTCTTATAGGCTTCTCCTGCTACGTCTGCGGAATCCGTACATTCCTCCTAAGTCATAGTCCTTTCTAGGGTCGATGCCTGGGACACGAGGCTACTTGAGTTCATATATGTGCTAACTTATTAGTCTTATAATTTTGGACCGATAACCTAGATGTTAGGCCCCTTAAAACAACAATTATCATCATCATCTTATAATATTGTAATTTTATTTGTAGGTTTCTAAAGTAATTGCTTGGAATTTGGGTTTGTCGGGGATTTTATTTAGGGGATGAGGGTGGCGTACCCTAGGGGTACAACAACCCCCATTGTAGGGTTAGTTATCGTCCTCGATAACTGGACGAAGACGTGGGGGTGGTTTTTGTAAAATAGGGCATCTTCTTCTTTCTTGGAATTCTTCTATCTTCTGTTCTTCTCTTCTTTTCTTCTTTTAATTTAGTCCGTAAATGTATGGGTGGCGTCGTCGGGGGTGTGTGGGTAGCCTCGTGGAAGATAGGGGTGAGTAAGGGGGTAGATATGAAATTTGTAATATAGGAGTAATCGTCGAAGGTTGAAGGCTGTGTATAAGTGCCTTCTATAGATTGTGCGTCCGGGTAGTGCTCAGCGATCATGTGTAAGTGTGTATAGTGAGGGGAACAATATTTATTTACAGTGATATTCAAAAAGTGCAACATTGGGTCGTGAAGCTTACTTGTATGTTATGTAACATTACTAACCTGGCGGGATACAACATTTGTCCCTATTGGCATGTGTAACAAATGGCAAAGTACATTGAGAAACAAAACAGTAATTACGACATAAACATAAAACATATCATTATCAATTCAACTAAAGGGTTGCAGGAACACAACGAGAGGAAAAAACATCCTAGGGGTGGGGGGTGGATATACAAGTAACGTACCTCCGGTGCGGATGAAAAACTGCCCTCGCGTGCCCTGCACGTGTGTAAAAGAGATAGGGTGGAGAGAAAGAATCAAAGAAATGTCACAGGGTGTATTTTAAGGGAATATAGTTATAAGTGTTTTATTGTGGGGAAGAAATACGACATTTTTACAACGGGGATTTTACATGAATAGAAAGGAAAAACAATGTGTAAAAATAAAAAACAATCATAATACCTCCATACAGTCGCAATCTTAACCTTTTCTGAACAATAGCATCAACCATAATAATCTTAAATGCTTGCAACAAAAATCTCAACGCAACAATATCATATGTAATCATTTAAAACAAAACTCTATTAACTATACCAATATTCTACATTTAAAACAAAACTCTATTAACTATACCAATATTCTACATTTAAAACAAAACTCTATTAACGATACCAATATTCTACCAATACCGAAGTTGCGCAACTATATTACTGTTATATTCTTTCATTTACAAAATACCGTACTCTATGAATGCTAACACTACTTCGAGTGCACTCTTACTTAAGACTTACGTGTAAACTAATATCTAAGACCTGCAGGCTATGTACTACATGTTTATAGTATGCCTATAGTATGACTCGCTCCCTGTGGGAAAGCGAAATCATCTTGGCTGCACAACTCGTCCTTTACAGGAATAGGCGCGAGCTGTGTGGCCGCAGTGCACCTCTCATTACAGGTGTCAAATTGTTTATTGTTTATCCGACCTCCAGTAGGGGGGTGTTTTTGTCTGATTGCGTTTGGGTACTGGAGTTTAAGCTCTATAACTACGTCCTCAAGTTCGGTAAGTAATTGGCCTGCGTTATGTTCTGTTATTAAGTCAGGGTTCTTAACCAGGATTTTAGGGCGTAGTGGTTTGGTGGTAACGGCGAGGGTGTGTGCTGTATCTGTGATGCACGCCTGACCTTACTAGGATTTGGGAATTTGAGGATGGATCTCTGCTGTACGTCCTTCTGTAAGGGCGTATCTATGGGGATATAAATTGTGTATGGCTAGGTAAGGGTGGCGTTTAAAAATGTATTATCTATCGGGGCAAGCTTGGGTTGGGTATAAAAATATTATCTGACCCTTATTTCAAAAAAAAAACCCAATTTTGGGTGGCGTTTGCTTGGCTTAGAAAGAGGGTTTAGGTTCTAGGGATCTTTTCCGCGGAATACGTTGTCTGTACTCCTGTAGGCGTTGTTTTAAGGCAACGTCGCGGTACCTAGCGCTTCCACCATTTGTAAGGTACCTGTGAGGGTTGCCTGTACAAAGAATTAACCTAAGGGATGAAATTAGTGTGATTAGGGGGCGAGCTTGGCAATTGATGTAAGAGGTATGGATTATTTAGTGATTTGCGATCGTCAGTACGATCTGCAAGGAGAACTCCCCAATGTACTGCTTGACGGGGTAGTTCCGGGTGAGGGGGTGTTTGGAAAGGTAATTTAATTACTACTCTGTGCGCGCTAGCGATACCCAGCGGTCTAAAGCAAGTCGTACGCAGGCGATCTGACTGGTAGCCTGCTTGTGTCAGCGCTGTACGGTAGCGCTCGGCTGACGTCACGAAACAATTAAACAGTAGACAGTAAAGCTAATTCTAGATCTTACCTAATGGGGAAGCTAAGAGGGTAGAATCTTATCAGCTAACTAAATAATGGACAAGACCAGTGACATCTATTACTTTTAAATTTAATGTGTACCTCGATTTTGAGGTACGCTTGCAAATAGCAGTTCAAATAATACAAATAAAGAATTATTACAGTCCAAGCACAGGGGGATGTGTGTGTAGTGTGATTGTGCGTGTAGTGATCGCTTGAGTCACTTACCCTTCAGCTAACAGCAGCGGTTCGTCACGTCGGTAGCACTTAGACAGACAGATCCCGGGTGCATGACCTCCCGGGGTTCTTATAGGCTTCTCGTGCTACGTCTGCGGAATCCGTACATTCCTCCTAAGTCAAAGTCCTTTCTAGGGTCGTTGCCTAGGACACGAGGCTACTTGAGTTCATATGGGTGCTAACTTATTAGTCTTATAATTTAGTAATTGTATTTGTAGGTTTCTAAAGTAATTGCTTGGAATTTGGGTTTGTCGGGGATTTTATTTAGGGGATGAGGGTGGCGTACCCTAGGGGTACAACAGTTAATTGCCTCTATCAACATACAAAAGTTCAGTTTGATTGCTGTAATAGATTCGCAGATATTGAGAACCGGCTAAATAATGCACATGGTCGCCATGTTGGATTTTTATATCTGTAGGTCTTAGAGTTATGTACTGTCACGTGAAGTGTATTGTGTACGTGTAGTATTTAAACTTCAATCGCATGATTAGGACACAAGAAGTAAAAACGAGATTTTAAAATTTCGCACAGAGCCATCTTGTGGTTATCGAAACAAATGAAAAAATTAGATGCCAGTGGGTTAACATTTGTAGAAGGATTTACTGTATTAAGTGTCACTGCACTCGAATGGTTAAATTGCGAGAAACGACCGTCGCCACCATGTTGGATTCGTGATCTCCAGGTTATTGAAAGTCCTATTGACGTCAGAAAAGTTGGATGGCGCAGCCACGCGGCAGAATGTTGAAGCTGTAACATTGTGACTGGTGAGGTTTATTTACAGTTGTATCATCCAGAGTTGGAATCTGACAGTTCGGCGCCACTAGACAAAAACAGTTGACGAGTTGATCGCACGCAAGACTTGTTGCCATGGAAACCATACAGCGCTGCCAATTTGAATGACGCAATTTGGCCACGTGCTTGTCGCTTGACCAGCCGCTTGTTTGGTTGCTTCCAGAGTGCATACTGACTTTGCTGCGTTATAATTGTTTTGAATTAATTAGTTAATTACTTATTCGTGTAGGATTTATAATTATATTTATAATTCATTAGTGTCCGTTATTTATTTATATAGTGTTATTGTCAGTTTAAGCTTAGGTTCGTGTGAATTAGATTAAGGTTAACGTTTTTTTGTTTGCGAGTGGTGACGTTTTTAAGGATGACTTCTCGTAGAGGAAGGCCGAGGATAAATCCAGTTTAGGAATCGTCAAGAACTGGTCGAGGTGTAGCCTACCTATTCGAAGCCATGAAAGAAGATGATTATCGCCGCGCGGTATTTCTTTTTTTGAGAGGAAGGGTGAACATATCTGAGCATCAGGCGAACCGTTAATTCCATTCAGTCGCGCGCAGGAGCGTACTGCCTCTGCTCTTGGAATTAGTAAGACTACTGTCTGGAGGGTAACAATGGAGAACTTCTCTTCGCCCGAGCTTCTGTCTTCTAAAGGGTGAGTTAATAGCCTATTGGCAACTCAAACTAACACTTGGGGCGCTGCGGTCGGTCTGGGTAACTAGGGTTTAAAATACTTAATAACACGCGTTTGATATGGAACACTTTTTATTTTTCGGTTATAATCAGTAAATGTGGTCTATAAAGTAATGACAGTGTTATTTTTATTTGTATATATGTATAACTGTGCGATACACGTGATCTAATTTGTGTGTTCCACTGGATTTTTTTGTGTGAATTGCATATTATCAAGCATCAGTTTTTATGGTTGATGTAGATCAGCTGAGTCAAATATACACAGGGTTACACTTCGGACATTATTTCGGTACTAATATGCACAATATAATGTAAATGTCGATCCTGAGTCAACGCCAAGGACATTCAAATAGAGAAATACGGTTCATAAACAAATAAATAACACACCGAAGCTATGCTACTTTTATCATTCCGAGACTAGCATCCACGCAAACCAGACGCCACTGTTCCAAGCTCCGACTTATATCGTGAATTGATGTCAAACTGATGATCCGCCAGCCTTTCCGCCAAGCCTACACCTCGTAATCGCCAAGTTCTTCGATATTCGAGCTATTCCACTACGAGTCATATAGGCCTAATTTGCCTCTCCGTGCTAACACTGTAGAATGAGTGATTCCGCTACCATTCAAATATTCAACACCAAACCCACCTTTTAACCATCCAAATCAAGCAATTCCGGTCGCCCCCCCGAGTTTTAATACAAGTTAAACTCATCCCTTCTCCCTACCAAGCAGCCAATCATTAATTATTTAATTAATTATACAAGTAACTTAAATCTTACCAGCGCGCCCGTCGTAACAGCTGTTTTTTAACTGGATAGCCTTTGCTGGCTTTACGTCGCAGGCCTTCTGTCTGTCTACCTCCCAGGGTGGAAAGGTACACACATCAAAAAAAGTTTTGCATCACCTCGGTTCCCAGATCTCCGGCATATAGACGTTGACTGTGTATATTGTATCCAAGATACAGTCCCTTTGACTGTTCATAGATGTCACTAAAACTGCTCAAAGATGTAAACAACCATGCATGAGCAGGGCCTATTAGACGGAGGGGGTACGACAGCCGATCAGTTCCAGTCATTCCACCAGGACGAAGGTACGCTGCTCATGTTGTCTGTAGTTCTGCCATGCCTAGAAGGTCAATACCGCAGTTCGATCGCGTCCGCATTGTTACTTTGTGTCAAGAAGGGCTCTCAACAAGGGAAGTTTCCAGGCGTCTCAGAGTGAACCAAAGCGATGATGTTCGGACATGGAGGAGGTACAGAGATACAGGAACTGTCGATGACAGGCCTCGCTCAGGCCGCCCAAGGGCTACTACTGTAGTGGATGACCGCTACTTACGGATTGCCGCTCGGAGGAACCCTGACAGCAATGCCACCATGTTGAATAATGCGTTTCGTTCAGCCACAGGACGTCGTGTTACAACTCAAACTGTGCGCAATAGGCTGCATGATGCGCAACTTCACTCCCGACGTCCATGGCGAGGTCCAGCTTTGCAACCCCGACACCATGCAGCGTGGTACAGATGGGCCCAACAACATGCTGAATGAACCCCACGGAATTGGCATCACGTTCTCTTCACCGATGAGTGTCGCATATGCCTTCAACCAGACAATCGTCGGAGACGTGTTTGGAGGCACCCTGGTCAGGCTGAACGTCTTAGACACACTGTCCAGCGAGTGCAGCAAGGTGGTGGTTCCCTGATGTTTTGGGGTGGCATTATGTGGGGCCGACGTACGCCACTGGTGGTCATGGAAGGCTCCGAAACGGCTTTACGATACCTGAATGACATCCTCCGACCCATAGTGCAACCATATCGGCAGAATATTGGAGAGGCATTTGTCTTCATGGACGACAATTCTCGACCTCATCGTGCACATCTTGTGAATGCGTTCCTTCAAGATAACGACATCGCTCGACTACAGTGGCCAGCATGTTCGCCAGACATGAACCCTATCGAACATGCCTGGGATATGTTGAAAAGGGCTGTTTATGGACGTCTTGACCCACCAACCACTCTGAGAGATTTACGCCGAATTGTCGTTGAGGAGTGGGACAATTTGGACCAACAGTGTCTTGATGAACTTGTGGATAGTATGCCACGGCGAATACAGGCATGCATCAATGCAAGAGGACGTGCTACTGGGTATTAGAGGTAGTGGTGTGTACTGCAATCTGGACCACAAATGCTGAAAGTCTAGCTGTATGATGGTACAACATGCAATGTGTGTGTCTCATGAGCAATAAAACGAGCTGAAATGTTGTTTGTGTTGATCTCTATTCCCTTTGTATTTAACGGTTCCGGAACTCTTGGAACCGAGGTGATGCAAAACTTTTTTTGATGTGTGTATTATTATTAGGTATTATTAGGTATCATCACATTTCGGCTATTGCTATTTGCATCTTTTGGAAAGTGATGAAAACGTATATCCGCAGCCTTCTTATACATCGACTTACAGCCGTAAACTGAGCAATTCACTTTGCTTTTACTCATTTTTTACTCTATCAACGAGTAAAACTTATTACTTATGTATAAAGACACGAACAATTTACCACGTTCTGTTTACCAATACAAGAAACCATTATACAAACAGTCACCACGTGACAAATGTACCCTACTTGGTAAGTTTCTCATTTTTACCGCTAGATGTCATATCAGATAGCTGGAGTTGCCAATACAATGAACGTATATTTTGTAATACATTTATGTGTTTCTTGTGCCTTGAAACTTATTCTACAGGAGATATAAATTGCTAAATAAGCGGAAACAATCGCGTGTTGTCGTTTCGCTTTGAACATGTTTGCTTTATGAGAGTAGGCTATTAGTAATATTGCTATTGCTATTCATTACAATATTTTAGGCCTCTCCTCACTTTGATGTTCTGTTATTTTATTTTAGAGTGTGAACTGAACAGTTTTAAGCATTGCTTTGTTTAAGATTTTTGAAAACCATCTGAGTAAAAATGTAATAAATGTAATAACGGTGCTAATGATGTTATGAGCATGATGAAAAGAACGAGAGGGTGGAAGTACGCACGTGGTGGCCAGTAGCATACGTGGCAACGCTGCCTTTAGTTCAACGGTTCTCCGCTGAACTGTCAGATTCCAACTCTGGAAAATACACCTATAGATGGTGAAGGATTGACGTCGTGATGGAAACAGAAATAAATTTTTCAAATTCGAGTAGGTATACGGTTGCAAATCGTATAAAACGGGTACGAAATATCTTCACTACTTCCCTGTACAAAAAGTTCAGAGAGAAAGATGGGCTTCGGCGCTGTCAATTGGAAAACGTGTTACGTCATGTTACATGACAGTGTGCAGTCTGCATTTTTGTGAAGACGACTTCTTTCCACCGATAGTGTTGATTATTGATAGTTATTGTCTCTAATTTGTATTCACATGGATTTAGCTACATCAAAAATACTGATAAACTTATAGCCTATTACTTCTGTGCCGTACAAAGAATGTAATCCGCTCTTCGTAAACTTATTTTAGGGGTTCTTCCGATTGACAATAGCCGAATGGTTAGAAAACTTGAAAAATGCTGTTCCTAGCCTTAATATGCCAGATAATTTATATTCTTGCCCTTGAACAGCAAGTATGTAGGTCAATATTTGCAATACTGAAATGGCTTAAATTGTGTTTTTGGCTATGGTCTCCTTACTGTTGAATTTAGTTGATTAATGTGTAAAATCTTAGTTTTAAGTACCGGTTTGGTGACCCATCATCCCAGGTAGGCTGGTAACACCTATACTACTCAGGCAGATAGGTCACATAGCCGTAATTTTGAAGTTATAGTGATGTTAAGTATACATATGCGGTAATGTAGCAAGAGACCTTATCGGCCTAGGCTATTCTAAATTTAATTAGTTCCCATTTCAGGGTTTTTCAGTTTTGAGTGCGAATAGTTGGTTTGAAAGTTGTACAACAGTAAGGAGAGTACGTTTTGTATAGGTTTTAATTAGTATTATGGTTTATGTCGAGCTGAGGAGTGAATTTGGTTTGGCTTAAAGTGTAGTTTTTGATCTGTTCCGTTTGCTTATGACAAGTTCAACTGGAGACTCCAGCTTTGTTAAATATCTGTATTTTAAATATTTAATTAAATATATTGATAAAGAGGATGTCTCCATTTTAACTTGCCTGTGGCAAGAGATTAATAAATTAATATTCTTGCCTTTGAACAGCAAGAATGTAGGTCAATATTTGCAATATTGAAGTATGATTTGAGCATCCCAAGTAATGCTTCTTGGAACCCAAAACATTCATGCAAATTCAGGGTGGCTGGATTCAATTTATTATCAGGGAGTCGTCCTTAGTGTTATGTGAGATATATATATATTGTGAAATTAATAAAAACATCGATACCGCTAGGCTCCCAAGTACAGGTTTCTTATATGTAACAGCAGACAGTAAATTAACTATCTACATGTGGGTAATATTTTAAACTGGTAGTAATTAGTCACTGCATTTAAATTGATTATAAAAATATGTCTATCAATGAAAGGAAATATGTAGTATTTTGCCATCATAAATTAGAAGCCATAACGAACGCACACCCAATTACTTCACGTCACTATATCGCCGCCATATTGCAAACAGCTGACCGTAAGCTCCTCCCCCGTTTCGGACGTCAATAGGTGAACTTATGTTCATAGCCCCAATGAAGATTAAAAAATTAGTTTGATTGCTGTAATAGATTCGTAGATATTGAGATCCATCTAAATATTTCGGATGATCGCCAGGTTGGATTGTTATATGTATAGGCCATAGAGTCACGTACCATTAAAGGAAAATTATTGCGCAGGTTCATTACTCAAACTCTCACTTCGATCGCATGATTACGACACAAGAAATAAAACTTAATTTTAAAATTCGCACATTCGCCATCTTGAGGTTATGTAAACAATTGAACTAATATAGATACCAGTGCATTACAATGTGTATAAACATTGCCTGTACCAAGTTTCATTGCGTTTGGATCATTAAATCGCGAGAAAGGTCTATTTAAAATTTTCAAATTCACTTGGCTGCCATATTCGATTTTTAGTTAACCGGTTTTTGAAAGTCTTATAGATGAAATTCCAGTAGTGCCCTTTGTCTCCGTACAAAATATCAGGGTGATATCGCTAATAGTTTCAGAGATATAGAATGCCGGTGAAATATTTCGCACAGCCGCCTTCTTGAGGTTATGTAAACAATTGAATGAAGTTAGATGTCGGTACATTACAATGTGTATGAACATATACTGTACCAAGTTGCATTGCGTTTGGATGGTTAAATCGTGAGAAACGTCTATTTAAAAGACGCAAATTTGCTTGGCCGCCATGTTGGTTCTGTAGTTATCAGGTTTTCAAAAATCACATTGGTGAACTTCTAGTAGTTGCCATTATCAACGTGAAATATTCCAGGGTGATATCGGTAATAGTTTCGTTGATATCGAATGCTGGTGAAATATTTCGCACCGCCACCATGTTGGATTGGTGGGATGTAACAAAATTTGAAGGGCACGGTCGGGGTGGTGTGGAATAGTGCTATGAACTTACCGAGTTTCATTGAAATCGCTCCAGCTGTTTAGAAGATATTAGGGGGGTACACACCATATCACACACACGCGCACACAGAGACAGACACACTGACAAAATAAGATCTCATAAGCTTATGTTTTCATAAATGAAAATAGGCTAAAAGGTATGCATCTTCTTGTATCCTTGTTGCAGATCTGGTTCATGTACGTCCAAATATCATGTTTTATACGTCTTCGGTGTGTTTCTTTAAGGTGTGACTTTCCCACTATGGTATGTTTGTGCTCCCCAGGCACAAAAGACGTTATGAGCACGGCAGACCACAAGCATATGACAAAATGTTGGCTCCAGTGCGCCTAGTGTCCAGGCTCAGCGCTCAGTACTAAACGTACTGCAGCACCCCGTCAAATGGACAGTGCTTGTGCGACTAAGCGCTGCAGTGCCTGTGTGATGTCGTGCTGCACTGCTCAGAAATAGGCAGAATAGGGCTGCGCTTCACCTGCTAGCACTGCTTCACCTTGCCCATTGCATGGCCCTGGTGCACACACACGGAAAAAAGGTGATCTCATAAGCCTATTTTTCCATAATTGGAAGTAGGCTAAATACGAGATTTTAAAATTTCGCACAGGCGCCATCTTGTGGTTATGAAAACAATTCAGTTTGATTGCTGTCATTGATTAGTTGACATTGAGAATCGTCTAAATATTTCTAAATATGTGTAGACCATTGAGCTATGTACTATTAGATGACGATTATTGCGTACGGTAGGTTCGTTGTTCAAACGTTGGCTACGATCGCATGATTAGGGCACAAGAAATTAAAACTTAATTTTTAAATTTCACACATGCACCATCTTGCGGTTATGTAAACAATTGAGCCGAATAAGATATCAGTGCATCACAAGGTGTATAACATTTGCTATACCATTTGACGGCACTCGAATGGTTTAATCGCAAAAAAAAACTATTTTAATGTATCAACTTCGCTTGGCCCCCATGATCGTTTGTTACTTAACAGGAATTTTGAGAGTCCCATCTAGTAGTTCATTTTATCACCGTAAAAAATGTCAGGGTAATATCTGTAATAGTTTCGGAGATATGGAATGCCAGTGAAATATTTCGCACAGTCGCCATGTTGGATTGGTGAGCTGTAATAAAATTTGAAGATCACGGTCGGGGTCGGACAAAATAGTACTATGACCTTACCGAGTTTCATTGAAATCGCTCCAGCAGTTTATATTTTATTAGGGGACACACACACATACGCACACACACGGACTAAATGTGATGTCATAAGCCTATTTTTTCATAAATGAAAATAATAAAGAAAGCTTGTTATTCGGTCTACGCGAATTTCGTGTTGACCGACTGAATAGCTTTCTTCATTAGAAATAACCATCACTGAAAAATGGCTTCTATCACTACTAAATGAAAATAGGATACCAAGTAAACGAAAAGCAAGAACGGGAGGTTTCATTTAGGAAAGAAATACTCTTATTGGTTACAAAGGAGTGAAAGTTTGGTGTGTAGGTTACACTCTGCCTTAAATGGCAACACTGCGAGAAGGTGAGTTCGATTCCCATCTTAGCTATCTTAGAGTGTTTTTCTGGGGTTTCCCACTTCCACTCCAGGAAAATGCGTGGATAGTTCCTAAGTCAAGGCCATTGCCAACTCCAAAAATAACAAAGTTTATCAGATTTCAACTACATGGGACTGATGAACAATAGGTTATGTTCCAAACCCCTATATGAAGCAACAAGAAATATTTCGAATCAATGGGATCCATCGTATTGATTTTAGGAAACATGTTTCTAACGTAGGCTACAATATGACCGCGATCGAAACGAGCAAGGTGCCTTGCCCTGTCTGATGGGGCACGCGCTCAGATTGAAATCATTATGTTGATTATTATTGATATTTCAAGAAGTAATTATCCTATGTTTGAATAAATAATTGGCCTGGAATTACATATGACCCAGCATCGTCAGTTCACGGTCACCTTCCATGCTTGTCCGGGAAGCGGGCAAATAGACACTTCCATAACGTTATTGACGAGATTCTTTTCTGAAATAACGGAATCAATTTCTCCGCTTAGAATAATGTTACTGATAGCGCATAGCTGGTAAAAATCGCATGTATACCGTTATTAGACTTATAACGTTGTTGGTGGGTTCGCATTTCAAAATAACTGAATTATTTTTTCTGCCCTGAATAACGTTATTGATAGCGTATGGCTGGTAAAATTTGCTCGTATACCGTTACTAGACTTATAACGTTATTGGTGGGTTCGCATTTCTAAATAACGGAATTATTTTTCTGCCATGAATAACGTTATTGACAGCGCAAAACTCGTAAATATCGCTCGAATACCGTTACAAAGCTTATAACGTTATTGGTGGGTTCACATTTCTAAATAACGGAATTATTTTTTCTGCCCTGAATAACGTTATTGATAGCGTATAACAGGTTAAAATCTCTCGTATACCGTTACTAGGCTTATAACGTTATTAGTAGGTTTGCATTTTGAAATAACCGAATCGATCACTCTGCCTGAATAACGTTATTGATGGCGCGCAGCGGGTCAAAATCGCTGCATACCGTTACTAGATTTATAACGTTAATAACGGGAGCGCATTTTAAAATAACGGAATCTTTTCCTCTGCTGGTTATAACGTTAATAGCACAAACCAGGGAAAATAATAACCCCTTATTTCGTTGCCGCACTAAAAACGTTATTCATATACCATTTGTTTTGGGTACGGAAGCAGTAACGTAACAAAAATTAATTCGTTATTTCGGACAATTCTGTTACGTTATGAAGCCTTGTCTTGAGGACGAACGTAGGGACCTAAGAATGTTAGTCAAATGTTTAACCTATATATAATTTAGCTTCAAACAGGTGTAATTAGTGGAAGGTTCTTTAATATGCCATAAATCTATGACATGGGACCGCCGGCTTTACTTCCCCTCCGAAGGAAGGCGTCCTGAGGGATTTTTAACGTTTTTCAAAAATCCAACGACTTCGGCCGGGTTTGAACCCGCGATTTTGGGCATAGAAGCTCAGCATGCTACCAACTACGCCACCAGACCACCACAGGAGTAGCGAACTGCGCGCTAACTCTCTTTTTATGAAGCACACCAGCGTCACTTAACTGCCAGAGCTAAAATCTCCCTGTGAAGGCTTCCAAAAAATTCTGACTGATTATGATCCTCTATTTGATTCTAATCATTTGTACACTCCTGTAGTCTATACAATGTTAAGATGGCGTACGTTCGTGAGCACTTGTGTAACGCGTCAAACTGATTTACAGATGATATTGTTCACTCCTATGGATGTTGCGTGATTGTAGTTTAAGTATGCGGCTTCGGTGGCGTATTTGGTAGCATGCTGTGCTTCTATGCCCAAGATCGCTGGTTCAAACCCGGCCAGGTGATTTCAATCCATGGTCCACGAATCTTTGTATCGTTCAAGAGCGGATGATTAGTATAAAATACTTTAGTTTCCTCAGCTCTGAATTCATACGTAAAGTAGAATAATCAAAACAAAACGAGGCCTCACATTTCTTAAAATAAAATATATAACTAGCATTATCCGTCGCGGCTTCGCCCGAGATTATTCTAGTTGTAAAGAGTACACTTAGCAAAATCTCAATCATGAATGCTATGACTGATTTATCCTTGGTATGAATAATCAGATTTTATCAATTCAGCTACTGGTGCAGTGGTTAAGGGTTTGTCGTTTCTTCATAGGTATATCAGAGCGAAGTTAGTTTTCTGGGAATACCACAGACACTGTTAATTTAAGGGCCTTTAAATGTGGTTTTCGGAGACCCTTTATAGTAGGTGAAAAAGACCTTTCGTACCACACTCACACGTGAAAATTGCGTGAAAAAATCTAGAGTGCCCCTTGATCCTCTTAAGCGCATTATACTGTATGTATTGATGAATTTTACAGCTTAATTTGGTTCAGTGATAACCTTATAACCGTCTGGAAACGTTCACAGTAATGTTATAATTGGAATTGCATTGCGTTTTACATAAATAGATGGACCTGTGAGATTCTGTTACCATGGTTACCGTGTTGCATTCGTTCATTATTTCATTGTAAATATACATGTTTTAAGGTATTTATTTAATTGTGAGGCATTTAAAGAGTAAGTAAGTGTGTTTCGCTTACGCATTGTATTATGCTGAACCTGTAGGTACCCCATATGTGTAGGTTAGTGTTAATGGGGTCATAGCAGAAATAATATAGGAAGGGATTCAGAATATTGGTCTAATATTTGAAATAAATTCAGCGCCTTGTAACTATATTTAGTGCATTAAATCATGAAAAATATAAATCAAAATTTATGAAACTGGCGTTGCGTCAAATAATATGTACAACTCTGTACATAATTGTGAATAAGCTTAATTCATAAACATCGAATTTGAACTAAGCCTATGAGAACAGGATCTGAAGACGATCGCTTGACGATCGAAACATGTCATCCAATTAAATACCCCTCCCCCATTTTAGCCTATTTTCCTATATCCTACTTAAGTTAATTGCCACTATCAACATAAGCAATTTCAGTTTGATTGCTGTAATAGATTCGTAGATACTGAGATCCGTCTAAATATTTCAGATGGTCGCCATGTTGGATTGTTATATTATGTATAGGGCATAGAGTCATGCACCATTATAGGGAAATTATTGCGTAGGTTCATTATTCAAACTTTCACTTCGATCACAATATTACGATACAAGAAATACACACTTAATTTTAAAATTCGCACAGCCGCCATCTTGAGGTTATGTAAATAATTGAACTAAATTACATACCAGTGCATTACAATGGGTATAAACATTTGCTGTACCAAGTTTCATTGCGTTTGGATCATTAATTCACGAGAAAAATCTATTAAAAACTTTCAACCACGCTTGGCCGCCATGTTCGTTTTGTAGTTAAACGGTTGTAGAATTCTCATAGATGAACGTCCAGTAGTTCCCTTTGTCTCCATACAAAATTTCAGGATGATATCTCTAATAGTTTCAGAGATATCGAATGCCGGTGAAATATTTCGCACAGCTGCCTTCTTGAGGTTATGTAAACAATTGGACGAAGTTAGATGTCGGTGCTTTACAATGTGTATAAACATATATTGTACCAAGTTTCATTGGTTGGTTAAACTGCGAGAAACGTCTATTTAAAAGTCTCAAATTCGCTTGACCGCCATGTTGGTTTTGTAGTCACCAGGTTTTCAAACGTCACATAGGTGAACTTGTAGTAGTTCCCTTCATCACCGTACACAATTTCAGGGTGATATCGGTAACAGTTTCGGAGATACTGAATGCTGGTGAAATATTTCGAACAGCCGCCATGTTGGATTGGTGAGACGTAACAAAATTTGAAGGACACGCCTGGGGTCGTCCGGAATAGTGCTATGAACTTACCGAGTTTCATTGAAATCGCTCCAGCCATGTAAAAGTTATTAGGGGAACACACACACACCATCACACACACACATACAGACACATGGACAAAAGGTGATCTCATAAGCCTATTTTTTCATAAATGAATATAGGCTAAATAGTAGGCTTATGAGATCACCTCTTGTCCGTGTGTTTATGTAGCCTATGTGTGTGTGTGCGTCCATGTGTGTGTCCCCTCATAATAACTTCTAAACGGCTGAAGACATTTCAATGAAACTCGGTAAGTTCTTAGTACTATTTTGACTGACCCCGACCATGCCCTTCAAACTTTATTACGTCTCACCAATCCAACATGGCGGCTGTGTGAAATATTTCACTGGCATTCTATATCTCCGAAACTATTACTGATATCACCCTGAAATTTTGTACGGTGATAAAGGGCACTACTACAAGTTCACAAATGTCTACCTTTTAAAAACCTGCAAAGTACAAAACGAACACGGCGGCCAGGCAAAGTTGAAACATTTTAATAGACTTTTCTCGCAATTTAACCATATGAGCGCATTGAAATATGGTACAGTAAATGTTTATACTCATTGTAATGCACTGACATCTAATGTAGTTCAATTGTTTACATAACCTCAAGATGGCGGCTGTGCGAAATTTTAACATTATGTTCGTATTTCTTGTGTCGTAATCATGCGATGGAAGTGAACGTTTGAATAAGGTACCTACGCAATAATCGTCATCTAATAGTACTTAGCTCGATGGCCTACATATATAAAAATGCAACATGGCGACCATCCGAAATATTTAGAGGGTTCTAAATATCTATTAATCTCTGACGGCAATGAAACTGAAATTTTGTTTGTGTATAGAGACATTAAGCATAAGTTCACCTATGCGACTTTCAATAACCTAGTGAGCACAAATCCAACATGCTGGTGACGCAAAATATAAATAGAAGCAGTGAGTGAGAGAGGGGGCTATGGGACTGAGATATTTGGAGTTTTGCGGGTTGATGTCTCGCAGCATAAACGTGATTCACAGAAACTAGAGCTTTCCACGGTGGGTGAGTGGATAGCGTGTCGGTCTACTTACTAACCCCAAGATTGCAGGTTCGCCCCTGGCCGTGGTAAGTGATTTTTGAAAGGCGGCAAAAATACGATACGCATGTCATACGATGTTGGCATGTCAAAGAACCCATTTGAATTCAGTAGGCCGAGTTCATAATGGCAAAATTAATCTCGGGAGTTTCCGCCAACATAAAGTTCTTCATTTCTCTACTAGAAAGCGCTATAATTTTCAAGGAGCTTAGATATCTATTATCTAACCTCTTTGACTTCCATAGCGATTCAAGGAACAATGAAATTCGACATGCAAGCTACCCTCTGGGTGACATATTTCAAAGCTTGCACCAGGCACCCGAGGCCATACGATATTATTATACAGAAACTATAAGGTGTGTTCAAGAAGTAACGAGCCGGAGGCTGTAATGCGCAAACCGGTGACGCTATCGGCTAATCGTGGCGTGTGTAACGAGGTGTGGTTACGACCAGAGCGTGGAAGGTCACAGCCCGTCGCTAGAGGGCACGCATGCAGGTCACGTGACGATACAAAGCGAGCAGCAGCATGCATCAATCGTCCAACCGAGACCAAGAGAGTAGGCCATTCGACATGCTTCCTGCTGTGGTTGAAGACTGTGGGGCACCCATTGGACACACACTTTCCGCTAGTGCAGTCGTTCCTTCATGATGGTGTGCTCACTTCCGACGCTCAATTCGACCACGGCGGCTATAGCGTTCACTGTCACTTGGCGGTCCTGGGCAATGAGTGCATCAACCAGCTGGACGTTGTCATCGGTAATGCAGGGGGGTGCCCCAGACCGGGCATCATCGGCTAACGACACCCGTCCTTCCCTGAAGGGCTTGTGCCACGCTTTGACCCTTGCAAGGGACATGCAATGTTTGCCGTACACTTGTGACAAACGGCGTTGAATGTCCGTTCCCCCTACCACTTTCGCTGTCAGAAACCGAACAACACCTCTTTGCTCTTCCTTTGACGCTTCATGTCACTGTTTGCAATGCGACTGGCAGCGTTGGACGATTGATGCATGCTGCTGCTCGCTTTGTATCGTCACGTGACGTACACGCGTACGCTCTAGCGACGGGCTATGACCTTTCACGCACTGGTTGGACCCACACCTCGTTACACAAGCCACGATTAGCCGATGTTGTCACCGGTTTGCGCATTCCAGCCTGCGATCGTTACTTTTTGAACGCACCTTATACATCTTCACAAAACAAGGGAAGGAGCCTGCGGATGTCTTTGATATTATGCACACTGAAAGATGAATGTATGCCCTACACAATGATACCCATAACTCATTTTTGACAAAATCTCGGCATAGCCCCCTTTCTCTCTCAGTGCAAATGGATGTTCCTTACGATTCAACCATCCGAGCGGAGTTTATCATGGTACGGCAAATGCTTATACAAATTTTAATCCAATGGCAACTAATTTATTTCAATTGTTTTCATGACCACAATATGGCAGCTGTGCGAAATTTTAAAATCTCATTTTTATTTCTTGTGTCGTAGTCATGCGATTGAAGTTTGAATACCACACTTACACAATAATCTTCACGTTATACTACATAACTCTAAGACCTACATACATAAAAAGAATACAGTCAGTCTGAAAGACTAGACGTTATATCATTTCAAATGACGCATGCTACAAATGCTACACATGTTAGAAAGGCTCAGGAGGGCTTACTCTTTCAACAGACTCCATTAGCTACAAACTTAGGCTTCCCGCGCAAGCATCTCTTTATGGGTCACCCTGTATTTGAGTCTGACATCTTTTACAACTCTTTAAGGGTCACTCATTATTTGAATCTGATATCTTGCAAATCTCTTTAAGGATCACCCTGTATTTGAATTGAATCTAACATACTGTACACCTCGTTAAGTGTCACCCTGAATTTTGCTCTGACATCCTGCATACCTCATTAGAAGGCACCCTGTATTCTTATCTGGCATCTTGTATATCTCTTTAGAAGTCACCCTGTATTCTTGTGTGAGATCTTGTACACCTCTTTAGGAGTCACCCTGTATTCTTGTATGACATCTTGTTCGCCTCTTTAGGAGTCTTCCTCTATTCTTCTCTGCCACCTTATACACCTCTTTAAGAGTCACCTTGTATTCTTATCTGGCATCTTGTATATCTCTTTAGGAGTCACCCTATATTCTTATCTGGCATCTTAACTGTATTTTGCTCTGACATCCTGCACACCTCTTTAGGAGGCATCCTGTATTCTTATATGGCATCTCGTATATCTCTTTAGATGTCACCCTGTATTCTTGTTTGACATCTTGTACACCTCTTTAGGAATCACCCTGTATTCTTGTCTGACATCCTGTGCACCTCTTTAGGAGACACCCTGTATTCTTCTCTGCCATATTGTTCACCTCTTTAAGAGTCACCTTGTATTCTTATCTGGCGTCTTGTATATCTCTTTAGGAGTCACCCAGTATTCTTATCTGGCATTTTGTACACCTCTTTAGAAGTCACCCTGTATTATTTTCGCTTCGCTCGAAGCCCCAGGTCGCTCCACGCCCCAGGACTCTTCCAACAGACTCCATTAAGCATTAGCTTAGGCTTCCCGCGTGGCTGCATGACGTCACGCACTCGCCGTCCATTACCCATTAACTTAGGCTTCCAGCTCTGCTGCATGACGTCACAGTCTCCGTCTCAGTAACGCAACCGTCACCGTCCCGCATAACTTTAGACTCAAGCATAACGACGAAGTCGACAAGTTCATTTGAAGTGACAAAATCAAACATGGTGAACATCCGAAATATTTAGATGGTTCTCAATATCTACGAATCTATTACAGCAATCAAACTGAAAGTTTGTATATTGATAGAGGTAATTAACCTAAGAAGGATGTATGCAAATAGGCTGTGTAGTTCTTCACGGAACTACTTGTTGTACATAGAAGGGGGTTATTTTGTGATAAATATCTTATTTCTTTGAGGTTAGGTTATATAAATACAAGGCGCCAGGAAATGTTATCCGCAGTGCCTACAAGCGTCTGCGAGAGCTAGCATCTTTAGCCCATTGACCGCCAGCCTCCCGTCCATGCCCTATACTGCCAAGGCCTAATGTGCACTTTTTACCTTGCGGTAAATTATACCTAATAACTTCTGTTCAATTTATTTAATCGGATGAGTTTTTTTTTTTGTATTTAAGGCAATGCTAAGGACATTTCATTAATGAAAATTAATGTATATTTATTTAATAAATTATATTTTAAATAAAGTGATGATTCAAATAAATATTTCGTTTTCGTCGAAAAAATGGGTTTTATGATCCAAAAACGTTAAGAAAACAAGAAGTTCCGTTAAGAACTATACAGCCTACTTTTCATGCCAATGATTATTCTACAGAATATGAACCTATCTAGAATAATGACGAAATTAAGTTGCTAATATCGAAATTTCCAATTAGTTCGAAATACTGTATACCTGGCATAATGTATCCTAATAGAGCACTACAGTTGGCAGCCCTGATGACTGAATATATTTTTAGTTCCGTCTCTTACGGTACTAAATACAAAATTTGGTTGAAATCCACTGGATAGCATGGGCGTTACATGCAGTTAAACATTGGATCTAACAGCGCGCGTAAAATCATGTTGGCAACAATGTCATGCATGTATTGGTCAGTAATAATCTGAAATAATATGATCTATTGTTGTGCCAATTTTGAATGAAATCCATTAGTTAGTATAGAAGTTACATGCATTTTAAAATTGGACCTATCAGCAGGCTTAGAATCATGTTGGCAGCACTGACGTATATTAGTTACTCCAAATTAATATAGAATGTCAGGTACTATACGTGTGCATAGTTTAAAGCTGTCGGCTTGCATACTTTCTGATATATTGGTATTTGGATAAAATAAATTAGGAGCATTTATTAACAGTTGGCAGCCCTGGTAGGTCTTAAGAATACGCTCACTCATATCTGGTTATGTACACATACAACATACGAAATTTGGTTGAATTCCGCTTGATAGTGTAGAAGTTATATGCATTTAAAAATTGGACCTATCAGGAGGCTTATAATTATTTTGGCAACACTCCCATGTTTGGCCTCCTGGAAATTAAACTGAAATGTTATGATCTGTACGTGTGCCATTTTGAAATAGCTCCCATTCATACTTTCCAAGATATCCAACATGGAGCTCAAATTTCAATTGCGATTTTTTAGCAGTTGGTGGCACTGACATCATTTTCAAATATGGCCGTGAGATAATCAGGTGTAGATCTTTACTCCTACCAAATTTTGTTTCGATTGCTGCAGCCGTTTAGGAGTTGATAGGGGGGGGGTGACACACACACAGCCAGACAGACAGAAGGACAGACAGACAGACAGACAGACACACATTTGCCCGATCTCATAAGTCTACTTTTTCCTCATTTTTAGCCTATTTTCAATTTTGAAAAAATAGGCTTATGAGATCACCTTTTGTCCGTGTGTGTGTGCGTGTCTGTGTGTGTGTGTGTGTGTGATTCGTGTATGTGTCCCCCCCCTAATAAAATCTAAACGCCTGGAGCGATTTCAATGAAACTCGGAAAGTTCATAGCACTATTCCCGGCGACCTCGACCGTGCCCTTCAAATTTTGTTACGACTCACCAATCCAACATGGCGGCTGTGCAAAATATTTCACCAGCATTCAATATCTCCGAAACTATTACCGATATTACCCTGACATTTTCTATGGTGATAGAGAGAACTACTATAAGTTCACTTATGTGACTTTTGAAAACCTGGTAACAATGAAACCAACATGGCGGCCAAGCGAATTCGCGACTTTTAAATAGACGTTTCTCGCGATTTGACCAACCAAACGCAATGAAACTTGGTACAGTATATGTTTATATACATTGTAATGCACCGACATCTAACTTCGTTCAATTGTTTACATAATCACAAGATGGCGGATGTGCGAAATATTTCACCGGCATTCTATATCTCTGAAACTATTAGCGGTAAACCCCTGAAATTTTGTACGGAGATAAAGGGCACTACTGGAATTCCATCTATAAGACTTTCAAAAACCAGTTAACTACAAAACGAACATGGCGGCCAAGCGAATTTGAAAATTTTAAATAGACCTTTCTCGCGATTTAATGTTCCAAGCGCACTGAAACCTGGCACAGGAAATATTTATACACATTGTAATCCACTGGTATCTAATTTAGTTCAATTGTTTACATAACCTCAAGATGGCGGCATGCGAATTTAAAATTAAGATTTTATTTATTGTGATGTAGTCATGCGATCGAAGTGAAAGTTTGAATAATGAACCTACGCAATAATTTTCCATTAATGGTACATGACTCTATGGCCTATAGATTTAACAATCCAACATGGCGACCATCCGAAATATTTAGACGATACTGAATATCTACGAATCTATTTTAGCAATCAAACTGCATTTTTTAATGTTCATAGGGGCTATGAACTTAAGTTCACCTATAGGACTTTGAATAACCTGGTGATCACAAATCCAACATGGCGGTGACGCGAATTATAAATATTCACATGGACGTTTCTCGCAATTTAACCATCCGCGTGCAGTGAAACTTGGTACAGTAAATCCTTATACGAATGTTAATCCACTGGCATCTAATTTATTTCAATTGTTTCCATAACCTCAAGATGGCAGCTGTGAAAAATTTTAAACTCTCCTTGTTTTTTCTTGTGTCCTAACTATGCGATTGAAGTTTGAATACTACACGTTCACAATAATCTGCATGTAACAGTACATAACTCTAGGACCTACATATATAAAATCCAACATGGCGACCATCCGAAATATTTAGTCGGTTCTCAATATCTACGAATCTATTACAGCAATCAAAGTGAAATTGTGTATGTTGATAGTGGCAATTAACATAAGTAGGATATATGAAAATAGGCTGTATAGTTCTTCACGGAACTACTTGTTGCAAAATGTGAAAAGTAGGCTAAAAATATTTTTACCATCGAAAACGGCATTATTCTAGAGAGGTGATGTTTATTATGCCACGTATGAAAAATTAGAGCTTTGTATCCACTATTTTAGTTGCAATAATGTATTTTTAGCCTACTTTTCACATTTTGCAAAAATGAGGAAAAAGTAGACTTATGAGATCGGGTAAATGTGTGTCTGTCTGTCTGTCTGTCTGTCCTTCTGTCTGTCTGTCTGGCTGTGTGTGTGTCCCCCCTTATCAACTCCTAAACGGCTGCAGCAATCAAAACAAAATTTGGTAGGAGTAAAGATCTATACCTGAATATCTCACGGCCATATTTGAAAATGATGTCAGTGCTACCATCTGCTAAAAAATCGCAATTGAAATTTGAGCTCCATGTTGGATATCTTGGAAAGTGTGAATGGGAGCTATTTCAAAATTGGCACACGTACAGATCATAATATTTCAGTTTAATTTCCAGGAGGCCAAACATGGCAGTGTTGCCAAAATGATTATAAGCCTCCTGATAGGTCCAATTTTAAATGCATATAACTTCTACACTATCAATTGGAATTCAACCAAATTTCGTATGTTGTATGTGTACATAACCAGATATGACTGAGCGTATTTTTAAGACCTACCAGGGCTGCCAACTGTTAATAAATGCTCCTAATTTGTTTTATCCAAATACCAATATATCAGAAAGTATGCAAGCCGACAGCTTTAAACTATGCACACGTTTAGTACCCGACATTCTATATTAATTTGGAGTAACTTATATACGTCAGTGATACCAACATGATTCTAAGCCTGCTGACAAGTCCAACTTTAAATACATGTAACTTCCATACTATCATTTGGATGTCAACCAAATTTCGTATGTGCTATGTGTACCATAACAGATATGACTAAGCGTATTCTAAGGAGCAACCAGGGCTGCCAACTGTTAATATGTGCTGTCCCTATTTTTGTTACCCTAATATCAATATATCAGAAAGTATGCAAGCCAATAGCTCTAAACTTTGCACACGTATAGTACCTGGCATTCTAGACGAATTTGGAGTAACTAATATACGTCAGTGCTGCCAACATGATTCTAAGCCTGCTGATAGGTCCAATTTTAAAATGCATGTAACTTCTATACTAACTAATGGATTTCATTCAAAATTGGCACAACAATAGATCATATCATTTCAGATTATTTCTGACCAATACATGCATGACATTGTTGCCAACATGATTTTACGCGCGCTGTTAGATCCAATGTTTAACTGCATGTAACGTCCATGCGATTCATTGGACTTCAACCAAATTTTGTATTTTGTACCATAAGAGATGGAACTAAGAATATATTCAGTCATCAGGGCTGCCAACTGTAGTGCTCTATTAGGATACATTATGCCAGGTATACAGTATTTCGAACTAATTGGAAATTTCGATATTAGCAACTTAATTTCGTCATTATTCTAGATAGGTTCATATTCTGTAGAATAATCTTTGGCATGAAAAGTAGGCTGTATAGTTCTTCACGGAACTTCTTGTTTATTATTATTTCATGAACGTGAAATTTTCTAATTGTTACATTATATGCAAATGGCTGCAGTTCCTGGTTATTTTTAAGTAAAAAAATTAATAGTAATGTCGATTTCACACAAACTGAGACAAGAAATATTTACAAATATTTACACATTTTTAGGACGTGTTCTATCAAATGTACTTTGGGAGGCACAAAGGGTGTCCACCCTTCTTACACGGCTTGCAAACGTATCTGGTCTTTTTCCTTTTATCACCTTGACTTGTACTAATCTTGTTGCACACGGAACAGTTGCGTTCTTTTTTTTTTTCGGTAAAAGGTGAAAGGGTTCGTTGCCCGCCCGCGGTAGCTGGATTGGCGCATGGTCACCGAGCCACTCGGCAGCAAGTTCCTCAACTGCTACAAGGTTATCAGTACTACCAACTTTAAAACTTGTATATAATCTTATTTAATCCAATACTTCTTCAAAACATGTATTATAAATTATTAAAACGAATAAATAACTTGGAAATATTTTTTTCGTAACGTCCGATCAATCGGACGTTGGCGTTTTTCGAATGAACTCTGAACGTCCGGTCAATCGGACGTTGGCGGTCAAACGGTTAGTTACGTTGGCAGCAGGACTGTCTCTTGTAATAAAACAAACAAACAGTAAACTTTGCAGTCACCACAGACAATCATTACAGATGCTGGAAGTGCTGATGACACACACGCTCGCTTATTGCAATACACACTGACGATTTCGACAGCCTACAGCCCACACGTGTGGGATTCACCCTGTCAAGGACACCGTGCTGCCAACTAAACTGCTGATGCTCGCTCTAGCAGAAACCGGAAGTCACTGCGGAGAACATTTCCTGGCACCCTGTACTAGCGTTCCCGCCAAATGTAATTGGGCACAATTTGTCTTGACCACTGAAAAGCTTTCTTTGATAGAACTAATCAGGAGCCAAGTGGTTGATTAGAAATGTGTTCAAATTTGAAGGATTTGCTCTTCATAAAAAAAAACATTTTGGCCGTGTTCGAGCGTTTTTGCCAATGGGCCTTAGTGTGTTCAAAATTGATCGTTTAAAATCCTCAAACTTTTGTAGTCTAATTCCCGTACACGCTCCCGGCTCCTCTCCGTGGCGTAGTCGCAAGCGTGTTGGCGTTGGGAATTAAAGGTACCGTGTTAGAAAGATATCTTGATCTTTTTTAATTTTTTATTTTTCTTTGACATTTTTCATTTTATCTGTGTTTGTGGAACAGTGCTGAAGTTGCCAGATTACATCAAGTACTTTATTATTTGTTGCTGCTTTCTCTGTCGCCTCCGTAGCGTAGTGGTCAGCATGGTTAGCTGCCGCCCCGGAGGTCCTGGGTTCGATTCCCGGCTCTGCCACGAAATTTGAAAAGTGGTATGAGGACTGGAACGGGGTCTACTCAGCCTCGCGTGGCCCAAATGAGTAGAGGGAGTTCGATTCCCACCTCAGCCATCCTCGAAGTGGTTTTCCGTGGTTTCCCTCTTCGTCTTCAGGCAAATGCAAGGATAGTACCTACTGTAAGGCCACGGCCGCCTCCTTCCCTCTTCCTAGCCTATCCATCCCAATCATCCATCCCTTCCCATCCCTCATGAGGCCCCTGTTCGCTTTGCAGGTGAGGCCGCCTGGGCGAGGTGCTGATCACACCTCCCCAGTTGTATCCATCCAGACCAGATGTTCCAAGCTCCAGGACACTGCCCATAGAGGCGGTAGTGGTGAGTTCCCTCGCTGAGTCCGTGGGAACCACCAAACTAGAGGGTAAATTGACTAAATAAAAAACCTAATATAACTTAGGTCGCCTCCGTAGCGTAGCGGTCAGCATGGTTAGCTGCTGGCCCGGAGGTCCTGGGTTCGATTCCCGGCTCTGCCACGAAATTTGAAAAGTGGTATGAGGACTGGAACGGGGTCTACTCAGCCTCGCGTGGCCCAAATGAGTAGTTGGGGTTCGATTCCCACCTCAGCCATCCTCGAAGTGGTTTTCCGTGGTTTCCCACTTCGTCTTCAGGCAAATGCCGGGATGGTACTGCCCCCGTAATTTGAATTATATTGAGACCACGATGGCTGTATTGGCATATATGAGTAAAGTTATGAATGTCATAGTTATGACGTGGGTATTCATGACGTAGGCACGGATGACGTAGATTTCATGCCAGTAGGCTGATTGAGCTGAGATTCTTGGTGACGTCATGATTTTGTTCGAGAAAGATCTTAGATTTACGACGCAGTCGCAGGAAACAAGGTATTGTGCTAAGGAAGAAGCTACGCTATTGGAGGAGAGACTCGAACCAATGAACGATAGTTTGGAAGGAAGACGGAGATTGCTGAAACTACGATATTTAATTACTTTTGGCATGCAGATTTGTGGAAATCTATTTTCAGTTATGGCATTGATTTGGAATTTTGAAGAAATTAATTTTGAGTTTTTGAAATTTGAAAATCCGTCAAGTATAGCCAAAGTTAAAACTTCCGGCAATGACGCAGCAACAGGCTATGGAAGGGATGGATACGCCCCTTAAGAAGTTGATAAAAGGTCGTGCACAGAAGAGAGGAGCTCTGATATCTCAGAACTCACTCTCAGATCTCATATGTCAGATCGCATATATATTTCTGGTGATATATAGTTATTTTCAAGTGATTCAGTGAAGTAAGTTGTCTTTAGCGTGGTTAAAGCCCGGCGCATCGAACGAACTCGGAGCAGTTCCATTTTACGCTGCTCGAAACTAGGTGAAGTTGAAACGCTCACATTAACGTTTCCACCAGTCAAGATATCAAGCGCTAACTTCAGCCTGCATTATAATTATATTGGGCAGTATAACATTGAGGTGTGTAGAAGATTTGAACAATTTCACAGTTATACTTCGAAAGATATTGGAACTTTAAGGCTGCCAACAAAAGTGATTTTCTCGCCACATGAGAAACACTTTTAAAATTCCACATTATACACTACGGCTGACACGTGGAGTGCAACAGTGATATTGGAGAATACGTTTGGTATTACAACGATACATTTGACTATGGAACATTATAATCTTACAGTGCTTTCGATGATTATAACAGTAGTTGAGATGGAAGGCTAAGGCTTTAATGCAATTGGGACATATATCGCTTGGAGTAAAGTAACAGCATGGAACTTCGTTAATCGTCTTTCTACAAAAGCGAGCATGTAGTGAACATCCAACTACACTCATGCATCGTGAATCCATCGCTGAATTATACCAGATGACAGTGGAAATATTTTCATACTCCACAACTATGAATATTTCTGCGGAAATAACTACAATAAACTTCATGGCGAATTCCTGCAAGAACTTCAGGGAACATTCAAGAGAGGCCAGGGTTGTCCCGGCGCACAAAGAAGAGTTTTGCCAGAAGGATGTTTTTCGTATCCACGGAGCAGTGCAATTTCCGGAGGAGGAAGCAGTTCGATTCTCCGAGGACGCTGATTCCAGGTTCGAGGACGGAGCACATCTTTACGCTGGTGAAATGGAATCAACAGCAGTTTTCTTTGAAAACTTTCCTCTAGATCTTCAATCAACAGATAAGGTAGTCGTGAACGTTTCTTGTATTATTTGAGTCTTGTAGCGATATCTGAGCAACCATTCTTCCCATATTTTCTGTCCTATCTTTTGCCCCATTTTCTTGATTGATATTTCTGTACTCAGTACACTTCGATGATTTATGCCTTTTTCTTCGATTTTTGAGACATTGCTATGTCATTGGCATACTTAATAATTTTGGATCAGTTGAGACTGATGATTTAGATTCTTTCAGTAATTTGCATATTTTTGTAGTCACGATTTGACTGTAAAGTTAACGATTTGCTATGGCAGATTTGAATTCAGACAGCGTGTCATTTTATTAAAGTAATTCTATTCTGTCATCCACAAGAAAGAAGAATAATTAAATGATTTTAGAGCGTTAAAATCTATTACGATATCGACGATCTTTGAAATACTAGTCGTCTTATGAACATGATTGCAACATAGACATTTATCATTGCATTACAGACAATTTTATGAAATATGAACTTTTATTTCGATTTATTGAATACACTATAGTAATGAACATTTGATAGGAGTTTTTCTCAATTCTAGATTGGAACAATAATGTTTGCATTCCACAATCTAATTGTATTCTATTCGACTATTTTGCAGTTTAGATGAACTTTGTTTGAAGATAGTATTTTTATACTGCGTTACTTTGAAGATGTTAATCTCAATTTTGATAGACCAGGGAGGAGTGTCTAATCGTATTTGCTATTAAATTTATTTGTGATTGGCAAATTTTTACTTCATATCGATTCATGAATGAAACCCACGAAGGTTAAATAATAACAGTCATTATTACAATTGATGAATATAAGAATTTTTAAAGAGGAACAATGGATGTATAATCGTTAGTTCAGTGGACGTGTAAAAGTCGCTGTTGAGTAATGCCCTTGAATAATGAAGGAGGTTCCCACAATAATTAATGAAGTTGATGAATTTATAAGTGGAGGATTTTTGTGTGTAGTTTGGAAGATTTTTATGCCATATATATGAAGATATATGATGAATTTTGGGCCAATTTTTGTGCCATTTTTGTGCGTTATGAGCGAAGTATTTTCCCGCTGATTGTATTATTCTTGTTCTTTGAAAGATTATTCATATGAAGATACTGTTAAAATTAACAAGAGTGTTAAATAATTTGAGATAAAGATTTTGAATGGAGGTTACCGTCACAAATATTAATAATTATTATTAAACCTTATTAAACCTGAATTTGACAGTTAAATATAACTAACCTTCATTGGTCGATTATATCACCACGATTTAAGTAATTATCAACCGGATAAACGTGTGGTTTAATGTATTTCTTGTATAAATAATATAAACAATATTATTATTGTAAAATAATTTTGTAAATATCTTTGTTAAATAATTTGAAATGATAGTGATTAATACAGGCGTGTATAAAATTTTCAATTGTCATTTGACATTGTTATAAACAATTTATTATTGTTATAAATAATTAATCAACTTTTGTTATTAACATTTAGAGTTTTGTTTTTATACTCTAAACAACGCAAGTTAAGCAAGTGGTTTGAACAAATAATCATGATTTGGGATTGTTGGAGTAATCCACTGGTGTTTGAATGAAGCATGTAAGACATTTGCGTGATAATATTTCAGTTGAGATGTGAACATTTACGTATTTGAAAAGGAGAGCCAAGCTCTGAGGTAACACGCTTATGCTAGGGTTGAACGAACGGGAGTCCGCTTTGACGATACAGGTGCATTGCAGCTGGCCCGGACAACTGTGTTACAGAGGCCAAGGACGTTCCATAATAGCCTTGTGGCTATAAATAAAATGTGAAGTATATAAACACGCAAAACAATTGATATATGTGTCTCATCCCAAATCCCGTTTCCATTCCATGTGCATTGTTATTTTTACGTTGCTATGAGCTTGAGAAAGCTGAAACATTATATGTAGAGAATACAGGTCCTACAGGAGGACATGGTTATGTGGTCGATGGCTTCTGATTGCCACGTGGATTTTGTTGTTTCATTTTTGTTAAAATCATTCTTTATGTGAAATAAATTATTGTGCAGTTTAAAGTTTCTCGTCTTCGTTCTGGTTCATTTTAAATATCATGGTGGAGGTTATTGTGTGGGCATACTTTAAGTGATCCAGTTGACAACCCAGTCCCCGAGATAAATTTAAGAGGTAAGTAAAGGTAAGTATGAACCCCCGTATATTTTGGTGTGTTCCACAATAATTTTCTTGTTAACTATTGTGCTCTAATCTCGATAGTATCTGTCAGTGCCATTTTCATTGATGTAGCTGTGCCGGTGCGTTTGATTATTGGCAATCCGATTGAGGGGGCGGATATCTGACAGCCTACTATCAGGATATCGGGTACAGTACCTTCTGTATGGCCACGGCCACCTCCTTCCCTCTTCCTAGCCAATCCATCCCAATCATCCATCCCTTCCCATCCCTCATGAGGCCCCTGTTCGCTTTGCACGTGAGGCCGCCTGGACGAGGTGCTGATCACAGCTCCCCAGTTGTATCCAACCTGACCAGATGTTCCAAGCTCCAGGACACTGCCCATAGAGGCGGTAGTGGTGATTTCTCTCGCTGAGTCCGTGGGAACCACCAAACTAGAGGGTAAATTGACTAAATTAAAAAAAACTAATATAACTTAGGTCGCCTCCGTAGCGTAGCGGTCAGCATGGTTAGCTGCCGCCCCGGAGGTCCTGGGTTCGATTCCCGGATCTGCCACGAAATTTGAAAAGTGGTACGAGGACTGGAACGGGGTCTACTCAGCCTCGGGTGGCCCAAATGAGTCGAGGGGGTTCGATTCCCCCTCATCCATCCTCGAAGTGGTTTTCCGTGTTTTCCCACTTCATTTTCGGGAAAATGCCGGGATGGTACCTTCTTCAAGGCCACGGCCGACTCCTTCCCTCTTCCTTGCCTAACCATCCTGACCATCCATTACCTTCCCTCACGAGGCCCCTGTTCGCTTTGCAGGTGAGGCCGCCTGGGCGAGGTGCCAATCACACCTCACCAGGTGTATCCACTCCGATTAGATGTTCCCAACTCTAGGACACTGCCCGTAGAGGCGGTAGTGGTGAGTTCCCTCGCTGAGTCCGTGGGTTCCACCATCCTGGAGGGTAAACGACTAAGAAAAAAGAAGAAATAAATTAATATTTTCGTTAGTGCTTACACTATCCACAATACAGAGCAGAGTGGAACAGAGGGAAGGGCTCTTGCGTTTCTGCATTAGACTCGGCGCAGTGCACATGAACGTAGCGTCGCCGGCCACGCTGTATTTACATTCTAACTACTGTCGACCAAAGTATTATGTGCACTCGAGTTTGAGGGTTGTTTGTGAAGTAACCAATAGACCTATATAAAATCCAATAACATCATCATTTTCGTCGTTCTATTGCACGTTAACTCATGTAGGTTTGGAATTTTTAATTTACATTTTAATATTTTTTGTCGCAGTTGGAGCACAAAAAGTGCACGTTTTTAAGCGTGTTTCAACGATGCGTCACATTTAAGAATTATTATCTCAAAAACCCGTCATCAGATCGAATCCACATTTTAACACAATATACATTGGAATGTTGTATAACTGGTTTATTAATTTCAAAATTTTGCGTATCCAAGAAAAAAAGTTGTTATCATTTTTGTAAGGTAACTTTTTCTCGGCTCGGGGTGGTTGGAAAATGTAGTTCTTGGTTGCGATGTAATCCTTATACATCAAAAAGTTATGCTGTATGACTGTGAAATACGTAAATTAACTCTCTTATTTTATATCGGTTTGTATTTGTAGGCGGAAATAACACATCGTTCACCAGCTACCCGCATCCGGAAAAGCTGTACAGCGTTGCCGAAATGGAGCCCATCACGCATCATGGCGTGCCTCGCTCGGAAGTGTTCCAACTGCGACAAAAAATATTAAAATATAAATTAAAATTTCCAAACCTACATGAGCTATCGTAAAATAGAACGACGAAAATGATGATGTTATTGGATTTTATGTAGGTCTATTGGATACTTCACAAACAACCTTCAAACTCGAGTACACATAATACTTTGGTCGACAGTAATATAACTCACGACTCGTTCAAGCTTCAAGGACGAATAATGATATTAAAACATTGCACATAGCTCCAAAACCGAAAAGACCATAGCAAATACATTATAGAAAACACAAAAGACAATAATAACAGTAAAAGAAAAAAAAGTGTTGACCATGGTCTGACTCGAACTCCAAACCTTGAATTGCCCACGCCGATGCGCTAGCGACTACGCCACGGAAACAAGCCGGGCGCTTGTGCGAGTATAGGACTATACGAGTTTGAGGATTGATTTTAAACGTTCAATTTTGAACACACTAAGCACCATTGGCAAAAACGCTCGACCTCGGCCGAAATATCTTTTTATGTAGAGCAAACCCTCAAAATTTGAACACTTTTCTAGTAAACCACTTGGCGACCTCTCCTTGTAAGCACTACTGAAAAATAGCTTCTATCAGTTCAATTTTCAGTGCGTACCAATAACTCAGCAAGTGAAAAACTTCATAAACTTACATTTTAATGAATCTACAGAAGCGTGAGATAAACACATGTTGAACAAATCCACGGTGATACATTACTATGGAAGGCAACTGCTAAGGATTTACTCGCAGCTCCTGCTAGGAGTTGATAGGCATTGATCGGCTCCTGGAGATCTGGAATGTAGTATCTCAGCCATCTTATCAAAGATCCCGTATATGTATATATCTGTAATGTATCTCCCTTTCCGCAGTAATAATTAGAAGGAATGGAGCCGTCGAACATGATTGGTCCTGAAAACAAGTAATTCCAACATTAATAGTTAGCATAATGAAAAAATAGAAGCAAGTAGTTCCGTGACAAACTAAAGATCCTACTTTTCTTACAATTAAAGAATTAATATACTGTATAATATTATGATCTATTGTTGTGCCAATTTTGGATGAAATCCATTTGTTGGTATTGAAGTTACATGTGTTTAAAAATTGGACCTATCAGGAGGCTTAAATCATGTTGCCAGCACTGACGTATATTAGTTGCTCCAAATTAATTTGAATGTTAGGTACTATACGTATGCAAAGTTAAAGATGTTGGCAAGCATATTTTCTGATTGATAATATCAGGGTAAAAAGAGAGAGATCATTTATTACCAGTTGGCAACCCCGTTGGCTCTTAAGAATACGCATATTCATATCAGTTATGGTACACAAATTACATATGAAATTTGGTTTGAAATCTATTTGTTAGTATAAAAGTTACATGCATTAAAATTTGGACCTATCTACAAGCTCAGAATCATGTTGGCAGCACTGACATACAGCCTACTAGATACTCCACATTTTGTAAAGCACTATACGTGTGCTAAGTTTCGAGTTTGCATACTTTCTGATATAGGGGCTAAAGATAAACCAGTCAAAAACCAAGTACATGCTGGCATCCGGGAGAAAAGGTACATTATGTCAATAAAATCCAATATTTGAGTACACTGTACCGGTTTCCGTTAAATTATAACCTTCTTCAGCAGACAGTAGGCCTATATGATACGAATATAGTTGCAAGATTACATATGAATTTATAAAATATACTAGCTGTACCCGGCATGCTTTACAATGCCAATCAAAGAAAGTGTTCGCGTAGTAACTTTGTTGTAGTGTTAATGGATACATGTTTTCTTTTCTCTTTACGTTAACTGCCTCTAAACCATTAAGAACTTTGTGCTAAGGCACCAATTAGTTAAGTGGTTGAAATTAATATATATTTCGTATGTAACACTATTTATATACACTGAGCCCTCTGTGGTCTTTGAAGTTTAATACGCTCAGTTCCAACTTAAGTACAACAAATACAGAGGTCGTTTACTGTGACATAAATAGCAGTACGTAATCTCTCCAGCCTCTTAATTTGTCTCTGGTTTTTATAAGCTTGTTTTTATAATTCCTCTGAAGTGATGTGACATATCTACATCAAATTCTCCTCCTCTTTGTTATTGCCATGGAGAAGCCAATATGTTGTTATATTCAAGGATAGTTTCCAGGCAATTCATTGCCCCATGATTATGTCTCTAGAACTGATTGGTATTAATAAAAAAAGCATTGACATCACCACCATAGACCAGTAGAATCACTGCTGGGTGGGGACAGATATAGGCTAGAGAGAATTCTAAGCAGTTAAATAATTCACACACGTAAATTTTATGTATGTTAGTATTGCAGGGTCAAAATAGTCCAACACAAGAGAAAAAGACTAATGAACTAAACATTTTATGAAATATTGATACTTACTTCCCGCTATGCCAAACACAATTTCATTACAGATCATAGGCATTCCCCAGTCACCAATACACATGCCTTTGTCCTTTTCTTCCTTAACAACCAAGTTCCTATCAAGGATATTTCTTCTTTCATTTAGAGGCATATAAAAAAAGCTTGGAGCTATTGCCTCTATCTGTTCGTACGACAATATTGTGGTCTTATCTCGATCCACAAATTGTACATCGAATGTCCTGCATGTCGGATCGGATTCCTCCCCACTGTATCCATACCCTGCTTGGGTGCACGAAACGTTGGTTCCACTGGAAATAGAAATGGATAATAGTTAGTTTGTGGTAATTGTTCCGCTATCAGTTCATCTGCACCTAATGAATCAGTTAAGGTATGAAAGGCACGTATAGGGGGCGAGAAAATGAAAAATATTATTTTTGACGTTTCTAGGTATTTACAATGTAGGCTAGAGAAGAGGAATTGGTCAAAAAAAGAGTCGAAGAAATATGAAAAATAGTCACTTTATAAGATACTAGCAGTAGTACCCGGCTTCGCCCGGTGGAAAGATGATTATATTTCAGTCTCCTTAACACTCAACGTCATAAATTATATTTATTTATGTATTCATTTCTTACATTATCAAACCCAGTGACAATGTTTATACTTAAGTCACTATGGGAAGGCTCTGTAAAATAATGATAATTCTCGTGATATTTGTCTTCAGTCCGAGTCGAGATATGTCGTTAGCGGTCCCAGAATTCGTGACATCTCAGTCGTAGAAGACTTTATGTGGTGGTGATTAGAAATATAATGGACTTAAAATCTAGGTCATTTACCCCAAATGACGTTGAGGGCTGAACATCTAGGTAATTTGCCCTACTGATCAGGATTATATTGAAAATTACTACATAACTGACATATGAAACTTAGAAAATAATAGAAAAAGTTATTTTTAGGACTCACATTTCGGGAAAGACTTGATTATTTTTTGCCAAAGAGCTCCCACTTAGATCGCTATCTGGTTAAAAGTTTCGTCTTGTTAAGGTTTAAACTTTACGATAAATGTCTGAAGCAATTCCTCAAAGAGAAGCTTCCAGATTTCGCAGTCGATATATCGTTAACGTTCCTGAGCATCCAGTTGTCTTTTCTTCTGACGCAAAACATCTTCCACATAGCGATGATGAACATAGAAGCGACTACTGGCACATGTAACTTATCAACGAATGGGAATAATTGATACTTTAAAGGAATGAGAGGTCATTTGCCCTTTTGATGAGGATCACAATGAAGACTACTACTACTACTACTGAACGGGTATATCAAACTTACAAACTAATGGAAATACGTATTTTTAAAATCACAGGCTAGGTAGACTCTGGTGTTGCTTAGTAGTATAATGGACGTAACATCTAGGTCATTTGCCCCTTTGATGAGGATGATAATGAAGACGACTACTACTGAACGGGTATATAAAACTTACAAACTAATGGAAATACATATTTTTTAAATCACAGGCTAGGTAGACTCTGGTGTTGCTTAGTAGTATAATGGACGTAACATGTAGGTCATTTGCCCCTTTGATGAGGATGATAATGAAGACGATTACTACTGAACGGGTATATCAAACTTACAAACTAAAGGAAATACACATTTTTAAAATCACAGGCTAGGTAGACTCTGGTGTTGCTTAGTAGTATAATGGACGTAACATCTAGGTCATTTGCCCCTTTGATGAGGATGATAATGAAGACGACTACTACTGAACGGATATATCAAACTTACAAACTAATGGAAATACACATTTTAAAAATCACAGGCGATGAAGACTGTGGTGTTACTTAGTAGTATAATGGACGTAACATGTAGGTCATTTGCCCTTTTGATGAGGATGGTAATGAAAACTACTGTTGAATTGACACGACAAACTTACAAACTACCGTGATAGAAAGAAATATTTCAGAATTCACAGGCGATGAAGACTTATTGTGTGTGGTGATTAGTGGTATAAAGGGTGTAACATCTAGGTCATTTGCCCTTATGATAATAATAAGGTAATGAAAAATGACTACTAAACGAACATGGTGTAATTTTAAATCTGATATAGGTAATTCAGATTACTACCTTCGATGTCTTCCAAAGTCTGAACGTTATATTCTGGCTTAGGCCTATACTCGATGCGTGTAGTGAAAGAGCTTATCGAGTACTGCTCGGGTCCAAGCTGCACTAACCTGAGAATATAAAAGATGATGACGATATATTATGATGACAGACGTTCGGGTGGGGGTTCCCGGTCCTATTCACATTGACCGGTGAATCACTCATTCTTTCGTAACACTACAGCGGTTTGAGCAAAGACCCTGTATGAACATCAGCATAGTCAGCAATAACAGGTAACACGGCGGGGTCAGGACATTTTTCTCATGTCACCTCGCGATGAATGAGCAAGCTATTCTCACCCCTGCCCCCTCTTCACCCCTCCACCCACCAGGGTCACAACTTGTGGGACGTGGGTTTGCGACCACGGGACCCCAGCTGAGTCCGGCATTGCTTCTACTTAACGGTGCCGGGCACCTTTCAGTTCTCTTTCCTGTCAGCCTCCCTTGGTCAAACTCTTGTTCTCTTCCGACCCCGATGGTATCAGGTTATCCGAGGCCTAGCGACTCTTTCACTTTCCCGCCTTAATTGGCCCTTGTCTAATCATTCCTGTTAGCCTCATTCTTTTCTTAATATCTCATATCTTCTGCTCAAGACCCTCAAGGAGGCAGGGTGTGTGTAGCCCTGGTGCACCCTGGATAGTGCTACATCCTCAAGGGCTCATGGCTGGTGAGTTCAGGAGCTGGCAACCCTGAAGGTTTCCTGAGCGGGTCCGGTTTTACCCCTTTTTTCCATTGCCTTTGGGACGGACCCTGTCCACTTTCCGGGAATGGAGTGGTCTGTCCGCAATTTCAAGCAGACAGTGTTACTCGCAGGGTACCAAAGGGTAAGTATACAAATTTTGGTTCTGATCGGTGAAACGGTGTAGATTTGGACCAAAGGGCCTAAATGCAGAGATTGGGTTGGACTGTCCGAAATTTCAAGTGGACAGGGTTACCCGCAGGGTTGCAAAGGGTAAGTATACACATTTTGGTTCTGATCGGTAAAACGGTGTAGATTTGGACCAAAGGGCCTAAATGCAGAGATTGGGTTGGTCTGTCCGAAATTTCAAGTGGACAGGGTTACCCGCAGGGTTGCAAAGGGTAAGTATACAAATTTTGGTTCGGATCGGTGAAACGGTGTAGAAGTTTGCCAAAGGGCCTAAATGCAGGAAATGGGGTGGTCTGACCGAAATTTTAAGTGGACAGTGTTATTCACAGGGTTACATAGGGTAAGTATATAAATTTTGGTTGAGATCGGTGAAACGGTGTAGATTTGGGACAAAGGGCCTAAATGCAGGGAATGGGGTGGTCTGTCGGAAATTTCAAGTGGACAGGGTTACCCGCAGGGATCCGAAGGGTAAGTATACAAATTTTGGTTCAGATCGGTGAAACGGTGTGGATTTGTATACATAACAGACAGACAGACAGACAGACAGACAGACAAACATTGAGCTTTATATATATAGATAGATAGATAGATAGATAGATGAATGACTATGCTGTATCATGAATGACAACGCCCACTTTTACAGTGCTTTATATTTGTGCGTATAACTTCTGAACTGGGCCTATTATAATGTATGGGCCTTGAAGGGCTTATACAGTGTGTTAGGGGTTGATGTAGAATGTTGTAATGATAGGGGCTGTTTGAGTAGGTGTTTTGTGTAAGGTTGAGTGCGGGGCGTCTATTTAGCTCAGACGGGCTCGAGGAAGAGCTACCAAGTGTTCGAGGTGATTAGTGAGCTCAGGGATTCGGTATTTGTTAAAGGCAAGGCCTACAAGCGAGTGTTATGAGTGGGTCTGCGGACTGAGGCTCTATGGTGAGCCGTCAGCCGAACTGATGCTCTGATGCTTTTAAAACAATTAAGCAATACTGAGCCCTAATGGTTTGGGGTTTTAGGATAGGGAATTATCCTACCATCAAATAAGCTACAAGAGCAATAAAGTTAATACCAGCAGGTTTAATGATCACTTCTTTAGTGAGGTGTAATTAATCCAAAGACCTGACTTCAGTGCTACTGGCCTTAGCGTTCAAAAAAGGCTAATACAAAGTGTACAAAGGGTAGAGTGGAAGTGGTGGATGTAAGGGATGTAACTCGTAAGCACACTTACCCTAGATGGCGGCTGTCACGAAGTAGACCTTCAGAGAATCGGTTAGACACACACCCTGACCAACTCTGACTGACTGCTTTTATAATTCTGGAGCTGCAAGTTAAGCATTATCAGCACATTCCGGGCAATGCTGCTACCAGTCTGGGGGTCGTATGAGTTCAAGAGGGGTCATATGTGAGGATATAGGAGTTCATTGAGGTGTGTTAGATTGTAGATCGTAGTGTATTTGGAATAATGTTAATTGATGTAGAAATATGGGGGTGGCAGTGTAATGCCGGGGTGTATCCCTCTTTAGGGATACAACAATAGCTAGATTTCTGAACTCACTTCTTGTCTGCACTGTTGAGCGCAGACTCTGTGTTGGTAACAATGACAACTTCCTGCATTGTTTAAGTTACTAGTGGTTACTGAACCTCGTCATAATATTATAATCACTGTGATATTGCACTGACCTATTGAAGAAATATTGTTTTTGGGACGGAACAGCGAGGTCACCTGCCCCAATTATTAATAATTGGATCGTTGATTTGAAGAGGGAAACAAGTCCACTTATTTGCAAACAGATAAGTTGAAATACGCATTTATTTATTTATATTGTTTTTATTTACTTATTCATGTGTTTACTGATTTGTTTATTTATTTATTTATTTATTTATTTATTTATTTATTTAAAAGCTAAAGGAAGTAGGAGAAGCAAAATAACCAGTGTGTAAGTTATGGGGCAGGAATATTTTAAGAACTGTCAGAAGTAACAAAATGTAACGAAAAACTTCAACCTCATTTTTCTCAGTTAAACATTTTTCACTACTTTGGAACCATGTGTAAGAAAACCAATAAAGATAGGTCCATACATTCTTTTTATGTATCGACATCATCCTATTGAACAGTAATAAGAAGAAGATCCATTTAAATACTATACAAAATGAAATATAAATATTTTTCGACATCATTTTGGAATAAAACATCGTAGCCTGCCTTAAAAATCATATTGGCTAAAGTATTTAGTTTTTGTCAATAATCCTTCTTATTATTGGAAATAAATAATAATAATATCGTATGGCCTCGAGTGCCCGGTGCAAGCTTTGGTATCTGACACCCAAAGGGTAGCTTGCATGTCGAATTTCGTTGTCCCTTGAAGCACTATGAAAGACAAGGAGGTTAGATATCTAAGCTCGTTGAACACTATAGCGCTTTCTAGTAGAGAAATGAAGAACATTGTGTTGGCGAATGATCCAAACAGTAATCCCTGAAAATTTCAATTGGATAACCCAAACAGATTTTGAGTCAAGTGTACCAAATTTTGAAGATTTAACATGGGCGAGAAAGGCAGGTCTTTCTTACCTTAAATAATGTAGTTAACTAATAACGGTTTCGGTTATATTATAACGTTCTTCACAATGAAGTTACAAGATTACATATCATTGGCATCATCACTACGGGCTGTCTTTTGAAGAATTTGTTCTTTCAACTTTAACAAAACTGATTTTTAATTTTTAAGAGTATTTTCAATCATTTTAGATGGTTACCTTTTTGGAAATAATTTTTGAACTCATCAACAACAAGTAGTTCCGTGAAGAAATATACAGCCTATTTTCATAATATCCTACATATTATGTTAACTGCCTCAATCAACATACTAAATTTCAGTTCGATTGCTGTAAGAGATTAGTAGACATTGAGAACCGTCTAAATATGTCAGATGGTCGCCATGTTGGATTTTTATATATGTAGGTAATAACATGAAGATTATTGTATAGGTGTAGTATTCAAACATCAATCGCATGATTAGAACACAAGAAATGAAAGTCATTTTTAGCCTATTTTCAATTTTGAAAAAAATAGGCTATTAACTTCTAAACGGCTGGAGCAATTTCAATGAAACTCGGTAGGTTCATAGCACTATTCTGGGCAACCCCGACTGTGCCCTTCAAATTGTGTTACGTCTCACCGATCCAACATGGTGGCTATGCGAAATATTTCACCAGCAATCAATATCTCCGAAACTATTCCCGATATCACCCTGGAATTTATTACAGTGAAAAAAGAAACTGCTAGAAGTTCACCTATGTGACTTTTGAAAACCTGGTAACTACAAAACCAACATGGGCACGCGAATTTGCGACTTTTAAATAAACGTTTCTCGCGATTTAACCAACCAAACGCAATAAAACTTGGTACAGTATATGTTTATACACATTGTAATGCACCGACATCAAACTTCGTTCCATTGTTTGCATAACCACAATATGGCGGATGTGCGAAATATTTCACCGGCATTCTATATCTCTGAAACTATTAGCGGTATCACCCTGAAATTTTGTACGGAGATAAAGGTCACCACTGGAAGTTCATCTATGAGACTTTCAAAAACCGGTTGACTACAAAACAAACATGGCGGCCAAGCGAATTTGAAAATTTTAAATAGACATTTCTCGCGATTTAATGTTCCAAACGCAATGAAATCTGGTACAGGAAATGTTTATACACTTTGTAATGCACTGGTATCTAATTTAGTTCAATTGTTTACATTACCTAAAGATGTCGGCTGTGCAAGTTTTAAAATTAAGTTTTTATTTCTTATGACGTAATCATGCGATCAAGTGAAAGTTTGAATAATGAACCTACGGAATAATTTTCCTTTATTGGTACATGACTCTATGGCCTATACATTTAACAATCCAACATGGCGACCATCCGAAATATTTAAACCGCTCTGAAAATCTAAGAATCTATTATAGCAATCAAACTGATTTTTTTAATGTTCATAGGGGCTATGAACTTAAATCACCTATAGGACTTTAATAACCTGGTGATCAAAAATCCAACATGGCGGCGACGCGAAATATAAATATTCACATGGACGTTTCTCGCAATTTAACCATCCGAGTGCACTGAAACGTGGTACAGTAAATCCTTATACGAATGTTAATCCACTGGCATCTAATTTATTTCAATTGTTTCCATAACCACAAGATGGCAGCTGTGCGAAATTTTAAAATCTCCTTGTTACTTCTTGTGTCCCAATCATGCGGTTGAAGTTTGAATGCTGCACGTACACAATAATCTTCATGTAACTGTACATAACTCTAGGACCTACATATATAAAATCCAACATGGCGACCATCCGAAATATTTAGTCGGTTCTCAATATCTACGAATCTATTACAGCAATCAAACTGACATTTTGTATGTTGATAGAGGCAATTAACATAGGTAGGGTACATGAAAATAGACTGTATAGTTCTTCACGGAACTACTTGTTTAAATTTCGCACGGTTACCATCTCGTGGTTATGAAAACAATTGAAATAAATTAGATGCTAATGGATTAAAATATGAATGGGCCATAGAATTTTGTACCATTAATTGAAAATTATTTCGTGGGTTCATTATTCAAACTTTCACTTTGTTCAAATGATTACGACACAAGAAATAAAAACTTAAATTTAAATTGTAGGACAGCCGCTATCTTGAGTTATGTAAACAATTGAATTAATTTAGATGGCAGTGCATTACAATATGTATAAAACTTTACTGTACCACATTTCACCTCGCTCAGATGGTTAAATCGCGAGAAAAATCTATTAAAATATTTCAACTTTGCTTGGCCGCCATGTTCGTATTGTTCTTTGCATGTTTTTGAAAGTATCATAGATGAACTTGTAGTAGTGCCCTTTATCACCGTACAAATGTTCAAGGTGATATCACCAATAGTTTCGGAGATATAGAATGCTGGTGAAATATTTCGCACAGCCACCATCTTGAGGTTATGTAACCAAATGGAATAAATTAGATGCCAGTGCATTGCAGTATGTATAAACATTTGCATTATCAAGTTTAATTGCTTTTGGATGGTTAAATCGCGAGAAAAGTCTATCTAAATGTTTCAACTTCCCTTGGCCATCATTTCGTTTTTTCAGGTTTTTGAACGTCTCATATGTGAACTTTAAGTCGTTCCCTTTATCACCGTACAAAATTTCAAGGTGATGTCGGTAATAGTTATGGAGATATAGAATGCCGGAGAAATATTTTGCACAACCGCCATGTTGGATTGGTGAGACGCAATTAAATGTGAAGGCCATGGTCGGGGTCGGCCGAAATTGTGCTATGACATTACCGAGTTTCACTGAAGTCGCTCCTGTCGTTTAGAAGTTATTAGGGGGACAGAAACACACGTCACACACACAAACGCACACACATACGAACAAAAGGTAATTTCATAAGCCTATTTTTATTAGCCTATTTTCAATTTTGAAAAAATAGGCTTATGAGATCACCTTTTGTCCGTGTGTGCGTGCGTGTGTGTGTGAGGTGTGTGTGTCCCCCCTAATAAAATCTAAACGCCTGGATCGATTTCAATGAAACTCGGTAAGTTCATAGCACTATTCCAGGTGACCTCGACCGTGCCCTTCAAATTATGTTACGTCTCAGCAATCCAACATGGCGGCTGTGCGAAATATTTCACCAGCATTCAATATCTCCGAAACTATTTCCGATATCACCCTGGAATTTATTACGGTGATAAAGGGAACTACAATATGTTCACCCATGTGACTTAAAAAAAACTGGTAACTACAAAACCAACATGGCGGCAACGCGAATTTGCGACTTTTAAATAGACGTTTCTCGCGATTTAACCAACCAAACGCAATAACACTTGGTACAGTATATGTTTATACACATTGTAATGCACCGACATCTAACTTGGTTCAATTGTTTACATAACCACAAGATGGTGGATGTGCGAAATATTTCACTGGCATTGTATATCTCTGAAACTATTAACGTTATCACCCTGAAATTTTGTATGGAGATAAAGGGCACTACTGGAAGTTCATCTATAAGACTTTCAGAAACCGGTTAACTACAATACGAACATGGCGGCCAAGTGAATTTGAAAATTTTAAATAGACCTTTCTCGCTGTTAATTATTCCAAACGCAATGAAATCAGATACAGGAAATGTTTATACACATTGTAAAGCACTGGTATTTAATTTAGTTCAATTGTTTACAATACCTCAAGATGGCGGCTGTGCGAATTTTAAAATTAAGTTTTTATTTCTTGTGTCGTAATCATGCGATCGAAGTGAATGTTTGAATAATGAACCTACGCAATAATTCTTCTTTAATGGTATATGACTCTATGGCCTATATATTTAACAATCCATCATGGCGACCATCCGAAATATTTAGACGGCTCTGAATATCTTCGAATCTATTACAGCAATCAAACTGAATTTTTTAATGTTCATAGGTGCTATGAACTTAAGTTCACCTATAGTACTTTAAATAACCTGATGATCACAAATCCAACATCGCGGTGCCGCGAAGTATAAATATTCACATGGTCGTTTCTCGCAATTTAACCATCCGAGTGCAGTGAAACTTGCTACAGTAAATCCTTATACGAATGTTAATCCACTGGCATCTAATTTATTTCAATTGTTTCCATAACCAGAAGTTGGCAGCTGTGCGAAATTTTAAAATCTCCTTGTTACTTTTTGTGTCCTAATCATGCGATTGAAGTTTGAATGCTACACGTACATACTAATCTTCATGTAACAGTACATAACTCTAGGATCTACATATATAAAATCCAACATGGCGACCATCCGAAATATTTAGTCGGTTCTCAATATCTACGAATCTATTACAGCAAACAAACTGTAATTTTGTATGTTGATAGTGGCAATTGACATAAATAGGATATATGAAAATAGGCTGTATAGTTCTTCACGGAACTACTTGTTTTAGCCTATTTTCAATTTTGAAAAAATAGGCTTATGAGATCACCTTTTGTCCGTGTGTGTGTGCGTGTGCGTGTGTGTGTGTGTGGTGTGTGTGTGTGTGTGTGTCCCCCTAATAAAATCTAAACGGCTGGAGCGATTTCAATGAAACTCAGTGAGTTCATAGCGCTATTCCCGGCGACCTCGACCGTGCTCTTCAAATTTTGTTACGTCTCACCAATCCAACATGGCGGCTGTGCGAAATATTTCACTAGCATTCGATATCTCCGAAACTATTACAGATATCACCCTGAAATTGTGTACGCTGATAAAGGGCACTACAAGAAGTTCACCTATGAGACTTTCAAAAACCTGGTGACTACAAAACCAACATGGCGGCCAAGCGAATTTGAGATTTTTAAATAGACATTTCTCGCGATTTAACTACCCAAACGTAATGAAACTGGGTACAGCAATTGTTTATACAAATTGTAAAGCACTGAAGTCTATTTTAGTTCAATTGTTTACATAACCTCAAAATGGCGGCTGTGCGAACTATTTCACTGACATTCTGTATCTCCGAAACTATTACTGATATCACCCTGCAATCTTGTACGGTGATAAAGGGTACTGATACAAGTTTACCTATGTATATTTCATAAACCTGTAAAGTACAAAACGAACATGGCGACCAAGCGAATTCGAAATATTTTAATAGACTTTTCTCGTGATTTAACTCTCTGAGCGCAGTGAAATGTGGTGCAGTAAATGATTTTTCAGATTGTAATGCACTGCCATCTAATTTAATTCAATTGTTTACATAACCTCAAGATGGCGGCTGTGCGAAATTTTAAAATTATGTTTTTATTTCTTGTGTCGTAATCATGCGATTGAAGTGAAAGTTTGAATAATGAACCTAGGCAATAATTGTCCTTGAATGGTACATAACTCTATAGCCTATACATATAACAATCCTAAACGGCGAGCTTCCGAAATATTTAGACGGTTATCAATATCGATGAATCTTTTACAGCAACCAAACAGATTTTTTTAATGTTCATAGAGACTATGAACATATGTTCACCTATAGGACTTTGAGTGACCTGGTGAGCACAAATCCAACATGGCGGCGACGCGAAGTATAAATATTTAAACGGACGTTTCTCGCGAATTAACTATCCGAGTGCCATGAAACGTTTCACGTTAAATGCTTATACAAATGTTGATCTACTGGCATCTAATTTATTTCAATTGTTTGCATAATCACAAGATGGCTGCTGTGCGTAATTTTAAAATCTCGTTTTTACTTCTTGTGTTCTAATCATGCGATTGAAGTTTGAATACCACAGGACCACAATAATCTTAATGTAATAGTACAAAAATAAAAATCCAACCTGGCGACCATCTGAAATATTTAGATGGTTCCCAATATCTACTAATCTGTTACAGCAATTAAACTGAAATTTTGTATGTTGATAGTGGCAATTAACATGAGCAGGATATATGAAAATAGGCTGTATATTTCTTCACGGAACTACTTGTTTTTTTTTCATAAAATAAAAATAGGCTAAAAATGAATGTTTGTTTGTTCGTCCCTTAAGCGTACATATACCATTCTTCCGACTGCGATCAAATTTTGTTGTGTTGTTGTGCACACTCCCGGGATGGTTATACTCATAGTAAATCCAATTTACAATAGATAGCGCGCGAGTAGCTTTAACAAAATGGCACGCGATTCGTTTCAACCCCACATGCGTTCATATGCCAATCATCCGATTGCAATGAATTATTGGTGAGTTGTTGTGTACATTCCTGCGAAGGTTTCTGACCTAGTAAATCCATTTTACAATTGGTAACGCACGAGTAGATTGAATAAATGAGTGGCAGCGCACGAATCGTTTATAAAGAAAATCCCGCATGCGTTCATAAGCCATTCATACGATTGCGATGAAACTTTGGTGAGTTGTTGTGTACACTCCTGCAAATGTTTCTGACTTAGTAAATCCATTTTAGAAAAGGTAACACACAAGTAGATTAGATTCAACAAATGAGTGACAGCGCAATTCGTTTCACTAAAGACCCATATGCGTTTATGTACTATTCATCTGATTGCGACGAAACTTTGGTGAGTTGTTGAGCACGCTCTCACAAATGGTTCTGAGATAGTAAATCCATTTTACGATGGTTTAGAGGCAGTTAACGTACAGAAAAAAAAACATGTATCCATTAACACTACAACAAAGTTACAACGCCAACACTTTCTTTGATTGACATTGTAAAGCATGCCGGGTACAGCTAGTATATTTTATAAATTTGTATGTGATCTTGCAACTATATTCGTATCATATAGGCCTACTGTCTGCTGAAGGAGGTTATAATTTAACGTAAACCGGCACAGTGTACTCAAATATTGGATTTTATTGACATAATGTATCTTTTCTCCCGGATGCCAGCGTGTACTTGGTCTTTGACTGGTTTATCTTTAGCCCTATCTCAGCGCCATATTTTTCTAACTTTCCCAGTTTTCAATCAAGATCCTGCTTCCTCCTAGCAGATGACTGCAAGATTTTCAGGGAAATAAAGACACCAGCCGACGCCGCACTCCTTCAGTCCTCACTTAACGCTCTATCCGACTGGTGCCGCACATGGAAGTTGAAACCAAACCCAGATAAATGCAGCCTTTTAACAATTACCCTACGCAATTCGCCAGTACCTACAACATATTCCTTACTTGACAGGCCCGTTACCGCAGTTGCGCATCAGCGAGATCTCGGGGTCATATTCGACAACCAACTAAGCTTTAAAGTACACATACAACATTCTTTATCCAAAGCCATGAAATTCCTTGGCATACTCTACAGCTTCTCAGAAATATCAAATCCCACAACCCTTCGCCTCTATTACCTCTCGATAATCCAGCCCATTGCAAACTACTGCTCTCCCATTTGGACAACTTCTTTCCCGTCAAACATAGCTAAATTAAACAAAATTCAATCCATCTTTGCTGCCATTGTAAGGAACAGAATGCCAGGGTCTAGACACTTTACCACTCAGCAGGTACTGTACTTTCAGCCATAAACATCCCTCTCCTCAACACCACAAGACAGGTAACTGACCTGTCCTTCCTAAATTCTATTTTAAATGGCCATTACCGTTCGGACCACCTGCTGTCACTTTTCAAACTAAGAGCCCCTTCCCGTTCCACCATGCTCAAAGATTTTTGCACATTCCACACACAAAACATTCCATAATCCAAAGATCCTTCCAAATCCGCATATCATCCCTGTACAATAGCATTGCAAGTAAACGAGGGTTGGACATATCCACAAACAAGAGGACGTTCCTGAAGCAGGCGAAGGAGAAGTTAAATTGTATTTAGAACTGTCATCTTGGCCACTGACGACACGGCTACGAGCAAGGACATTCTACCGGCTCTTGATCTGGACTTGTTTTGTTTGGTGATTTGTTAAATTGTATCTTATATTTTATTTTAAATTGTTATTTGGTCGTTATATGTACAAGCGTGAAGGGTTTGTGCTTTGATTAATAAATAACAAGTAATTCCGTGAAGAACTATACAGCCTATTTCCATATATCCTACTCGTGTTAATTGCCTCTATCAACATACAAAATTTCAGTTTGATAGTTGTGATAGATTCGTAGATATTGAGAACCGTCTAAATATTTCAGATGGTCGCCAGTTTGGATTTTTATTTATGTACTATTACATGAGGATTAATGTGTACGTGTGGTATTCAAACTTCAATCGCATGATTAGGACACAAGAAGTAAAAACGAGATTTTAAAAAATTCGCACTGCTGCCATCTTGTGGTTATGAAAACAATTAAAATAAATTAGATACCAGAGGATTAACATTTGTATAAGCATTTAACGTGCAAAGTTTCACTGCTCTCGGATAATGAAATCGCGAGAAACATCCATTTAAACATTTATATTTCGCGTCGCCGCCATATTGGATTTGTGCTCACCAGGTTGTTGAAAGTCCTATAGGTGAACTTATGTTCATAGCCTCTATGAACATTAAAAAAAGTTTGATTGCTGTAAAAAATTCGTAGATATTGAGATCCGTCAAAATATATCGGATGCTCCCCATTTTCGATTGTTATATGTATTGGCCATAGAGTTAAGTACCATTCAAGGACAATTATTGCGTAGCTTAATTGTTCAATCTTTCACTTCGATCGCATGATTACGACACAAGAAATAAAAACATAATTTTAAAATTTCGCACAGCCGCCATCTTGAGGTTATGTAAAAAATGTAACTAAATTAGATGCCAGTGCATTACAATATGTATAATCAATTATTGTACCACATTTCACGGCGCTCAGATGGTTAAATCACGAGAAAAGTCTTTTAAAATGTTTCAAATTCGCTTGGCCGCCATGTTCGTCTTGTACTTTACAGATTTTTGAAAGTTAATAGATAAACGTTTAGCAGTGCCCTTTATCATCGCACAAAATTTGAGGGTGATATCGGTAATAGTTTCGTAGTTATAGAATTCCAGTGAAATATTTCGCACAGCCGCCATTTTGACGTTTTGTAAACAATTGAACTAAATTGGACGCCGGTGCATTAAAATGAGTATAAACATTTGCTGTACCAAGTTTCATTACGTTTGGATGGTTAAATTGCGAGAAAATTGTATTCAAAGTCTCAACTTAGCTAGGCCGCCATGTTAGTTTTGTGGTCACCAGGTTTTTGAAAGTCCCATAGGTAAACTTCTAGTAGTTCCCTTTATCATCATACCAAATTTGAGGGTGATATCTGTAATAGTTTCGGAGATACTGAATGCTGATGAAATATTTCGCACAGCCGCCATGTTGGATTGGTGAGACACAATAAAGTTTGAAGGGCACGGCCAGGGTCGTCCAAAATGGTACTATGATCTTACCGAGTTTCATTGAAATCCCTCCAGCCGTTTAGATTGTATTAGGGGACACACACACACACCAATCACACACACACATACGCACACACACACGGACAAAAGGTGATCTCATAAGCCGATTTTTTCATAAAATGAAAATAGGCTAAAATAAAAGAAAATATCATCTGCTTATGCGAGATCTTGTGTCACTCGGTTCAATGATGTTCCGTCTGGGCTGCAATATTATGTCATTCGCATGACATTATGGGGTTTGAGGCCATTTTTCAGTGTTGCCTTAGTAAACAAAAGTTTAGTGCTTTTCAGTCGGTCAACACGAATATACCTAAAAGAGTTGGGTTATGCCCTAATCCTGAAAAAAATTACATGAGATTCATAATTACACTAGGATGAGCAGTTTCGATCGCCAAGCGATCATCATCAGATCCATTACACTTAGGCTGTAAAATCTATGTAAGCCTGAGTATTTAAATCTCTTGGCTTCACCATTTGTCTGACTAGCCGTGAACATTGTGGAGTTTGAAGCCATTTTTCAGTGTTGCCTTAGTAAACAAAAGTTTGGTGCTTTTCAGTCGGTCAACACGAATATACCCAAAAGAGTTCGGTTATACCCTAATCCTGAAAAAAAATACGTGAGATTAATAATTAATTTTTTTAGGATTAGGGTATAACCCAACTCTTTTGGGTGCATTCGTGTTGACCGACTGAAAAGCACCAAGCGGTTGTTCATTCGCATAACTTTCTCTAAGGGAATATTGAATAGAAGTATAGAGATTACATCACCCTGGCGTAATCCCTGATTAACCTCAAAGGTCTTTGATAATATATCTTCCACCTTCACTTTACACATGGTTTTGGTAAATGTCATTTGTACCAGTCTTATAAGTTTAGCAGGTCTCCTGCCTCTTGCAATGCCTTCGATAACTGCATTTAAAAGGCAATGAATATCAACGATGCAAGGAATTCAACAGTGAATAACAACATAAGAGAATAAATATATACCAGGTTTGCACCTGATAACAGGAGTTACTATGCATTAGGCAAGGTATTCCAGACGAGAAGCTTAAGTAGGAATCTGAAATCTATCACACAGTAGTGGTGACCTACGGTTCAGAGGCATGGTCTATGACGCAAGGGGATGAGGAGTTATTACGAAGATGGGAAAGGAAGAAACTTAGAAAAATACTGTATGTGGGCCAGTGAATGATAGTGGATTTTGGCGAATCAGAAACAATGCCGTCACTGGTTGGCGACATGTCCGATACAAAATACACCACACAATTATTGGATTAGGCAAAAACCATTGGTTTGGATGAAAATGATTGATGCGTGTCTACCTCCAATGTACGGGCAGATGACCTCGTAGTTCCGCCACTTAAAACAACAATAACTAACTAACTACTTCCATTGTGTGTGACAAAAAAACCTTGGGTGTTTGCGGACCGCGCTACCCAACAATTATTGGTGTAAGCAAAACCCATTGGTCTGGAGTGAACAAATTTTAATAACAAAACGCCATTCGGCGATATTTTGTTTAACGGTTCCGCGTATACAGGATGTCGCAAAATTACATCGACAAATTGAAACCAGAGATTCTGGCCCTTATCTGAAGCAACTTGAGATAGGGCACTTATGCCAATCAAAGAAAGTGTTGGCGTTGTAACTTTGTTGTAGTGTTAATGGATACATGTTTTCTTCTTTTTCTGTACGTTAACTGCCTCGAAACCATCGTAAAATTGATTTACTATCTCAGAACCATTTTTTCGGAGCGTGCTCAACAACTCACCAAAGCTTCATTGCAATCAAATGAATGGTACATAAACGCATACGGGTCTTTGTTGAAACGACCTATAGGCTATCCGTTATAAGTCTCGGCATGATGGATCAAATCACAGACTGGATTATTAATTATATTATTATGGAGATGCATGTGCAACAAATTCTTGTCAGACGTAATTTAAGAATGGCGAGGTGCATGAAACACAAACTCCCCTTTCGTCCAATCTTAACTTGACTGTGAATTTTGCGGAACGAAAAGTTCACAGGCGAAATGAAGAAAACCCGAGTTGATCTACCAGGGAAACTCCAAACACAACCACTCTTCTCTAAAGTTTTCAACTCAACACGACTCGACGGTTTGCTGCTCGCTGTATCTGGGGCAATTGGTTCGCCCGCTAGCAGGGCTGTAACAGGGATGATAGACTCAGCCTTAGCTATCTCGTAAACTGTCACCTCAGTAGTTGAATGGACATGGTTGGAAGAAATTAAAACGTAAAAACACTTATAGTGGGCGCTGTATTGAAGATAGGCATATGCTCTCACGGACTTTTTTGTAGAACTTTTCATGCTGAACAATTCTTCGACTCATAGTATTTAGATATTTTTAACGGTTTGCCCAGCGTAAGCTTACAAAGCGCTCGGACGACAGGTTTTTTATTTCGACGTTTCTTCTCAAATCATTACTGCTCGGCTTCCTTTGATCATAAATACATTATTTCTACAGAAATTATCCTCGAGAAATCCTTTACAGAATGGTGAAAATCGCATCAAAATCCATCCAGTGGTTCTCGAGTTTACCCGTAACATCCAAACATCGGGGACTTAGTTTTATACTACGTAGAGATTCACACACCTTTCAGGGAGTCTAGAAATTAATTTCAATATGAATTGTCACTGCTGCCCCGGAAATATTTCTCCTTTGGACGATCGCCGCCATGACACATTGACGTCCTACACTACGTCATACCCGTTGCTAACATGTCCGATTCAAACTTCATGACACGACACTGGAATAATGAAATAAAAGGCAAAACAATTGCCCTGGATAAAGATAATTGATGCGTGACTATCCCCAAAATAAATCAGAATCCTCTATGGACATCAAATTGGCAGGTGAAAAATTATAGGAAGTAGGAGACTTCTGTTACTTAGGAAGCAAATTAACCAGTGATGGACGAAGCAAAGAAAATATAAAAAGTAGGTTAGCTCAGGCAAGGAAAGCATTTCTACAGAAAAGGAATCTGTTGACATCGAATGTAGATTTAGGTATTAGGAAGGCATTTTTGAAGGCCTTTGTCTGGAGCGTGGCGCTGTATGGAAGTGAAACTTGGATTATTGGTGCAGCAGAAAAGAGGAGAATTGAAGCGTTTGAAATGTGGTGTTACAGGAGAATGATGAAGATCAGATGGGTACCTTAAGAATTTTAGACCGAAAAGGTATTGAGACTAGTGGGAGAGGAGAGATGTTTCTGGCGATTGCTAATGACGAGAAGAGATAGGTTGATAGGACACATATTAAGACACCCAGGAATAACAAGCTTAGTTATGGAAGGAAGGGACGAAGACAAGAACTGTAGGGGTAGACCGAGGTTAGAATATGTTGAAGAGATTGCCTCGGATGTAGGGTGTGTTAGCTATGTAGAGATGAAACGATTAGCTCAGGACAAGGAGGGATGGAGGGCTGCATCAAACCAGTAAAAAGACTGAAGACTCAAAGGAAAACCACAACTATCCCCTTTTGCGCGCGACAAAAACCAGGGGTTAGCTAATGCGGCCCAGCTATCAATGAATGGCCTAGGCTGCGATATAGCACCGAATGCGTAGGGTTGGCAGTACGGTATATGACGCAAAAAATGGCTGAATCAGCTGGAAGTGTGCCTATATAATTTGTTTTCATATTTGGGATGGCTGTGTGGACACTGACAGCGGAGAAGTAAACATCTACTAGTACATTATCTCAAGGTATTTTCCCGACTGTTAATTCAGGTAATTTGGTTGATTTCAGTGCCGGTACCTTAAGAATTTTAGACCGAAAAGCACCTATTTTGAATTTTTATTATAGACTATAACCTTTTAAAGTTACCTTTTTGGGAAAGGACCTGTAAGTAATTTTGCAATCTCTACGTCTGGTTCTTCAAATGGTTCAATCACTTTATAAAGTATGACATCTTTTCCACGTCCTCCGGGAACAATTATTCTATCATGGTAGTACCATTTAACAACCTCACGAAGTTGAATGTCTTTTTGATCTAGTCCCGTGAAAACGTCAACATCAGCAGCTACGTTAATGGTCTGATTTTTGAGTGGAAGATCTGGCATGCACTCGGCGGAGGAGAGGACCCATAGACGATGTACGACGATTCCTGTACAGTTGGCCTTCTGGTAGATAATATAGGCCATAAATTTGAAGCGCTTACTGCATGTGCCGGAACTTCCATACAGTGCATAAGCGAAACCAATCAATGATAACATACAAATCACTCGCGCACTATGAAAAGCCATATCAATAAATCCCTGTTCTCGTATCCAAGGAAACCAACTTCAACAGTTATAGAGAAATAAAAAGTGACAGTCAGTCCGAAAGACTAGACTTTGTATCATTTTAAATGCTACAAATGCTGAAAAATGCTAGAAAGGCTGGAGAATTCTCGCTTCGCTCGAAGCCAAAGACTCTTGACATGTTAGAAAATTATCTGCATAATACTTATCTTGCTTTATAATACTTTACCTTGTTTCAAATTACTCGCGAACGGCAAGTGCAAACCAAGGGCAAAGCAAGGTCAAGCACGAGGAGGGAGATGGCTGGATGACGTGCCCCTTCCATCCAGTCTAAAAACACTTATAGTGGGCGATGTATTGAAGATATATATATGCTCTCGCGGACTTTTTTGCGGAACATTTCATGCTGACCAATTCTTACGCTCATAGTATATTGATATTTTTAACGATTTGCCCAGCGTAAGCTTAAGAAGTGCACGGACGCCAAGTTTGTTTTAGACTTTTTCACTGAAATCGTTACTGCTTGGCTTCGTTTTGATCATACATAAATTATTTTCTACCAAATCTTTCCTCGAGATATCCTTTACAGAATGGTGAAAACCGCATCAAAATCCATCCAGTGGTTCTCGAGATTACCCGTGACATCCAATGACCGGGGACTTTTGTCTTGTACTAACGAAGTAGAGATTGTCGGGGAACACATGCATCAGTGCATTCTTGGTACATTTCGTCCTGTCACCGTAACGTAACGCCACACCCCTGCGTAACGACGAAGTCGACAAGATCATTTAAAATGATAAAATGAACTCAGCAATTTTTCTAAGCTTATGCCATGTCTTGTGTGAGTTTTCGTCTAGGATCACCAAGCTGGCTCAGCAGCGGGCTCTAGTGTCCGTTCCCGTACCCCCACAGTAGTAGCGAACTGCACGCTACCTCCCTTTTTATGAAACGCACCTGCGCCTCTTTACTGCGAGTGATTTAATATTGTGTTTTAAATTAAATATAAGCCAATAATAATACTAAATGACAAACTGGAGCAAAACATATTGAGATGGTTTGGACATGTCAAACGGATGAATGAAGTAAGGCTACCAAGACGAGCACTGGAACGACGGATGACTGGGAAGAGAGGACGAGGAAGACCAAGAATGCGTTGGATGGACTCGGTGAAGTATAGCATTAGAAAACGGAACATGGATTGGAACACCGTGTCGGAAGAGGAATGATGGAACGACAGAATAAAGTGGAGAGGAACCATATTTGCCCCCACCCGGTGTCAACTGAAAAAGGGGAAATGAAGATGATGATGATGATGAATACAAGGGATTGGGTTTGTGGAAATATTAAGTGGCTTCAATAGATCGGCATTTGTGTAGAATAACATTTACTGTTCAGTCTTGGCTGATCATTCCTTAAATAAACGCAACATCGTTTTCAGACAAAAACCTTGTAGAGGCCTCTTACATCCTTTACTTTCATTTGGTTGATGTCCGGGTAAGCGGTCTTTCCAATGGTGAAATTTTCTTGTCTGTAGGGACATTTCCAAATTCGAAAAAGGTTGAAATTTGCAGTGAAAGTGCCAGAACACAAAACAGGACCACCTCTCATTTTATTCGTGATAACATACTGCATTATTGTGAATGACACTTCGTTTTTGGATACTGGCTTGCCCAAAAAGGAATGGAGATAGAAACTTATCCCAGTCTCACACTAGGTTCACATCCATTATGACTTCAAATGGAGAAGGGTTTCTGCGGCACAGCACCATTTCAGTAAGATGAGGCTTGGCGTTCCATATCTGGTTAATGTACTGTCTGATGAGTCCAAGGTTTCTTACACAGCTAACTTTAAACAGGTGTAACAACATCAGTTTTCAAAATATCCCACCGAATCTTTCACCATTATTAACTAGAGAATATGGGGCACAAACCCATGCATTATGCGTAAAACGGTTGGATTTGTTCTTAAGTTTAGGGGCTGCGACATAGCGATCATTTAGCCCCGTGTACTTTGAGTGTGTGTAGAATCAGTCTGATAACCAGTGTTAATTGTGATGACTGTATTAGTGTGTGTTATCTGTTATTTAATTCATGTAAGGACAGCAGACTTTTGAATTTTTCAAATAGTTCCTACTTTTGCTGCCAAACGCCACCGTCAACGACTACTAGTTTAGAACTTAGCTACCAGACGCCACCGCAGTCGGCTCTTGGCAACGAACGTAGGAACCTAAGACTTTTATTTACATTCTTAACCTATACAATTTAGCTTCACACAGGTGTAATTAGTGGAAGGTTCTTTAACATGCCATAAATCTATGACATAGGACCGCCGGCTTAACTTCCACTCAGAAGGAAGGTATACTGAGGGATTTTTAACGCACTTAAAAAATCGGACGACTTCGTCCGGATTTGAACCCGCGACCTTCGGCATAGAAACTCAGCATTGCGAAAAACGTGCCCATAAGCTCATCAATAAATTGATGTTGGTGATGAACACGGCCCTAAGGAGTTGTTATTGTTCTGGTTAAGGGGACTCGGGTCATCTTGGTCATCAGACCCCGGTTGAAGAAACACCGCCCTCGTGATATGTTGCAGCAACTCTTCTTCGTGTGAATTTTTGGCAAAGAAAAGCAGAGTTGGTTTTATCTTTCCGGTGAAGGAAACTTGTTAAGCTTTTGCTTGTGGTTGTGGGAATATATCACACGGAGTAGTCTCTTATCTAGCGACAGCTCAGACTGGCTAAGACAGCCAAGAACTGCTTATCTTTCTGTGTCAGACATTGGAACGTGCTCTGATTCGTGATGGGCAGCGCTGTACGGTTATCATTCTTTCTTCCGTCTTGGCTTCCGAGAACAATGATTTGTGTGCAAGGAGCTAAACGATAATATACTGTACATGTTGGAATCGAAAGAGAGCGGCAGGTTATTTCTTAAATTGGCAACTTGCAGTTTGTACAATGCCAATATATAAGGTGCGTTCAAAAAGTAACGAGCCGGAGGCTGGAATGCGCAAACCGGTGACGATATCGGCTAATCGTGGCATGTGTAACGACGTGTGGTTCCGACCAGAGCGTGGAAGGTCACAGCCCGTCGCTAGAGGGCACGCGTGCATTTCACGTGACGATACAAAGCGAGCAGCAGCATGCATCAATCGTCCAACGCTGCCAGTCGCATTGCAAACAGTGACATAGAGGCGTCAAAAGAAGAGCAAAGAGGTGTTGTTCGGTTTCTGACAGCGAAAGGAGTAGGGAGAAGGGACATTCATCGCCGAATGCCACAAGTGTACGGCGAACACTGCATGTCTCCTGCAAGGGTCAGGGCGTGGCACAAGCGCTTCAGGGAAGGACGAGTGTCGTTAGCCGACGATGCCCGGCCTGGGGCACCCCCCTGCATTACCGATAACAACGTCCAGCTGGTTGATGCAATCATTACCCAGGACCGCCCAGTGACAGTGCACGCCATAGCCGCCGTGGACACTCCAAGACAATGCACGACCTCATACTGTGCCCTTTTAGCAAGAAATATGCAAATCACAGTATGCCAGCAATGTTCAAATCGGGATTTTCGGGGTTATGGTATGTTCTCCCACTCTGTGACTTACACATTTTGGATTAAATAGAGGATACACTTCCAAAATAAAAACAAAATCAACTCCTATTATAAAACATTTAATTAACCAAAATTATGGCGCTACAAACAAATTAAACAAATAAACTACTGACCAATCCTTCTAACTTGTTCAAAGTGAACAAGGAATACATAAAATCAAACAAATATTATATTAAAATACATGGTTTCCATCAAGCCAACAAACTCATAATTCCTTTCACTTCCATAAAGTATCCCTATTAAAATTCGCTACCATCACGAGCTCCAATGGCTCGATACTTTCCAATATAAACTGTTATTCTTTACACATCTCAATATCTATTTTCTGAGTTTCTTATAATCAAAACAATATATAATCTTATTTAACGTCAATGTTACTCCTTTACTTAAATTTTTGGGCATTTCACAATGTTCTCATGTTACCACCTCTCTCAAGTTAACAAATTCACTGCAGTGACTGGGAAAAATACTTGTGCACTCCCGAGTTATAGAAGACTACTTGAACAAAGTCAAAAATTAAGATCACTCCCGAAATCTAATTGTCTTCACTAAACTCGTGAAATCCTACATTCATATACCATTACATTAGGGATTTATATTTATTATATTTTGTCTTAAAATACCATCATCTCATAAGAAAGCAAACGATCTGAACTTGCAAGCGGTAACTTTCATCTACAAGAACCTCGGTTCGAATCCCGGGTCATTAACAAACTCTAAACACTCATGGTGTATTATTACTTCCAACAGACGGTCCCCAGACCTACCACACTTTCAATAGCGAGGGGTCGGACCGTAACACTCGGCGTGATTTATTGTCGAGGAGGGAGACCCTAAGTATCGCCCACACGGGACGGCCACACTCATGCTTTAAAACAGCTATTTCTCAAACACAGTTCTCTGAACAGACCTGGCGTTTCTTTCATTCATTTTAACAACATTATTTAGGTTCATTGACCACTCTCGTAACCTTGGCATTTATTAATTATGAAGTGTCATCATTGATGGGTAAGAATACTTCAATACAACAACAATATTTAGGGGCTTCAACAACTAGACGAGTCTGGGTTCGACTCTCTCAACTGCCTCGGGAACCAATCCCATACTGGAAGACTTTACAACAATTAGCGGCTTGGCGACCTCGGTTTAACCTGCGCTCATCAATACAATAAATTCGCACCCATTATACAACGCCTCGTGATCTCCATCAAGGGGCCGATAACCTAGATGTTAGGCCCCTTAAAACAACAATTATCATCATCATCATCATCTCCATCACTACATGGAGGACTTATCATAACTCAATTACCGCAATCAACTGTCCCTCACAATTAATTTACCAAGTATATTTAGATTCAACGCCTTCCTAGCGTGACAATTTACTTTAATGCGCTACACTGCGCTATACATTACTTTAAGGCCTAGCGTCTTCCAAAGAACTGATAAATTCAAAATCAACATTTGATTTACATCTCAATTTTTATATTAATCCTCTCCCGTGACAATAATCGCTATACTTTAAGAACATGTATTCACACCATGTCTTTATACTTTTACAAGAACTCAAACGCTACTACTTTCATATAATTCAACTTAATCTTCATTTATATAGTTTTTATTTTTATTATAATTCCGCTTGCTTTCATAACTTTTATCCAATACACTGATATTTTATTTCTTACATTTCCTCTAAAGGATTTATTCATTTCACATAATTATTTTATAATTTCCGAATTTTTTTTTCTGTTCAGATCGTGCTCTTATTCTGTTATTTGTTATTCAAAAACATCCCTATTTCTCAAACTCAGGTGGATTGCACACAAATATCTCCCAACACATAACATAATGAAAATGGTTACTTACATGTTCAGACGGTCCACTACCGTGCTTTCCAACGATGTTTCATTTTGCCCACTATTTGTGATTAAACCATCTTGCTCAAATTCATTTCATACACTGACATCTCTTGACACACATATAATTTATGTACCTTAAACACTGGTAGCATTTTAAAATACAATTGTGTATTCTTCTATTACACACAATAAAATCACTGAAAAATTACTATCTAACACAAATTTTATACATTTACACTACACTGATTCTAATCACTGAGGCTTTGATTAGGCCTTGCACACGTGATTTCTTGATTCCCGTCTCCAAGGGGGAAACTAGTAGATGTCGGCTTCCTATCTAACCAGAATATGAAAGTCTCGAACACTCTACCCCTCCCTGGAATGGTACTTCTTCAAATCCGGTTTCCTGACGATCGGCTATTATTATTATTAGCTCGAACTGCTTCTTTCTAGACCCTATTAGTTTGTCTAGCGAAAGTCTGTCTTGTTCACGGTCTCCCAGATACTCTATCGGTGACCTATTATTTTCTAGCATCTAATACTCCTCGTAACTTAGTGCTTTTTATAGTTCGTTCGTTTCCTTGGAACAACGTCTTGAATTTAATTCTCCCTTCTGATTATTCTGTCCTCTAATTCCTATCTTTCCAGAATACTATGCGGACCTTATCTGGTCCGACCCTGATCGGGTTCTTTAACGTAGATAGAATGTTTGTTTCGCTGTTATGGTACTTCAAAACGTTACGATACTTTCGGTCGTTTAAATGAACTGTATTTTGAAGACCTATCGCCTGTTCTTTAAGTTCGCAGCCTACTTTGACTGTAATCCTGAACTTTTCACTATAAGACTGATTTTGGCGGAACTAAATCCTGTATTAGGATTTTCCTAAGTCTCCACACGGCGATACTATGATGATACTTATCGTACTCTGATGCTTCATCGTGCAGCACCTCGGAGCTCACGGAACTGGATGATTGGTGAAACAGTACGACCCGCCTCAGCGGTCGTTCAAGACTGAATAATTGGCTTGGCTCTGCCAGGACTTTTATACTCTTTGGCTAAAAAAAGATAAAATCCACGTCTTTTCCAGAACCAACTTTTGAAGTAATGGTCGCACATTATTAAAAATTATATCTCTGGAAAACTTGTTTTCCAAACGTAAACTGACTTCTTTGCACATGAAAATCGATCGTGCAGTTCTGAGATATTAAATAAAATTTGGTCTTCAGCTGTGTGGGTGTTACAGTTGATTTTTAATTCCCCCCTCCTCGGGTCTCGGGAAACCCCCAATGACGTATGGCCACGTCGGCACTTCTTTCCTGGGCATTTATTATAACATCTTTCTCCACACAAAAATCTCTATTCCGAAATGATTCACAATGCTGTATTTCTTTAGTTAATTTTATTCTTGCAAATGGGTTAAATCTAATTATTATTCTTCTGGCACAGCTGCGCGGTTGCCATTTTACTGCAACGTAAGGGCAATTTCCGAAACACGCTCTTCGTCACTCGCTTGGAAAGTTCCACTCGTTCTATTTATATTCGTGACTGGCTCCTTATCAATGCGTCAGGCATGATCTCATTTCCTGGCCACCTGGGCTTTAGTTTATTACACATAGTTATGCTAGCCCTCTTGTATAAAATCTTTCTATGTTCCTCTGAAGACTGTATATTTCCTTCTTTCCTTTTACCAAAATACATGGATTCGACCCCTTGAACCAATGGTACATGGGTTCAATACGGCCAACACAGTCGCGGCACTCCTGCATAATTTCAAATGGGTGGGAGGTTCTTGGCCACCCTCCATAGAATCCAGACCTCTCTCCCTGTGATTACGTCATGATTGCTCCCCTGAAAAGGGCTCTGCGGGGCCAACGATTCACCTCTGACTCCGACGTCCAGCTGTACGTGAGGAACTGATTCATATCGCAGCCCAGGGAATTTTATGAGACTGCCATTCACCGCCTCGTGTCACAGTGGGACAAGTGCCTCAACAGCCAGGGCCAATACTTCTAACATACAGGTACTGGTTTCTGTAATTATGCCTCCGGCTCGTTACTTTTTGAACGCACCTTATATTATAAACAATGAACACCAAGCACCATAATTATTCAGACCAAAGACCAAAAAATGAAATATCACAGCCTTCAAGGTTTGCACCTCAATCAGCCGTTTCTTAACAACCTTCTCCTACTAAAAGTTAAGATTATGGTAACTATGGTGGAGTTAAATAGCTGATGGTATCAAGTGCATTTTCATGAATAATCAAGGAGCAAGGCTATCTCCGTATTTGGAAGACTATTACATATCATCCTCAATGTCAGATATAGAGTAATAAATTAAGGGGTATTAAGACGGGTGGAAGAGGAGAGATGTTTCTGGCGGCTGCTAATGAAGACAAGAGGTAGATTGGTAGGACACTACTAAGACACCCTGGAATAGTAAGATTAGTTATGGAAGGATGGCTCGAGGACAAGAACTATAGGGGTAGACCAAGGTTAGAATATGTTAAACAGATTGCCTCGGATGTAGGGTGTGGTAGCTATGTAGAGATGAAACGATTATCTCAGGACAGGGGGGCATGGTGCGTTGCACCAATCCGGTCAAAAGACTGAAGACTCAAACAACATAATTCGCTTAAAAGGGAAAACGTGATAAGTTAATCGTGTTGACGTCATTCAGGCCACGTACCCATAAAATGTAATCCCCATTTTGCGCATTATTATTGTTATTATTATAATTATTATTATTATTATTATTGCTACCTGACTTGAGGGAAAGGGCTAGACCAATTGCTATCATAACCTAGGTTAATTAGTTTCAAGAGACTACACATGCTAAATCTAGTGTCAAGAAAACACACAAGAAAAAATTCATGACAATATATTAAGAATGAAATATTACAGATAGATTATAACAAGATTAAATAATTTAAATTAATAATAGATTACATACAAGTATGTAAATATGAGCGAGGAACCGTGGACATGATGACATTCACGTAATATCTAGTGATATAACAAGGTTTACCTAAATGAAGGAAAATAAAAGACCCCTTAAATGAAATTCCTATAAATTACCTTATATGTCCATAAGGACCTGGCTGAACGACATAGGTTCAATAAAATATTAATTATCCATTCAATTATTTAATCTTCCAATATTAGTCAGAGCAGAAGGCTATTACGTGAAGCTTATTCCCAATCCAAACATGTCTACCCTTTTTGATAACAAAATTCTCTCGTTAATTGTTAACCAGAAAAAAACGAACAACAACAATATAGAGCCGTAACCTATCGAAACAAGACTTTACATAAAATAAAATACGTATGATAATAAGTGATACTTGACACGGAGTTCATAAGGAACTATACTAAGAGCGAAAGATATGGAGAGAAATTACAGTAATTAGGTTAAAAATAAAATATCTTTGCTCAGAAAAAATATGACGTTCTGGACCATACAGACAAGGCAGGCCAGATACAAACGTTAAAATAAAATCCCTAGGAGTAATAAACTCAAAAACACCAGTTAGGTTACTGGAAAATAATATAAAATAGTTGAACATACATTACCAAGCAGCCTACAGATACCATTTTGAGGTTAGCACTTCACAGAAATAAACAGGCAATATAACATAAAATATTAAGAAGTTACACCACGGAAACAATCACATCTTCGTATCAATATATCAATGAACAACTATAAGAATAATCAAGTATCCGATGATGTATATATTTTACAAACCTTTCGAGTATTTTCTTCCGTTGGCCTACCCTAAGGTGAGTTGCCAATGTACATTTCTACAAATTTAAACCAAGTGTGAATTATCAGAAGTTCATATTACACGTAGGAACATAATTGAAAGTGTTTTAGACTGGGGGAAATACCTCTAGATAGGCCGAAGCCAATCTAGGGCCCCGTAAAAATTAGATCGCGTGAAATCACATCATATCTTTGCTAGTTCCAAGCAGATAATAATAATACACAACATACGTCGCTATTGGTTACAGCATTTCGATGTGTCGATTGTCGTCGATAACAGGCCTGCGAGCACAAGGATACACGCGAGCTATCTCTTGTCTCATTAACCACACCAATCAGTACGTCCACTACTACCAAGATGGCGCGACGTATTAGTTTGTGATTACACTGGTACAACATATAGTCAACAGATGTCGTTAGAGAGTATTTTCAACTGCAAGTCGGAGATATTTATATTTCCGAAGAGTAATCCAGAGTTCGAGCAAGGTAGAAACGTATCAATTATTATTTTACTAAGTTATTCCCAAATAAGAAGAGCTATATAACCTATTTAACAGATTAACACGAATTTGCTATCTCTCCTTCCCAAAGTCTCTTCATTATCTCACTTGAATGTTCTTCCTTTCTTCTGTTCACGAGGTGGCTCTCATCCGGGGATTAATTTGAATATTATCATTTTATATTTAACTAGCTGTGCCCAGCATGCGTGTTAAAGCTACTCGTGCGCTACCAAATGTGAAATAGATTTACTAAGCCAGAAACCTTCATGGGAGGTTATACAATAACTCATCATTGTTTCATCACAATCGGATGAATGGTCAATGAACGCATACGGGACTTTCTTAAAACTATTCGGGCGCCGTCACACACTTGTTGTATCTATTTGTGCGCTACCTATTGTAATATGGATTTACTAAGTTAGAAAACTTCTCGGGAGTGAGAATCACAATTCACCAAAATTTCATCGCAATGGAATGAATGGTTTTGTTGTTTGAGTCTTCAGTCTTTTGACTGGTTTGATGCAGCCCTCCATGCCTCCCTGTACTAAGCTAATCGGCTCATCCCTACATAGCTACCACACCCTACATCCGAGGCAAACTGTTTAACATATTCTAACCTTGGTCTACCCCTATAGTTCTTGTCCTCAACCCTTCCTTCCATAACTAAGCTTGCCATTCCTTGGTGTCTTAGTATGTGTCCTACCAACCTATCTCTTCTCTTCATCAACGGTCACCAGAAACATCTCTGCTCTCCCACTAGTCTCAATACCTCTTCGTTTGTACCCCTATCTACCCATCTGATCTTCATCATTCTCCTGTTCCGGGTTCGATTCCCGGTCATTGCATGTGAGATTTTCGAAGTGAAATGCCATGTCCTGTGGTTCGGATTCCACGTAAAAAGGAGGTCCCGTGGCTCATGATCTCGAGATTAACGGTCACGTTAAACTACAAGCTTGCTTTTCATTCTCCTGTAACACCACATTTCAAACTCTTCAATTCTCCTCTTTTCTGCTGCACGAATAGTGCAAGTGTCACTTCCATAGAGCGCCATGCTCCAGACAAAGGCTGTAGGCCTCTCACCAAGGCGGACTGGGTTCGATTCCCGGTCAATGCATGTGAGATTTTCGATGTGAAATGCCATGTCCTGTGGTTCGGATTCCACGTAAAATGGAGGTCCCGTGCCTTATGATCGCCAGATTAACGGTCACGTTAAACTACAAGCTTCCTTTTTTTTCCAGACAAGGGCCTTCAAAAATGACTTCCTAATACCTAAATCTATATTCGATGTCAACAGATTCCTTTTCTGTAGAAATGTTTTCCTTCCCTAAGCTAACGTACTTTTTATATCCTCTTTGCTTCGTCCATCACTGGTTATTTTGCTTCCTAAGGAACAGAATTCTCCTACTTCCTTTAACATTTCATCTGCCAATTTGATGTCCATAGAGGTTTCTGATTTATTTCGGTTGCATTCCGATATTTTGTTTTACATTTATTAATTTTCATCATGATTTTTTTCCTCAGGACGGAGTCCATACCATTCAAAAAATTATGCACGCACAAACAAACATTCCTTTTTTATTTATATAATAGATCTTCCATGAATATGGCTTAATATTGTTTTTTTCTTTTTCAAAATTAAGCTTTGTTAACATTTACTCTGTTTAAATAGTCTTACAATTGGTCAGGTATCCATTTTCTCTGTGTTATACTTTTCTAGGAAGTAGTTTGAGGTTTGAGCTTGTGAAATGTTAAAATCAATTTGCTGAAGTATTTCGTATTCTTCTGCTTTCAGGTAAGGATGAGCCGAAGTGTGGATTGAGAACATATTATATTTGAGGTAAGTGATTACTCTTAAACCTTTAAGATATCTGAAGTATTCACAAGAACATTAATTCAGTTGGCGACCGCTTTGGCCGAGAACATCGCTGGCATCGGGAGAGCGTGGGTTTGAATCCCATGACGGCCGTCCTGAAAATAGTTTTCGTGGTTTCCCATTTTCACCACCAGGCAAATTCCAGGACGATTTCTTTCAGTAAGTCAATGACCGATTCCCTTCCAAAATCCCTTCCTGATAAGATAATAAATAGCCATTGGCTGTATTAACCGTAGATTTTATCATTTTAAATGATCTTGTTGACTTCGTCGTTATGCTGAGGTCTGGCGTTACGTTACGGTGACGGGACGAAATGTACCTAGAATGCACTGAGGTGTGTGACGTCATAGTACGATGTAGCAGCCGAGTACCAAGAAGGCAGCGCGAGAACAGAGTTTCAAGAAGGTAGTGCGAGAACAATCAAGTAGGCAGTGAAGAAACAAAATAGTGTTTTGAAACTTTGTTGTCCCACTGCCTTCTTGATACTCGGCTGCTAGCATTTAAAATGATATAAAGTCCAGTCTTTCAGACTGACTATCAGTCTCTTTTTAATATATTTCACTGTCGTCATAGCAGAGATTGCTTGCCGAAACAGATGAAATGTTCAAAAATGCAAACGAAGGTGTTCTTCACTGGATCACTATCTATCAGTAAACTTGATGAATTCATCTCATTTTCAAGATGTGAAACTTATATTTTCTACTCAGTCTGCCAAATCTAAATGCTAATCCAAACCAATACAATATTCTCGGTGAAGAAGTAAAGCTAACTGGTTTCACCGCCCAGACGAAAAGTTGCAATTCTTGATTTTGTCCACATATTATTCAGTAACCTTTTGAAGAATGAATTAATGTTTATTTAACGTGTCCCATCTCCCTTAACTAGACCTAAGTTCATTACATTCTATTGCCCAAGATCTAGAAAGGAACATCACAAGCATTCCCTGAGTATAAATGCGGTGACTTCGGTAGGTTGGCTCAGCCAAAGAAAGCATTTTCACAAAAAGGAATCTGTTGACATCGAATTCAGATTTAGGTGTTAAGATGTCATTTTTGAAGGCCTTTGTGTGGAGCGTGGCACTCTATGGACGTAAAACTTGGACTATTGGCGCAGCAGAAAAGAGGAGAATTGAAGCGTTTGAAATGTGGTATTACAGGAAAATGATGATCAGATGGGTAGGTAGGGTTACAGACGACGAGGTATTAAGACTAGTGGGAGAGGAGAGATGTTTCTGGGGACTGCTAATGAAGAGAAGAGATAGGTTGGTAGGAAACATACTAAGACACCCAGGAATAGCAAGCTTAGTTATGGAAGGAAGGGTCGAGGACAAGAACTGTAGGGGTAGACCAAGGTTAGAATATGTTAAACAGATTGCCTCGGACGTAGAGTGTGGTAGCTTTGTAGAGATGAAACGATTAGCTCAGGACAGGGAGGTATGGAGAACCAGTCAAAAGACTGAAGTCTCAAACAACAACATATGTACGCTTAAACTTCGCTATCGTTTTACCCTCCAGGATGGCTTTTCCCCACGGACTAAGCGAGGGATCCCACCTCAACCGCCACTGAGGGCACAATAATTATCGCCTCCGTGGTGTAGTGAATAGCCGGATTATCCACCCCGGAGGTCCGGCTCTGCCACGAAATTTGAAAAATCGTGTGAGGACTGGAACTAGTTCTACTCAGCCTCGGGTGGTCCAAATCAGTTGAGGGGGTTCGATTCCCACCTCAGCCATTCTCGACGTGGTTTTCCATGGTTTCCCACTTCGTCTTCGGGCAAATGCCGGGGTGGTAACTACCATGAGGCCACGGGCGCCTCCTTCCCTGTTCCTCGTCTATTCTTCTCATCCTGTCCCATTGGGTGTGTGGTCAACGTGTCGGTCTACTAACTCCAAGCTTGCAGGTTCGCTCCAGGCTGTGATAAGTGATTTTTGAAAGGAGGCTAAAATTACGACACCATGTCATATGATGTTGGCATGCCCAGGAACCCATTTGAATTCAGTAGGCCGAGTTCATAATGGCAAAATTAATCTCGGAAGTTTCCGCCAACACAAAATTCCTCATTTCTCTACTAGAAAGTGCTATAGTGTTCAAGGAGCCTAGATATCTAACCTCCTTGAATTTCATAGTGCTTCAAGGAACAACGAAATTCGACATGCAAGCTACCCTTTGGGAGTCAATTAACAAAGCTTGCATCCGGCACCCGAGGCCATACGATATTATTGTTATTATCCTGTCCCATCCCTCATGAGGCCTCCTGTTCACTTTGCAGATGAGGCCACCTGGGCGAGGCGCTAGTCCCACCTCCCCAGTTGTATCCCACGACCCGATGTCAAGCTCCAGGACATTACCCGTAGAGGCGGTATAGGTGGGATCCCTCGCTTAGTCCGTGGGAAAAGCCTACCTGAATGGTAAAGTGACTATTTAAGCGTGTAAATATTTGGGATCCCAACTACCGCTACAACTGTTATATGGTTTCTTACTTAGGCTACTTAATTCCAGCAACATTTGCATGTAATGGTGACGACTAGGGTTCGCAAGTTTAATACCTAAAGAAGTTTAAATATGCAAGCAAATATGCCCTAAAAACTAGCTAAATATGACATGAATGTTTGGGATAGGTAGTGTATCACTAACATACAGTAAACGTCATAAATGCCAAAACAATTTTCCAGTGTATTGGGCATGTGATGTTTTGATTTTACAAGTGACTTTTTTTAATGAACTATGTGTTTTTTCAATGTATTTTATGCCTATAAGTGTATATAATGTGTATATCTGGCTGATGAAGAACAGCATTATTGTTCGAAACATGTACGAGTACTAAACAGTGCTAATAATATTACAAGCATTGAAAAGACGGAAATAAGAGTAAGTTATTTAGTGGAATTTAAATTCAAACTCCTCTTCTTGCCTAGAACGCCTCAAAATAGCGCTGCCTTGGGGTTTTGTGGGTATCTACTCACATAACGTAACGGCGGTACTTTTTGAGGATCCAACCAGCCTTCGGGCTGACTACCTAACAGACAGACGGACCATTATGGATAAAAACAATTTCCTTGTTTGCTAATTGCTTCTGAGCTAAATATGTCTACTGGAGTGACATCCTGTTGAAAGGCGGAAGCAAACTATCGTCATGTTCCGTGACCTCATACGTACAGTATCGCAATCCAACTTGTCCAGAAAGAAGTGCTAGAAGACATCCGTAGAGGAGCGCCTTCTCGGAATCAGATCTTCTAAACCTGCTATCTACCTGTTCCGGGAAAAGAAAGAAAAATATATCAACTACACTATTTGGAAATCCTGTGATTGAAACTCGACGTAGATAACACGTACATTGTTAACGACGCCTCAATTTAAACAAGAATGCTGAAATTATAACCAAATATGACCTTATATCACTAAAATATGACCAAATATGACCAAAACAATAAAAATGGCCGAAATATGCATTTATAGGCAACATCTAATTGATTTAAACCTGGTCAGGGACCCGTCATTCAAACTTAATTTTCTGATTTCGCGTAAAATGAGGTCAGGAAAAAATATGACTTTTCTTTAACATCCGAACCTCAGTGATGACTAACTAATTCTTCTATGATTTTAATATATTACATATTTTTGCGTCCGAAAAATGGCAGAGTAACGTTGAAATAAAATCCCCCCCCTAAGACATCACGCGGTACCGGTAAGTGCCACTCTAGTCCACAAACACACAGATAAAGCAAGCAGCAAGGTATTATTGACATCCCCTGGTACACAGAAATGCATATGGAGCGCGATCGGTTCAGATGTCACGTCATCTTTGTGAAGCCCTCCTCACAATACACAGGCCACTACGGCTGCTCTCACACGGGGAGATCAGAATACAATGCCAACAACATCCTTCACATTGAAATGCGATCGCACTCTGCTGAGCTTATAGACCGGGGATGTGCTCTGCCTACATGATCGCTGTAGAGGTGAACATCACTCACAGGGGAAAGTAATCGCTCAGCGATTAAAGACAAGAATTATAAATTGAGGAGAAAACGGACATACACTGTAGTGCGTGTCCCGTTAAGTATTGTAACCTTATTGAAATACGAAGGAAGATCAAATATAAACGGGATTTTTTTGTACATTTATTGCATCATTTAAAAAATATACACATATAGAGATCACTTTTCTACATAGTGTCCTGCCTTCGGCACACATTTTCTCCATCGGATCGGTAAGATTTTAATGCCGTCCTGGTAGAAAGAAGATGGACGTGTAAGGAGCCACTTGCGCACAAACTCTTCTACACTTGCATCATCATCGAACCGCTGTCCTCCTAGGTCTTGTTTAAGTGGTCCAAACAAATGGTAGTCGCAAGGCGATAAATCTGGACTGTAGGGAGGGTGTTCCAAAGGTGTCCCATGAATTTCCTCCAGTTTTTCCCGCATTAAAGCGGCAGTATGCGGCCTTGCATTGTCATGGAGAAGAATGACAATTTTATGAAATCGAGCTCATCTCGGATGATGGTTTAAACACTTCCGTAACTTATTCCTACGGCTAACACAATTTGCTAAATTTTTATTCGCCGATCTTCTTGAATAATGGCACGAATGGCAACATTGTTGTCCGCGGTCTCCTTTCGTGAGGTTCATTTTCCACTGTTTCTCTTCCTGCCACAAATTTTTTAGCCCACTCATACACTCGAGTCTGAGAAAGTCTTTCTTCCCCAAACTGTGCGCGGAGCCGTCTCAACATTTGTGTTCAGTCGGTCAACACTACTGTGCCCAATTAAATTAAACAGGAAGTTACATTTATTTATCAATTAACAGTTTTCAATCGGTCAACACGCTTTTGCGCAATTATATTAGGTGGGTTTACAACATACGTGAATAGAACACAAATTCCTGCGTTAACCCTTCTAGTGCTAGGGAAGGGATATATCGGCTAAGGGAGCTTTTGCTAAGGAAAAACCACGAGCCGATTTATCGGCCATAATTTTTATAGATTATGTATTATTATTTCTAGCCATGTAGTGTTATCACTATTTTAACCAAGACAACGCGGGTAATATTGTTTCGAAGGATTTCAAGATCTTGCGGCTGCTGAGCGTAAACTATATCCTTCAAATAACTCCATAAGAAGAAGTCGTGTGGTGTCAAATTGGGAGATCTAGCAATCCAGATGACAGGTCCTCCCCTTCCTATCCATCGACCGGGGTTGCACCAATCAGGTGGTTCCGAAAAGCTGCTGACATGTAAGTTGGAGCTCCATCGTGTTGATACCACATGGATACACGCTCACCCAGGGGCACATCTTCTAGCAGCATTGGCAGTTGGTCTTTGAGAAACTGTAGGTACCGGGCTCCCGTCAAATGTTCCTCAAAGAAATATGATCAAATTATGTGATCACCCAGTATACCACACCAGACATCTGACCTGAAATAATGCCTGTCTCACCCAGTGGGGATTTTCAACACCCCAGTAGTGCATGTTGTGACGATTCACAGAGCCATTATTGTAGAATCGAGACTCGTCCGAAATTAATATGTGAGACAAAAACGCGTGATTATATGCCACTTCCTCCAAGATCCATCCACAAAATACAACTTAAGGTTCGAAATCTTGTCCGTGGTGTTCTTGATGTATCTGCTGGTGACACGAATGAAACAAATTATCATGTAAGATCCGCACCGCAGATGGATGGCTGATGTTGGCCTGTTCAGCTTCTGCGCTGGTCCTAGTGTGAGGAACCGTTCGAGGGAGTGACGAAGGTATAAGCAAACGTCGCTCCACGGTCCTATAGGTATTTGCGACTGGTTGCCTTCTGTGTGGAAATCTCTCCTGGTACAGGCGCTGTGCGTCTTGTGCGTTCTGTCTTACTTCACCGAATATGAGCAGGATGTCAACATACTCGTCTGCCGAGAACATGGCGATGAATGACCTGCATTTCTAGGCTGCACACTGTGCCAAGCCAGTACACATTGGACCCTAAATAAGCACTGCATGACATTGGTCAAATGTGGCACGAATACCCTTTTATTTGAGCCCCAAAATTTATTATTAAAGAAACTCGCACAAGTTGTGCATTAAGCATACAAATACATTTACACTACATTCACTTTGTTTCAGTGTTATGGTTCTAAGCAGGTCTCGATTATTGACTTGGATAGTTCTTTGCATCTTGTAATGTGGTATCGATCACATGGGCGTTCACAAAGATCACATACACATGTTTCGTTCGGCTCGTGATGGTTCTTCCTTTTGCACACTCAGTGGTGGTATCCGTGAGTTGCCAATGAGTTCACGAAATGGCGCAGGTCTTGGTTGGTTTCCATCCGTGATCTATTCACCATGGCCTCCGTTGCATAGAAGTCAGCCCATATCTCTTTTGACGTTTGTTTTCTTATTTCTACTTGTTTTTCCCAGTTTTTAGTAAAAGGTAGTTTATATTTGGTCCTGAGATCTTCCATCAGAAAGGTTTCTCTTGCTAGGACATAGACGAGTCGTGAGCGGGTGTATTTGGATATCGCTAGGGCGGACTTCAGGGACCGAGCTTTGACGGCTTCCATGGCTGATAGATCTTTCATTCCTAGTTTTTCCCAGGTTATTACTATTCCATACGTTAGGATGGGTACGATTATTGCATCGAATAGTTTCATGGCAGTTTTTAGGGATAGTCTAGGTAGTGATGGTATGTCAAATATTGCCTTCGTGGCTGCTGATGTTCTTGTTTTAGTGTGAATCCTAAAGGATCTTACGGTTGTCCGGAGAGTCATGTCCAGGTATTTGTAGATATTAGCCGATTGAAGTGGTTCGTTTCTGTAACAAACCTTGTGGTGCGGGTTTTTTCTCCCACCTTTTCTGAAGGTCATCTGGACTGTTTTCCTGGCGTTAATCTGGAGCTTGTTTTCTTCAGCCCAGGTTTCTAAAGCCTTGATTGCTTTTTGTAGCTCTGTTTTTTTCTGGCGATCCAATAGTCATGTCGTCTGCGTAAATTTAAAATGTGCATTAAAATTGGCGGGGGTGGAATTCGAACCCACTACCCTTACACAGGTTCGCTACCTTCTACGCACTTGTACCCCTAGAGAAATAATGAATGTCTTATTGAATACGCCGAAGAGAGCATGTGAAACATCGGCAAGTTTGCTCTCGAGATTGTTAGAGAGGAATTACCTCAGGCTAATTGCTGCACCTTCGGAGACGATCCTGGGGCTTAGACACTAAGCTTACGGGGTCTGGATCCTACGTGATATAAGGATTATCTGAAAATGCTCGCTTCCTTAGATTAATGGATAGCGCCGTGGTTTACTGGTGTCCTCAATCAACCAGGTCAGATCCCAATGAATTAAAATATATTTCCCTGCCGTTAATTTGGACTGCGACAAAGAAAGTGATGTTCCTCTATAATGTGTGTATGTAGGAACACAATTCAATCTTGAGCATTAATGGGACCATTGCCCTGCCATTTGGCCTGCAGATATTGGGGTGACGCGTGATCAGCTCATCGGGTCCCCTCGGCCGTTAATCTTGGTTTCCGTGATCGGGGCGCTGTCTCACTGTCAGACAGCTACTCAATTATCCTCACGAGGCTGAGTGCACCCCGTTCCAGCCCTCACATCAGTTTCTAAGATCCCTGCCGGAGCCTGGAATCCAACCCGGTGCCTCCAGGTGAGTGGCAGACGCTCTACCCCATCACCACGGGGCCAGCTTTCTATTGTATATAGCCTATAGTAATTATTTATGATTATTATTATTATTATTATTATTGAGCACTTATGATTGCTAGGCATTCCTTAATGCATTGACTAACTGCAAGGCAGCCTCCGTGTATATTTTCTCTTGCTGGAGCTAAATAATATGTGTTCCAAACTCATTGTATTTTTGTACATCTATAATAACCCTCGGGTTAAGTATTTAATAGCATAGCTGTGCAACATTAACGGCGGAAGTATTGTTTTACATTTTAACTCTTAGGAAATATTTTCCGTTAATTTTATGGAGAAGTAGAGAAAATTGAAATTGGATAATATTCTTTTTCGTGTATTTCCTAGCCATCGCCTGTCAAGCACGAGGATAGGCCACCCTGTGCACAGCCGCAACATTTCTGAGACGCACGGACACGTACAGAATCCCCGATGTCATGTGTGAGTTTGAGGGACGGATGTGTAGCCTATCTAGATTGATGGGAGGCCATGGGTTAGTCTCTTCATTATGCATTGACAGCTGTGATGGGAACGTGATATCCGCAGCTTGCGACTTCAAATGTCGATCTCAATTAACCCAGACCTCGCAGGTGACCCTACCCTAACTAACCTAAATATTTGGGGCCATTTAATTTAGCTGACGGCAGTTCTCAACACCTGTAAACAGTGTGGCGCTGGTTTGGCTGGAAAGTAGTCGTTACACTTTTATTGCACCATAAACTTACATTTGATGCCATGCGCGCAAGCAGCATTACTTACCAACGGATACACGCTAAAAGTTGTAAACTGCCGTACGCTGCCGTAAATACTAAATGCCATGCTAGACGACCGTAATTTTCCTTCCTGAATTCGAACAACAATATACATTTCTACAGAAAAGGAATCTGTTGACATGGAATATAGATTTAGGTATTAAGGAAAGCATTTTTGAAAGCCTTTGACTGGAGCGTAGCGCTATATGGAAGAGAAACTTGGACTATTGGTGCAGCAGAAAACAGGAGAATTGAAGCGTTTGAAATGTGGTGTTACAGGAGAATGATGAAGATCAGATGGGTAAATAGGATACCAAATGAAGAGGTATTAAGACTAGTGGGAGAGGAGAGATGTTTCTGGTGACTACTAATAAAGAGAAGAGATAGGTTGGTAGGACACATACTAACACAGCCAGGATTAGCAAGCTTAGTTATGGAAGTAAGAGTCGAGGACAAGAACTGTAGGGGTAGACCAGGGTTAAAATATTCCCCAGGCTTCGGCAGCCGGCACAGTTCATATCCTCGCTGCTAGATGGGGGATTCATTCATTCCATCCCTGCCCCAGTCGGACGACAGGTACTGGCTGTGGATTTTCATTTTAATTCCCATAACATATGCTGGCTGTACCCAAGATTGCAGGATAGAATCAGGACGCAGTCAGTTGGAATTTAAAAGTGCGCAGATGCGAGGGAGTCAGTACCTTTACTGCCATGTTAAAGATCCCCTTCGGGGCAAAATTCCGGCACCTCGGCGTCTCTGTAGGTCCCAGTAGTTCAAAGGGACCTACATGACTCACAAGACAAAGCAGTACTTCAAGATGATCTGAACCTGGTCTATGAGTGGGCGATTGAAAATAAAACGAAAATAAACACAAGAAAATGAAGTCTAATAAAAATAGGGAAAGTGCGAAGGCTAGATTTTCAATATAACATTGGCTCGGAAATACTTGTAGAAGAAGATTCTTGCAAACATTTGGGCGTTCACGTAAGAAATGATATGAAATGGAGTAGTCATGCGGGATGTGTAGTTTCTAAAGCTTACAAATCCCTGCACTTTGTAATGAGGGTATTAAAAGGAAGTAGTACCTCTGCTAAAGAATTAGGATATTTGTCACTTGTAAGACCTATTCTGGAATACGCCTCGGCGGTTTGGGATCCATATCAAGTAGGGCTCATAAATGAGTTGGAAATGGTACAAAGAAAGGCCCCTAGATTTGTGCTCAGTGACTTTAATCCCAGGAGCAATGTGAGCCGTATGTTAAAGAAACTTGGGTGGGTATCACTTGAGGCTAGGAGGATGAAATCTAGACTCTGTGCTATGTACAACACGTATACAAATCAACCAGCATGGGGTGAGCTTGGCAAACGTATGGAAAAGCCTACTTACATGGGTAGGAGCGATCATCCTTTCAAAGTTAAGGGCCGACCACAGCGAACAAATTATGGTAAATATGCTTTCGTAAACCGTGCCATTGATAATTGGAACTCTCTACCTGCCGAAGACTTAGAGCTTTTTCCCAAACATATAGGTGTGTTTAAGAAAAGACTGACTATTTGTGTAAATACTCCAGTTTAATTGTTAGTGAATTGTTATGTGCAATCATTTACTTGTTATGTATATCTTATTTGCCACCGGGGGAAACACCCCCTATTGCAAATAAACGAATGAATGAATGAAAACCCTAACACATTGCTGGTACAACACAACATAATATTATACGGGCTTCAGGGAACCAAAGTAGAGTTACTGAATAAATAACACGTACATGTTGTAACGTGTTTTTCGAGGGGTTTTTATGCAACTGGCATAAGTCAGTAGGAAGCCATTCTATATTTATTTACGCGGCAAATTGTTCAGCCAAGAGAATTTTTCATGTTAATTTATTATTATTAATAATTTATTATAATTATTATTAAGGTATTTTCGGAGCATTTTATAAAAATTATTAGCATTCAGATAGGTTTTCTATGTCTTAGAAAACGCTATCAAGCAAATTATTACGAACGACAATATCATAGAAAATTATGTGATTGCGGAATTTTACGGAGTTTTCGTCAGTTAGGGTATATCGAGAGACGTGACTCACTGGGAATTCAAGTACACGCTTAATCTTGTCGGAAAGCATGACGCAATCCTGGGTCGCAGCGTCCAGGAAAGGCGAATTGTTGGAACGGAACCCTCCCGCCGAGTGTAATGACCCAGAGAAGGGGAGTATAGCGCGTGGGGTGCAGCCAATCAGTGGAGACCACGCAAGCTAGAAGTCGGATGAAGAGGGGGAATGCGAGTGGGGCATATATCGTTCGACGCGGCGTGGAACGGGAACTATCTGTGTAGAGCTTAACGAGTACGTTTGCACGCGGGAGTCGCTCCGATGTTCCGTGGATTGGAGGACTAACGTTTGTAAAACTTAACCAGTGCGGTTGTACGAGTGTTTGGGTCCGAGGTACGGACCATAGAATTATCTAATCTACCAGAATATCATCAAACATCGACGAGATGACGACGTCCAGGAGACTGTGGGAAGCTCACAGCATCATCCAGTACGAGGGAAATGCTTTGGCAATTTCCAGTGGTAAGCACAAATGACGCAGAAATACGCAATCTCTCGTTTCTCTTTGTTTTCTAATCAATATTTCAGTAACTTCATAGCTTGGGAATAAGAGTAAAATCAATAATTTATCAGACTCCGTTTTCACGTAATTTTCTATCGGTAATATTAAAATCACAACGCTCCTATTTAAATTTTAAACTTATTATTATTATTAATTTTGGTATTCTTGTTTTATATAATAAATTCATTTCTTTTACAATGCAATCTTTGCTTTCAGTTGGTAGCATTAGATATAGACCAATTCCTTCTCCTGATACAATTGTTTGTAGGGTTAATGATCAAATCATACCACGATCTGAGTGAATAGAGTCTTGAATGTGTTCTGCCAGAGCTAGACGTTGTTAAATACATATTTAGATTTCAACATTGCATTGAGGTCTTGGCGCCAATTAAAACAACATAGTTTAGGCAAAGGTAAACAGTTACATTTGTCTCCCAACAGTTAGGGGCAGTCAAACCGTTACAATTGTCGCTACCAACATGGGGCATTAATAACTGCTACACTTGTACGCTCAACGTGTGGGCTAGCAAAAACGTTTTAATGTTTCTAAGATTTTTTCACGCTGACGAAGTTATCATTGATACATAGAAACATGTACGTGTTAATGTAATAACTAAACTACTGTCTAGTGTTTGACAAGGTGGCTTTTATAATTTGAGATTAATGATAGGTAAGGGCCCGGACGTTGGTGCCGCAAAAAGTTAAAAAAATGCACTTAAATTTTTCAAAAAGGACTGTAATAAATGTCCTTTAAATTCGAAAAATGCAGTATAAAATGGAGAAAATGATCTTAAAATAATAAACTCACCCATAGTTCTAAAATGACATCTTGCTCAAACTGAAAAGTCAATCAAAATAGATTTCTAGCACTTAACAATAGGTTTATGTTCCCTTTATTCTCAGTTGCTCTGCACTACGAATGCCATTCTGATGTTGACAAATGTAAATGATCTGCGGTTATCAGCCAACAAGTTCTTATATCTCGAAATGCAGCGTTCAACATCAACTGATGTGATCAGAGCGTACTTGAATTGAGGAAGGTCGTTTGCTGCTATATCCTCCTCAATCCCATCCATGCATTAGTTTTCACCAGAAAGAATGTCTGATATTTAGCATAATGTTTTATACCCGGTGTTTTTATCCGGCAATTTTTTCAGTTTTGATGCAATCCACCCGGTTGATTAAGGAAATGGAATCAATATTTCAATATTTTAAATTATCTTGTGTCAGCTACTAACTTCTTCTTAATTCTGAGAAACGTAACTACCTCACATAAAGCTGTGGCATGACTAAATTTAAAAAAAAAAGACCTCAAAAGGCTGATTTCTTTAAAATAAGACCAAAAAATCTACCAAACTTAAAAAATGCGCTTAAAATGGAAAAATAGCAAAAAATGCAAAAAGATGCAAAATAGAAATGACATATTTGAAGACTGGGTGGCTCGTCCGGAGTTTCTATGTACCTCAGCATTGTTTCAGACGGCTCAGTAAAAAGATGACATGTCATCAACATCCGGGCCCTAATGATAGGTATGGTCTTGACCCATTCTGCATGCCATTGCTTTTTGACAGGACCGACCAACTCAATAAATGTTCTGATACTTTCTATGTGTTTTGATTGGAGATTCTTGTTGTTAGGGATCGCAACATCAATCAAGGTAGTTTGCTTCATTCTCTTGCTGACAACTACCAGATCCGGCCAGTTGTGTGATACCGATTGCTCAGTCAAAATAGTTGAGTCCCAATACAACTTGTATTCATTGTTTTCAAGAACACTCTTTGGCTTATATTGGTAATGCGGAACTTTCTATTTTCTAAAAGCTGAAAATAACTTATTATTATTACTATGATGATTATTAATAATAATGGGCCAACATCTAGTAAGAAAAGATTACTGATGGCAGCCATCCATTCAGTTCTGCTGTATGGAGCGGAAATATGGGCTGATGACCTGGATAAGGACATTTATAGGAAGCCACTAGCGCAAGTGAAGAGGCGGGGTTCTTTGCGCGTGGCATCTGCGTATCACATGGTCTTTGAAGAAGCAGTTCATGTCATTGCTGGGATAATTCCATGTTTGTTGTTGTTGTTGCAAACGAACGCCTGTACATTTACTGGAGGAAATCTGAGGTAGGTTTATAAAATGCAAGACGAACAGCAAGAGTACAAACCTTTCATAGTTGGCAGATCAAATGGGAGCAAGGAGACCGAAGACAGTGGACTAAGAGAATGATCCCCCAGGTGCAGGTTTGGTTATTATCTCACTCAGTTCTTGACTGGGAATGGTTACTTCTGTTCTTATCTTAATAAGATGGGGAAGGTGGATTCATCAGATTGTATCTACTGTGTTATTGATCTAGATAATGCTAATCACACTTTCTTCTCTTGAGGACGGTGTGTCCAAAATAGACAGTCTCTTCAAGAGCACATTGAGGAAGAGATATCTCCTGACTATTTTGTTATAATAATAATAATAATAATATCGTATGGCCTCGGGTGCCTGGTGCAAGCTTTGTTAATTGACACCCAGAGGGAAGACTTTGAGGAGGAGCTACAACAGCAGTTGAATGGTCAGAGCATCATTGTCATGGGAGATTTGAATGCACATGTAGGAAGTGAAAGGCAAGGATATGAAAATGTATTGCGAGCAGAAGGATGGGGTGGCAGGAATGAAGAAGGGAGAAAGTTGCTGGATTTTTGCAAGAGAAACGGTTTAGTGGTAGGGAACGCCTGGTTCCGGAAGAAAGAAAGCCACAAGGTAACGTGGTACAGCAGTGATTTAACAAAGAAATCTTTGGTAGATTACATGCTGTACGACTGGGAAATGAAGAGAAGTGTCAGAGATATAAAGGTAATACCATCAGAGGCCTTAGATAGCGTCCACAGAATACTTGTAATGAACCTGGGAGTTGTTAAGGATAGCAAGAGGACAGAGTACCAGGAAAGGAGAATCAAAGTATGGAAACTCAAGGAAAAGGAAGTCAAGGAAGAATTTCAGAAGATAATAAGGGAAAGGATGCCAACAGACAATCCTAAAACAGAGGAAGAGGAATGGAAGCAATTCAAAAACACAATGGTGGAAGCTGCAGTGGCAGTATGTGGAAGAACAAGCAACAGAAAGCGGTGTAAAGAGACACCATGGTGGAATGAGAGAGTAAAAGAAGCTGTGGGAAGGAAGAACAAGGCTTTGTGTGGTTCCAGGAAAGAACTGATCTGGCATGGGAATATTATAAGGTAAAGAAGAAAGAAGCAAACAAGAGTGTCGCAGAGGAGAGGAAGAAGTGGATGGTAAAGTGGACAGAGATGATGGAGGAAGACAGCAGAGGAAATAAGAAAGTACTTTATGGGATGGTCAAAAGTAAGGGAAGAGGTCTGCGAGAGGATGTGGTAATGATGGACAAAAACGGAAATGAGGTACACAACAAAGAGACACTCAAGACAGTGTGGAAAGAGTACTTTGAGGATTTGCTGAATCCAAATGGTCATAGGGAGGAAGACAATGTATTGGAAGATGGAGAAGACAACACAGGAATGGAAAAGGACCTGACTTGGAGAGAACTGGAGATGGCTATAGACAAGATGAAAGGAGGAAGAGCACCGGGTGTAGATGAAGTGAGTGTTGAAATGGTGAAGGCAGCAGGGGAGGTTGGGAAACAGTGGCTGTACCGTGTGATGAGGGTGATATGGAAGGAGAAAAAGACCCCAGAAGATTGGAAGAAAGGATTAATTGTCCCAATATTTAAGAAAGGAAGCAGAAAGGAGTGCAGAAATTACAGGGGAGTCACACTCATACCTCACTGTGCCAAGATATATGAAAAGATATTAGAAAGTAGAATACGAGCCAAAGTGGAGAGAAAATTGAGAGAGGAGCAGTATGGATTCAGACCTGGGAGATCAACAGTGGATCTCATATTTTCAGTGAGACAGCTCCAGGAACACCACTACGAATTTGGAGAGGATCTGTTGATGGCCTTCCTGGACATCGAAAAGGCCTATGATAGTGTGTGTGGGGAGAAGGTTTGGAAAGCAATGGAAAACATGGGAGTGGAAAAAGGGACTGTAGGCAGAGTGAAGGAAATGTATTGTGGAAGTGTGAGTTGTGTGAAAGTTGGAGGGGAAAGAACAGACTGGTTCAGACAAATGAGTGGCCTGAAACAGGGTAGTGCGCTGTCACGCCTTCTCTTTATTGTGGTTATGGACAAGGTAATGACACGGATAGCAGGAAAGATAGGAGAAGATAAGATGAAAGCAATGGTGTTTGCAGATGATCTCATGGTCTGGGGAAACAAGGAGGAGGAAATTCAGGAGCAACTGAAGGCTTGGGAAGAAACAGTGGGAGAGTACGGATGGAAGTTCAACATCAGTAAATGTGAGATCCTGTTAACGACCAGGAAAAAGGACAGACCAATGAGTGGGATAACACTTGGAGGTGGACAGCTGGAGAAGGTGGAAAGTCTCAAGTACTTGAGAAGTATAGTGGAGGAAAATGGGAGAAATGACAAAGAGATTACGGAACGTGGCAGACAGGCAGAAGCATTTCTGAGAAGCATTAGGAGCTTAGTGTGGAATAAAGATGTCCCACAAAAAGGCAAGGAAGTGTTATACAGAAGCTACTATATCCTGATACTGACCTATGCTTCAGAAACGTGGACAATGAAGAAAAGAGACATAAGCAGAATACAGGCAGGTGAAATGAACTTCCTGCGAAGTAGGATCGGAGTAACAAGAAGAGACAGGGTGAGGAATGAATAGGTCAGGGAAATGGTGAAAGAGGAGCCCTTGCAAGGTAGGATTGAGACATCAAGACTGAGGTGGTATGGACACATAAAGAGAATGGATGAGAAGAAGATTCCCAAGAGGATACATGAGATGCAGATGCAGAAGAAACGACCAAGGGGAAGACCAAGAGATAGATGGCTGAAAGGAGTGGAGGAATGTGTCAAGAAGAGAGGCGAGGACTGGACCAGAGTGACAGCGGAGAGGTGGTGGGAAGAAAGGACTAAGTGGCGAGGCTTATGTTCCAAACAGACCCAGCCTGGGGCTGGAAACTGTACAAGATGATGATGATGAGGGTAGCTTGCATATCGAATTTCGTCGTTCCTTTGAACGCTATGAAAGTCAAGGAGGTTAGATATCTAAACTCCTTGACACTACAGCGCTTTCAAGTAGAGAATGGAGGAACTTTGCGTTGGCGGAAAATCCCAAGATTAATTTTGCCATTGAACACGGCCTACTGAATTCAAATGGGTTCTTTAACATGCCAACAACGTATGACATGAGTATCGTGATTTTTGTCGCCTTCAAAAATCACTTACCATGGCCAGGGGCGAACCTGCAATCTTGAGGGTTGGTAGTCCGACACTATAACCACTCACCCACCGTGGCAAGCTACGATGCGACAAAATGAAGAAAATTGGATGCTGGTAGCAAGTTTTGTTGAAAATATCCTCCGAACAAAGAAAACAGATCTGGATCGCCATTGAAGATAATTCAATACGGATGAGTGCCCTGGGGGCAAGGAAAAATGACTATAACCTGAAGTAATGTGAGTCGTCCTGTTGCAAAACTCGTTTAATCCACTTGTGAATGAGAATCATGTGGGTGAGTGGTCAACGTGTCGGCCTACAAACCTTAAGCTTGCAGGTTCGCTCCTGGCCGTGGTAAGTGATTCTTGAAAGGCGGCAAAAGTTACGACACCATGCCATACGATGTTGGCATGTCAAAGAACCCATTTGAATTCAGTAGGCCGAGTTCATAATGGCAAAATTAATCTCGGGAGTTTCCGCCAAAACAAAGATCCTCGTTTCTCTTCTAGAAAGCGCTGTAGTGTTCAAGGAGCTTAAATATCTAATCTCCTTGACTTTCATAGTGCTTCAAGGAACAACGAAATTCGGCATGCAAGCTACCCTTTGGGTGTCAAGTAACAAAGCTTGCACCCGGCACCCGAGGTCATACGATATTATTATTATTATTATTATTATTATGTCGTAAAATTATTTATTTTAATATTTTATTTTATGTTACTTTATTTTATTTTATTTTGTTTTTCTTTGTTTAATTAATTTTGTTTGTTTTGTTGTTTGATTTTGTTTTGTTTTATTTTAAATTGTTTTGTTTTCTCTTTGTTTTTGTTTTGTTTATTTGTTTTATTTTATATTGCTTTTATTTCGTTTTTTTTTGTTTAATTTTGATTTTCCAGAAAAAAAACACAATAAAAAACAAAACAAAAAAGCAAAATTCAAAAACAAAAGCAAAAGCAGAAAACAAACACAAAACCAAAACCAAGAAAGAAAAGCAAAAACTGAAATTCAAAACCAAAAGCACAAAGCAAAAAGTAGAAAACAACAAACACAAAAGATACGTGAAGCAAAGTCCAGAGAAACGTTTCTTTTCAATATGATTCTTATTCACAAGTGGATTAATAGTACATTATGCAACGAGCCTATAATGGCTATAATTAAGACACGAGTATTTTTTATAAAACGAGCGTATGCGAGTTTTATAATTTCCATACGAGTGTCTTAATTACCATTATAGGCGAGTTGCATACGACTGTTTATGTTCGACGATAATTATAACTTTATTATATGTTTTAACATAAATATTCATAAATATCTGTTGAGAGTCAGCTACTGGAATTTTGTGATCGCAGAGTGTTATACCTTCGTCTTTCAAGAGCTTTGAACGGCCGACGCATGCGCTCTGCCATATGCAGCCATATGTTTACATCAGCCGTCCCTCAGTAATATTGTCACCGCAGTCATTTGAAGACAATGCTCTGTGTAGAAATTAGTGTTAGTGATTTTAAGGTACTGTGCTATTTCTTGTCTCATATTCGCCAGTTTATTTACGCGAACATATGGACGGTGCGTATTCCATGTCGGTAATTTATTATAGTTCGATGTTGTGTTTATGTCCGACATGTTGGATTTTGAGCGCATGCGCGAAATTATCGTTACCTAATTGGTCAATGAACGAGCTCTGATTGGCTGGAGAAACTGTATCGTAATGAAAAACGGTGTTATAATGACCATCATTATGATACAGTTTTCAAACACATAATAGTGAGGGTCGAACATAAACGTATTTTGCAACTGGACGACGCATATGATAAACGGTTCAAGGCTAGTGTTCAGAATTAACGGGGGGAGTTTTAGTCGGTAGTCTGCCAATCAGGAGCACCACACTATGTGCGAAAATGCATTTCTTCCCCCCTCCCAAAAATAAAAAATAAAATAAAAACCTAATATATGCTAGATGGTAAGACTAAAGTTACTGGTGGTACGCTAGTCAAAACGTTTTACAACCCTTGCATTAAGTAGAGGATTCGTGGAATTATATCTAGTCCATCGCTATGTGTCAACTTGCTATCAAGTGTAACAACCAAACTTCGGAAACGGAGATTAATTAGGGCTAAATTTTAATTAAGGTTATCCCGGTGTGTGTGACGTTAGTTCTATAATTGGAGCATACTTGTGCATTTCGCTACCGGCACTGCGAGCCGAGCTATCTCAAGTGGAATGCTAGCGCGCATTATGAGACCCGACAGCAAATTCCCCAGTGACCCTTTGCTGGCTTTGTGGGAGACGAATATCATGTACCATATTACCGCGGGCTAGTAACACAAGGATACACTCAGAGAGGACTCTCGAGTGTTCTTGTTATTCACACCAGAATATCTGATCTGTGTCCGTCAAGTCCTGGAGCGATTACGAGAACCATTTTAAGCAAATAGGTGAAAAATATGATTTTTCCAAAAAAAAAGTAGCACATTAAGTCATTTGATCTGTTGTGATTAACATTATTCAAATTCACACCACTCGACACAACATAATTCGGTAGAGGGGTGGAGGGAGGGAACCTACCTGACCGCTCTCAATGGGCACAGTTCCACTGCCACTTTTCGGAGGCTGAGACTAATGACCAGGGTCATTAGTGAAGCTTGGGCGCAGTTCCACACAACCCAAACACAGCGTATAGTCTGGATTTCGTCCTTCTATCTTCCAAGGATTCCCACCATAGTTTTTCTATCATTCCAGTTACACTACTTCTAGGATTACAATTGTAATGGGTGTTTCCGTAATCCTGAAAATAACTTACATGAGATTAATAAATACACTTGGAAAATTACTTTCGATCGTCATCAGATCCTTTAAACTTAGGCTATTTAATCTATGGTTGATGATATTTACAATAGGTTTGTTCCAACACAGGGAAGAATCGTTCGAGAACTGTCGACGCGTGCTCAGTAGCACAGGGACCGTTCCAACAAACAATAACGAACGAGTTCTGAACTGCTAGTTCCCTATTTGCTGTGTTCCAACATGGTCCCAAACTCGTTCGGAACAAGTGAAATTAGTTCTCAGTCAAGAGCAAGAACTGGGAGTTATGATCATGCGCACAAGCCTTCTTCACAGCTGCTTCCATTGTTGAATGCTGCATGAACGCAGCGCCTACATGCGTCTGCGAGAGCTAGCTACAGCAGTTACGTTGGTAGCATGGCTGCGGCTTGCATCATAACAAATAAACAGTAAACTTTGTACTCACCACAGCCATTCATAACAGATGCTGGAACCATTCACAGTACATCACTCTTTTTCCGTAATCAGTTCGTTTTAATTCAGGAACCTAACTTTATAGGGGAACAACTGAAGCTTGTCTCTTACAGCTTTATGTGCTGTCGTCTTAGAGATTCCTGTTTGTTGAGCTAATTTTCGTGTTGATTTACTTGGACTACGGAGCATTATATCGTAGATTTCATCATGTTTTTCGTCCGTTAAAAGCGCAGGCCTGCCTATTACCGGTACATCGTGAACTGAGCCAGTCACACGAAATTTACTTATCAAATCCCAATCGGTATCACGGTTTGGACACTTTGAATTAGGAAACCGCGCCTGAAATCTTAATTTTACATTTTCTGTAAACCGATCGCCTTTGCGAAAAACGTATTTCACCAAACAACCTCTATCTTCAGTAGTAAATATTACCGCCTGTATACTGTTGCACTCTTCCAATAATAATCTATCTGAACGCTCGCTTATGCAGTACACACTGAAGACATGCATGCTCGCGCGCTATCGCGATACACACCGACAGCTCATACGGGGGAGTCCCGCTTTCAAGGACACAGTGCAGTGCAGCCAACCATTCGTAGCTGCACGTACCCACTGCGGAGAACATTCTCGGGCGCCCAGTAGTTCCGTACTTATTCTCAACAGGCGCTTGAGCATTAAAAAAAAGGTGGTATCAGTTCGGAACGCGTTCAGAACATCGTGTTGGAATAAACCTAATATATACACTTATTTATTTGCAGTAGTAATTAAACCATCACAACCAGTCCACATATGTGATTTTTTGTTAAGATACTGTTAATGGTGATTGACCTTCAAGTTTGGTTGCTTAGTGTGTTTATGTGATTGCCAGTTCAGCGGAGGTGGCAGCTGTGAGAGAACGGACCACACATAGCTCAAACAGCTAAGTGCACGATCCACAATAACCTGACCCTTCAATTATAATCACATAATCACAGTAAGCAAGCAAACTTGAAGGTCAGTCACCACTATCAGTATCTCAACAAAAATATCACATATATTGACTAGTTTTGATCCCTCCCTATATTATTCTGCTAAGGTCCCATTCCAGTTTTGTACCGAAAATAAGGTCCCATTAACACTAACCTACACATATGGGGTACCTACAGGTTCAGCATAACCCAATGTGTAAGCGAAACGCACTCACTTACTCTTTAAATGCCTCACAATTAAATAAATACCTTAAAACATGTATATTTACAATGAACTAATGAAAGAATGCAACACGGTAACCATGGTAACAGAATCTCACAGCCTCATCTATTTCTGCAAGACGCAATGCAATTCCAATATTGTGTAAGCTTCCAGACGGTTATAAGGTTATCACTGAAACAAATTAAGCTGTAAAATTCATCAATACATAAAGTATAATGCGCTTAAGGGGGTCAAGGGGCACTCTAGATTTTTTTCACGCCATTTTCACGTGTGAGTGTGGTACGAAAGGTATTTTTCACCCGACTATAAAGGGTCTCAAAAAACCACATTTAAAGGCCCTTACATTAACAGAGTCTGTGTTATTCCCAGAAAACTAACTTCGCTCAAATAAACCTATGAAGGAATGACAAACCCCTAACCACTGCACCAGTAGCTGAATTGATAAAGTCTGATTATTCATACCAAGGATAAATCAGTCATAGCATTCACGATTGAGATTTTGCTAAGTGTGCTCTTTACAACTAGAATATTCGCGGGCGAAGCGGCGACGGGTAATGCTAGTAGTGTAATTACTACTGCAACTAAAAAAGTGTATAATGTAAATATCATCACCCAAATTGTAGACATAGATTTAATTGCCTAAGTGTAAATGATCTGATGATGATCGCTTGCCGATCGAAACTGGTTATCCAAGTGTATTTATCAATCTCATGTGCATATTTTCAGGATTAGGGAACCACCCATTACAATGGGTTAATCGACTGAAAAACATTAAATTTCGATCTCATTAAAATAACATAATATGTTTCCCAATAACATTGATATAGAGCTTTTCCATTCAAGGGGAGTCGTTAAGACCCTAATTTCGATATTTTCACTTTATTATATTTTGTAAATACGCATGGATCTTTCTGCTTAATTTGCTGTTTATTTTATACGGTACAATATTCTCAGATTTACTACAGTATTTTACATCTATTTTCATTAGCCTATTTTCATTTTATGAAAAAAAAAATAGGCTTGTGAAATCACCTTTTGTCCGTGTGACTGTGTGTGTGTGTGTGTCCCTAATAACTTCTAAACGGCTGGAGCGATTTCAATGAAACTCGGTAAGATCATAGCACCAATCCGGTCGACCCCGACCGTGCCATTCAAATTGTATTCTGTCGCACCAATCCAATATGTCGGCTGTGCGAAATATTTCACCAGCATTCAGTATCTCCGAAACTATTTCCGACATCATCCTGAATTTTGTACGGTGATAAAGGGCACTACTAGAAGTTTACCTATGAGACGCTCAAAAATGTGGTAACTATAAAACAAACATGGCGGCCAAGCGAAGTTGAGACTTTAAATAGAATTTTCTCGCGATTTAACCATCCAAACGTAATGAAACTTGGTACAGCATATGTTTATACACATTATAATGCACTGACGACTAATGTAGTTCAATTGCTTACATAACCTCAAAATGGCGGCTGTGCGCAATATTTCACTCTATATCACCGAAACTGTTACAGATATCACCCTGAAATTTTGTACGGTGATAAAGGGCAATGCTAAAATTTTAACTATGTACCTTTCAAAAACCTTGAAAGTACAAAATGAACATGGCGGCCAAGCGAATTTGAAACATTTTAATAGACTTTTGTCTTGATTTAACCATCTGAGCACAGTGAAATGTGGTACAGTAAATGATTATACATATTGTAATGCAATGGCATCTAATTTAGTTCAATTGTTTACAAAACCTCAATATGGCGACTGTGCGAAATTTTAAAATTAAGTTTTTATTTCTTGTGTCGTAATCATGCGATCGAAGTGAAAGTTTGAATAATGAAGCTACGCAATAATTTTCCTTTAATGGTACATAACTCTATGGCCTATACATATAACAATCCATAATGGCGAGCATCCGAAATATGTTGACGGTAATCAATATCTACGAATCTTGTACAGCAATCACTCTGAATTCTTTTATGTTCATAGGGGCTATGAACATAAGTTCACCTATAGGTCTTTCAGTAGCCTGATGAGCACAAATCCAACATGGCGGCGACGCGAAGTATAAATATTAAAATGGACGTTTCTCGTGATTTAACTATCCGAGTGCAGTGAAACATTGCACGTTAAATGCCTATATAAATGTTAATTCACTGGCATCTAATTTATTTCAATTGTTTTCTTAACCACAAGATGGCAGCTGTGCTAAATTTTAAAATCTCGTTTTTACTTCTTGTGTCCTGATCATGCGATTGAAGTTTTCAATACCTCACGTACACAATAATCTTCATGTACCGGTAATAGTACATATATAAAAATCCAACCTGGCGACCATCTGAAATATTTAGACGATTCTCAATATCTACGAATCTATCACAACAATCAAACTGAATTTTGTTATGTTGATAGAGGCAATAACAAGAGTAGGATATATGAAAATAGGCTATATAGTTCTTCACGGAACTACTTGTTAAATATATTAGTGCGATGTTATTGTGACAGAAAATTTATGACGGACTTCATACTTCAGGAATTATTGGATGTAGAAGGCTGTGGCCTTCTCTCACATATATTGGTCGACTGGAAGCGAGTCTCAGGGGTTCTAATCTCCAGAATGATACCACCAGGCGTGGGCCGACAGTCAGATTTCCTAAAAGATATCTGAGCCAAGTGCTATCATTTCTACATGTTATTTCATATATTGTTCGTATTATGTTCTGAAGAGGGAGTGATGTGCAGGCCGGACGTTTGTTTTAGACGAGTGAACAATGTTAATGGAAGCCTGGAGGCGAGTTACTACAGTACCTGTGTTGTTGTCAGCGGCCCCATGCGGTCGGATGATTGACAAAGCTGTCTTACACTACTGCAGAAGTACAGTCATTTGCAAATATAATGGCGTTCTGTTCATAACTATGTAACGTGTACTTCCGCATCACACAATACTTCGACGTGGACTGTACTGTTGGTTGGTTGGTTCTTAAGTTTAGGGGCTGCGACAACGCGGTCATGTAGCCCCGTGTACTTTGGGTGTGTGTAGAATTTGTATGATAACCGGTGTTAGTTGTGATGACTGTATTAGTGTGTGTTATCTGTTTTTTAATTCAAGTAAGGACTGCAGAATTTGGAATTTTTCAAATAGTTCCTACTTTTGCTGCCAAACGCCAACGTCAACGACTACTAGTTCAGAACTTAGCTACCAGACGCCAACGCAGTCGGCTCTTGGCAACGAACGTAGGAACCTAAGAGCGTTGTTTACATTCTTTAACCTATAAAATTTAGCTTCACACAGGTGTAATTAGTGGAAGGTTCTTTAACATGCCAGAAATCTATGACATGGGTTCGCCGACTTTACTTCCCCTCCGAAGGAAGGCATCTGCACGGTGGTGTCGTCACGTGCTCAAGTCTGGAAATACATTACATCAGACCGATTTTATTTTATTTATGGTATGGCTTTTAGTGCCGGGATTGTCCTAGGAAATGAGCGGCTCGCCTCAGTGCGTAGCTGCTTCCAGCGGACACCCTTAGGGTGAGCTACAAGTTCCGTTCAATTTCAAGTAGTTCGAACTTTTACTACCAGATATCAATGATAGTGGTGACCGTTGGAACTTTTATAGAGCGTTCTGACAATTCTGTACCTCAGAACCAGACGGACGTAAGTCCAAAAATTACGATTTTCAGGTTATTACATCATTGTATGTAGAATTTGATTCTACATTAAGCCATTACAACTTAAGTCCGGTGAAATATCGCGTTTAGTATTTACTAAGGGTTGTAAGAACGAAAGTTCCAACTTATGATTGAGCCAGTCAAACTTAAATCCACTTACGTTATTGTGGTTCTGAAGCGTTAAGAATACATTAAAACGCAAGTCCCATTAACACACCTTGTCATAGTTCTAAGTCCTAAACCTGGTTTTATAAGTACAACCAATATAACGCAAGTCCAGTCTTAAGTCCCAGAACGATTTTATAAGTACAACCAATATAACGCAAGTCCAGTCTTAAGTCCTAAAACGATTTCATAAGTACAGCCAAAAAAAAAACGTAAGTCCAGTCCTGACTGAATATTGCGTTAATCCTAAAGGAAATACCAATACAACTTTAATAATGTCAATAGTTTTTTGCTGCCTAATTCAAGTGTTAGCTATGCAGTCAGAGTTTATTTTCTACAGTTTTATGCTCTCCTGAAAAGTTGGCATAATGTGACTTACGTTAGTCTGGTTCTGAGGTACAGAATTTAGCTTCACACAAGTTTAGTCTGTGGAAGGATCTTTTACATGCCATAAATATATGACATGTGACCGCCGGCTTTACTTCCCCTCCGAAGGAAGGCGTACTGAAGGATTTTTAACGCTCTTAAAAAATCCGACGACTTCGGCCGCGTTTGAACCCGCTATCTTGGGCACAGCAGTTCAGCATGCTACCAACTACGCCATCGAAGCCGCTACATCAGACTGGTGGTGACAGCAGCGAAGCGAGAGGGCTAGAGAGTGACTGTGTACAGGCTCACCCGCAAGCTTCAAGGTCATGGGCAATCGTCTAAAACGAACGTCCGGCTTGTAGTGAACTTCAGACTCTGAGAAAGTATTAGACCGGTCATAGCCTTCTTGATGTTTCGATAATACAGGCGCATGTCCACTACTGATAGGCTACACTTCTTTGTAGCCATTTGATTTTGAACATTCGATCGGTGAGGTATTATACAGGGTCTTCGAAAAATAATGCCATCATTTCCAAAAATCATAGCACCGAAACCCTTCATGTTAAACGGGGAATTCTTTCACTGAACGCCAGCTGGTTAAAGTAAGTTTTGTTTTGGAGGGGACGCGTCCTTGTTATGTGCACACTAGATGCGCAGTAGCCAAGGTCGGTCGGGGGCGCGCCAATGACTGCACCGCCCGACCGCCGCGCCGTTCAATACCATGTTGTCCACTCAACAAAAAGCACAGTGCGTGATTTGGTACGTAGAGTCAAAGTCACCAGTCGGTGTACGGCGGTTGTTTCAGAGGACTTATCCAGGTAGATGAGCCCCCGAGGCCTGGCCTCCAACAAGTCCTGACCTCACCCCTTTGGATTTCTTTTCTGGGGGTACATTAAAAACATTGTGAATGCAGAACAAATTCGGAATTTGGAGCACCTGCAGGAGCGAATTTCTGCCGCCATCTTGACAGTTACTCCTGAAATGATTGCACGTATCAATCCAGCCATTAGGAAAGCGTGCGTTCAATGCTGAGGTTGGTGGTCGGCCTGGCCAAGATTTTTCCTCTACAGTCCCTGTTTCCTTAATTTGATTAAACCATCCAATGACAGCTTTGTAATCAGGTGCAGTTTATCGGGCGGTAAAGTCATTGGCGCGCGCGCCCCTGGCCGAACTTGGCTACTGCGCATCTAGTGTGCACATAGCAAGGTCGCGTCCCCTCTAAAACAAAACTTACTTTCACCAGCTGGTGTTCAGTGAAAGAATTACATGTTTAACATAAAGGGTTTCGGTGCTATAATTTTTTGAAATGTTGGCATTATTTTTCGATGACCCTGTATTATGTGAAAATTTGGGACTGTTCGCATAGTTGATACATTTGAAAGCAGCAGAATAAATAGACAAGAATGGAGACTTACTACAAGTTGAGAATACAGTGAAAATTCAAACAGCGTCATATCATTTGCAAACACGGTCCACACGAATCGGTAATGCCGTGGGATCAGGGTTGTTTGGTGGCACGTTGTAACTCTTCAATGGATCAGAAGATATTTCACAGGGGAAAGTGCGTCGACTAACACTCTTAGCTTTCGTTTTATTAATTTAGCGTAATACTGCATAAAGAATGTGTGGCTTGAGGGGTAGAGATATTCAAAACAACACACATACAGACCTTGTCACAAAATTAATTTTGATTACAGGGTCTTTCATATAAAATAAGAGCGCCAAGCGGCGACTTTGTTAACCGCAGCTGCGGTCACCTTGGCCGAGCTTGTGGCGCGCCACGGCCCCCTGCTGTAGTATTGAAAGCGCGCGCATAGTACACACGATGGTTGTTTTTTTTTTCCTTCAAGTTCCGATGGACTGTATAAAAATAACAGATTGACATTACCAAACTTGACTTTGCAATAAGCGTGCAGGTGCTCAGTCGCCAGTCTAAACCTCAAGTGCTAACATGGTGAGACAGTTATCATTGCAACATCGTATTTTTTTATGTAAAACTTATTTTAAGTAGGAGACGACTCGGCGGGTACGTGATGCATTCGTTCAGCAATTTCCTGATGAAGTGCCACCTTCACTAGCACAGATTCCCGTAATTGCAAAAAAGTTTGACACTACTGGCTCGATGCTCAATAAAAAACATGCCCGCACACGAACAGTTTTAACCGAGGATGAGCTAGATGGCATTGGCGAGAATCTTGAACGGTCTCCGAATAAATCACTCACAAAATTAGCACAAGTAGGGGTTTCGGTTTCATCAACAATAACTAACTAACTAAAGTAAGATTTCAGCATTGTACACACGCTAGCAAGGCCGCTGCATCATATAAGATTGTACACACGCTTAAAGCAGGGGGCCTTGGCGCGCCAAAAGCTCGGCCGAGGTGACCGCAGCCACGGTTAACAAAGCCACCGCTTGACGCACTTATTTTATATGAAAGACCCGGTATACTCTGTTGAGAGGTTTCCCAGTTTTCTAATAAGCTATGTAACGTCTATCTGGGGAACGTCCTTGTCTACTATCAGGCACTTCCTGGAATATATAGTCTTCAGCAATATGTCAGTGTCAGAAATGAAGCAAGTTTGTGACAAAGATTGCTTGGTATTAGCTTGGCTCGGCTCATATTGCTTTTGCGAGCATACCTGTTGCTTATTAGAAGCTAGAAGTTATAGGAGGCATGCGGTGTGCTGCTTCCGGGGAAACGGAAATTCCTCTGAATAAGGGAGAAGGATATACGTTATTCTCGGAAATGGTGATTTATTGCCGTCGATTTTGGTGATATTCATTACACACTGGTTACCAGAAACCTTCTGCTACTTAGGAAGCAAAATAACCAGTGATGGACGAAGCAAAGAGAATATATAAACTAGGTTGGGTCAGGCAAGGAAAGCAATTATACCGAAATGGTATCAGTTGACCTCGAATATAGATTTAGATATTAGAAAGTCATTTTTGAAAGCCTTTGTCTGGAGCGTGGCGCTGTATGGAAGTGAAACTTGAACTATTGGTGCAGAAGAAAAAGGGAGATTGAAGCGTTTGAAATGTGGTGTTACAGGAGAATGATGAAGATCAGTCGGGTAGGTAGGGTTACAAATTAAGAGGTGTTAAGCTGAGAAGAAGAGGAGAGATGTTTGTGGCGACTGCTAATGAAGAGAAGAGATAGGTTGGTAGGACACTATTTAAGACACCCAGGAATAGAAAGTGTAGAAATTGAAGGAAGTGTTGAGGACAAGAACTGTAGAGGTAGATGAAGTTAGAATATGTTAAACAGATTGCCTCGGATGTAGGGAGTGGTAGCTTTGTAGAGATGAAACGGTTAGCTCAGGTCAGGGAGGCATTGACAGCTGCATCAAACCAGTCAAAAGACGGAAGACTCAAAGAACAACCAGAAAACTCAGGTAAACAACTCTATAGGAAGCGCTATTCATTTTGACTCCTTGTAGGAAATTCCCATATATTCCAATTTCCCAATATGAAAATGCTTGAGGCGCTTAGAAGCAAACAGGTGCAAGTAATGGCTGTGGGGCGTCTTAAAAATATACCCCTAAGAGTGATTTTCCAAGTGAAATAAAATTGCACTTACATCCCTCTGCTTTTGAGCGCCTCAGTTAACACTAGTGTGAGTGACAGGGGATTAACATCAATTTATGATTTGAAGCCTCCGTGGCTTAGGCGGCAGCACGCCAGCCTCTCACCGCTAGGTCCGTGGTTCAAATCCCGGTCACTCCATGTGAGATCTGTGTTGGACAAAACGGAGGCAGACAGGTTTTTCTCCGGGTACTCCGGTTTTCCCTGTCCAAATTTCATTCCAGCAACACTCTCCTCTTTCATTTCATTTCATCTGTCATTCATTTAATCATTGCCCCAGAGGAGTGCGACAGGCTTCGGCAGCCGGCACATTTTATATCCTCGCCGCTAGATGGGGGCTTCATTCATTCCATTCCTGACCCGGTTGGAGACTGGAAGCAGGCTGTGGATTTTCATTTTTCATAGGGACAATGCTATTGGAGAGAGCATGGCAAGAAAGTGGTTTTCTTGTTGTAAGGTGGGTCGTTTTGACCTTAGTGACTCCCTCGTTCTGGAAGACCGTCGGAATTTGATGAAGATCTTTTAAACGCATTAATTCACAATGATCCATGTTAGTGTACACGGGAATTGGCAAATGTGATGAACTGTGATCATTCCACCATTGTGCGACATTTGCATTCCATGGGTAAGGTTCAAAACCGCATTCTCTAAGACAAAATCACAAATTCAGCGGGTGGCCATATTTGCATCTCTGCTTGCTCGTTATCGATTGGCTCGTGAACAACATCGACCATTCCTAACCTGTATCGTTACTGGTGACGAGAAATAGCGTCTTTGCGTTAACATAAGGAGATGAAAGGAATGGTTAAGCCCAAACAAGCAACTCCCCGTACAAAGACCTGCGCGCATCCACTAAAGATAATGTTATGCATCTGGTGGAACGCCGACGGTGTGCTGTACTACGAATTGCTTTCCCGAGTTGTAACCATCACTGCTGACATTTATTGCCAACAAATGAGACGTCTTGCAAATACATTCCAAGAAAAACAACTGCGTGAAGTGATGCTCCTCCATGATAACGCCCGCCACCTTCTGTTAACCTGACAAAAAACGCTATACAGGAGTTGGGCTGGGAAATCATTCAACACGCACCTTATTCGCCCTCAGATTTTCACATTTTCCGCTCTCTACCTCAACCTTCAAGGAACTTCCATTCCGGATGAACATGAATTCTTCAACTGAAAACCACGTGATTTCCACAGGCGCGGAATCGAAAAATCGAATAATTACCACAGCGTTGGCGGACTGTTGTAGATAGTGAAGGAGAATATGTTACTGATAATTAATTACGCTCTTATGTGTATCCGATGAGTATAATAAACTTGATGTGGATAAACTTATGGAAAACGCTACGGACTTATGCACCAACCCAATATTATACTGTATAGCACACTTTCCTGAAACAATATTTCACGTATTGATATATTCATTGATATAGTGGAAATTATAATCAAATTACATGGAATGTTTTCCAGAATATAGGCATATATGATGGCTACGCACCTAATCCAATAGGACGCAAGCGTGTTGACCGACTGAAAAGTATAAATTGAGAGTTTCTTCAAGTTACACTGAAATCACGGGATAAACATGCGCTCCACAGCAAGACAATTTAAGTACCGTATTCCTACATAATGGGAGATGAACAAGTCGATAAATGAAATCACTCAAGTCTATCTTGACATTTGATCAAAATAGTTGGTTCTTGCGGTTATGTACGTGTTCCGGCCTACAAATTATGTGGACAAGCTCTCTCCACAGATATAAAAAAGATGTGTTTGGATCAAAGGAGAAGCTAATGTAAACTCGTTTATTAACAATCCTTTTCCGAGCAAGGAACATTACGAATAAAAACAGAGAATCGAAAATCGAAGATAAATATGGACATGCACAACCTTCTCAATTTATATCTGACGGTGCTGCCCTCTTGAGGTTACGGGAGTAACTGATCCAAACAGTGTGTATTGGCCCGATATGTAGATTATTTATATATTTTTCGTATGGCTTTTCATGCCTGGAGTGTCCGAGGACATGTTCGGCTCGCCTGAGTCTGTAGCTGCTTCCAGCGGACACCCTCAGGGTGAGCTACAAGTTCCGTTCAATTTCAAGTAGTTCCAACTTTCGCTACCAGATATCAATTCTTCCTCCTTATGAGAACCGCATGGATGCGCTGCTTTTTCCACTTAAGTGGCGATCAATCTTGGAGAGTTTACACTCTTGTCCGATGTCACTGTAAGTGACAGTTTTGTATGAGAATAAGTCTCAGATATCAATGATACCTAGTGGTGAACGTTGGAACTTTGATAGAGCGTTCCGACGAAATCTTACCTAACAATTTAGCTTCACACAAGTTTAGTCTGTGGAAGGATCTTCTACATGCTATAAATCTATGACATGGGACCACCACCTTTACTTCCCCTCCGAAGAAAGGCATACTGAAGGATTTTTAACGCTCTTAAAAAATCCGACGACTTCGGCCGGGATTGAACCCGCTATCTTGGGCACATCAATTCAGCGTACTACCAACTACGCTTCCGAAGCCGCTAGATGTGTAGAAGATTAAGGAGCATCGTCTCTGCCAACCAGGGAAGTCCGCTAGACAGAATGACCATCAAATTAATTTTGATCTAACGTTTGTTATCAGAATGGAGAAACATTTCATACCTACAATCATTCAATAGGGGGTGGAATTAACTTATCAAGCTAAGAACTGTAATAGAGGTGACGGTTATCTCTAGACCAGATCATGGCCGCCCCATATTGTTACGTTATAGTCTTCTTATTGGTCTCAGAGGACCCTAGAGTAACAATTTACGTTTTGTCATGGCCTCCATATTATACATTTTCATCTATGGAGGCTATAAGTCATTGTTGACTCTTTCCTTCTTTCCTTCTAACTTGAACCCTCAGCTGACCCTGCCAGTTGCAAAAAATTCGTTTACTCGCTAGAATGCAGCATTAGTCAGTCGGTTATTTCAAATTACACCTCAACCTGATAGCCCCAAATAAAAAGTATTTACGAGGTAATCTCAGTAGTGAGGATGCTCTCGGCTGAGAATGTAGTCCTCTATTATTGTTATCATTTGTAGCTCTTCAATCGGTCAACATGATTATGCCCAATGAATGGGCTGATAAGGCTGATTTTGGAACCGTGCGCCTCTATTGTAAAGTAGCTTGTCTTAGGTGATAATAATATGATTCGCAAGTTAAATAAGTGGTTTCCATTTCATGTGATAGTTACCATAAATCTTATTGTTGTTTATATTCTCTTTAAGAATGATTATTCACAGCTCGTTGTTGGCTAAAACTCATTGTCAGCGAAAGATGCATGTTATAAGAAAAGTTAATACAAAAATAAATTCACTTTCTGAGGGAAGAAATTAGTAGTATTGTGCTATTTTAGCCTCCTTTTCACATTTTGCAAAAATGAGGAAAAAGTAGACTTATGAGATCGATCCGGGGAAATGTGTGCCTGTCTGTCTGTCTGTGTGTGTGTGAGTGTGTGTGTGTCCCCACCCACCCATCAACTCCTAAACGGCTGCTGCAATCAAAACCAAATTTGGTTCGAGCGAAGATCTATACATGAATATATCAAGCCCCTATTTGAAAAAGATCTCAGTGCTACCAACTGCTGAAAACTCGGACTTGAAAATTGAACTCCATGTTGGATATCTTGGAAGGTATACATGGGAGCTATTCCATAATTAGCACACGTGTAGATAATAACATTTCAGTTTAATTTCCCGGAAGCCGTACTTGGCAGTGTTGTCAAAAGGATTCTAAGCCTGCTGATAAGTCCAATGTTTAAATGCATATAACTTCTACGCTATCTATTGGATTTCAACCGAATTACGTATGTAATATGTGTACATAAACAGATATGACTGAGCGAATTCTCAAGAGCCACCAGGGCTGCCAACAGTTAATAAGTGCTCTCTCTATTTTTTTTTATACAAATACCAATTTATCAGAAAATATGAAAGCCAGCAGCATTATACTATGCATACGTATAGTAGCTGACATTCCAGATTAGTTTGGAGTAACTAATGTACGTCAGTGCTACCAACATGATTCTGAGCCTGCTGATAAGTACAATTTTAAAATACATGTATCTTCTAAACTAACAATGGATTTCATCCAAAATTGGCACAACAATAGATCATAATATTTCAGATTATCTCTGACCAACAGATGCATGACATTGTTGCCAACATGATTTTACGAGCGCTGATAGGTCCAATGTCTAACTGCATGTAACGTCCATGCTATCCATTGGACTTCAACCAAATTGTTTTATTCTGTACCTTGAGAGATGGAACTAAGAACATATTCAGTCACCACGGCTGCCAACTGTATTCTAGATAGGCATGAATCTTAAATTTTAAGAAAAGTAGGCTCTTTAGTTCGTCACGGAACTTCTTGTTTTTATTTATTTATCTTTCTATACGAACAAATCGCTTTTCAGTGTTAGTGTTTGAAAATTGTGTTGGAAATACCCAATTTTGTATTCATATGTATTTCAAAAGAATAAAATTAATAGGGATGTAGCCTGAGAAAGTTCGCGCCAGATAGCGCTCGTGTAGTACTGGGTAAGCGCAAGGCGATCGTCCTATGTTTCCCCCAGTAAGTTACGAGGAATGTATAGATTGTGACCGAGTTTTCTAAGCTAAAGTAAATTATATCTTCTCTAATTTTACTCCAAGACTATATTAATTAATTCTATAGGTATATCCTCTAATATATTATGAACGATTTTCAGCGTTTAAGCGTTAAACAGCTGTAAAATGAGCTACGGACTAGAGGCGCTAAATCTAGTGGGAGGAGGGAAGAATTAGTAGGCTACAGCGGTAATAACAAAATTCTAACACGCTTTATTGTTCAAAATTATGAATAGGAGTCAGCATGCTTGAGTATTGTAGGCCTATATTGATAAATAGCCTATATCTCCATAAGACTTAAATCATAAATAGAGATTTCCCGGTCAATGCATGTGAGATTTTCAAAGTGAAATGCCTTGTCCTGTTCGGATTCCACGTAAAGAGGAAGTCCTCTGTGCCTTATGATCTCTAGATTAACGGTCACGTAAAACTATAATCTTCCTTTTATAAGTAGATATTTAAATATTCACTGGCTCCCCTTGCTTATAGACTTCGATTCGTGTATTTTTTTGGTTGATAGCGTACATGAAACGGTCTTGTTTTAAGGTAAACATAATCAAAGAAAGTTGATACCGGTATTGTTTACCTCATAATGCATCGCAACGTTTGGTTCTTTTGTAATTTGTCAATTTCTTAATACAAATCGTTTCCGTACCCCTTGGAAACGACTTAGGCGTACAGTATTTTAAAAGTTTGAGAATCCCTGTTTTAAGGCCATGAACTGTTTCCATTCATCTGGCTAACTTAGGCCTATGACTCAAGAATGTAGAAGTCAGTCACTACCGGTACCACATTCTCCGTCGGGCAGATGTAAGTTGACGATTAATTCTGATTTCAAGAAACCAACCATAATACGTTTTTGACTGTTAATGTTGTGACATTTATTCTTGAAGTATTTGTCCGAGTATTGATGCCTTTGAAAATGGGAGTCACAAATGTTACATTCACTTCTTCCTGTATATTGACGATTTCTTCCCGTACCGTACTTCAATGGAGATAATTTATGCAGATTCCGATATTGTAGGCTTATCATGGTAAACTGGCAATTTTCTTGTGTATGGTCTCTTCCTTATTTTTGTTGTGTTCGTGGTCCACGGAAAAAGCGATGGAACAGTGCCCGGTTTTAATCTTGCTCTCCCACCTTCAAATACAAACGCATAAATTCAGTGGTTGTTATCGATATGTCTATTCAGTTTATAGGTAGGAATTATTTCCCTTTGTAAATCACACTTGCCCAACACAGTTTTCGTGAAGTCATCGAGTTGAAAACGATAGGAACACACTTTAATATTTTCGGTCAGATTTTCTTCACCGAAATGTTTCCTTCTAATAGCATGTAACCATTTCTTCCTCATTTCTTTATTTTGTGAAAATTGGTGACACGAAATCGGATTTCCCTGATTTTTGCAAAGAGGAACACTGCAATAGCTCGGCATAGTCACGAAAATAGCAATTTACACAACTTAAATTCATGGATATTAGCGGCATGAGAACACAGGAGACAAATGAAGAGCGCCTTGCGCTTACCCAGTACAACAGCAGTGCGCTCTATCGGTGCTAGTTCTATACATCCCTATTGCCTGGATTTTATTGCATTTTGATTGACTGGGGTCATACATGACTAAATGTCATGTACCATACCAGATGGGGGTTAACAACGAGACAATCTGACGCGTCAGTTATTTCAAATTACAACTCAACCTTAAAGCCCCAAAGCTGCATTATGGCAATAACAAGTAATTATGATTATCATTTAGAAATGTTAGGAGTTGTTTCTGGAAGCAAAGGTGCCTGCATGTGTAATTGTTGCACGAGACATGCATTGTTAATATTGTCACTTTCATGGTTCATTGACCTGTATCTCCTCCTTAAAACGTTATTAACTTGTCTTCGAGGACAATACACCGGGTCTCTACGTCAGCTAGACCGATGCTCTTTTATTAGCGCCTTGAGATATCGCGGGGTAAGGTTGACAGAAGAGGAATTTGGTGTGTCCCTAAGAGCTTCCAGCTGATAAACCGCAACAGCTTTTATCTGGGCCCTGGATGATTCATTACTTACCCGCAACGCAGCGCTCGAGTCTAAGACTCGCCACAAAGATAAATAACTGTTTACTCCAAGAAATTTCAAGTCCTCTTCTAATTTATCTCCACTGGCTTTTATCGCAATGTCTCAAGAGGAAAGAATTTCCTTGACAATTACGTGAGCCAGATGTTTGTTGTAGGAAATTTTCATATCATTGAAGAATTTATCAAGTTAAGCTTCTCACTTGACAATTCCTTTTCATATTTAACTTTGCACAGGTGTGACGAAGAATATATGACTAACGCGAGAGAACAGTTTCCATAAATCACAACCAAAAACCTTCTCACTGTGTATTACGGCGTTATTAAACAACTTTGGAGATATTTGATGTGAAATAATTTCATATTCCTCACATAACATATACCACCTTATGGACATGATAATGTTAATATTTGTTGCTTCAAGGGGCGGAACAGTAAAGGCATCTTTCCCTTCTAACACAATTAGTAAAGCGGCTTCGGTGGCGTGGTTGGTAGCATGCTGAGCTCTTCCTTCGGAGGGGAAGTAAAGCCGGCGGTCCCATGTGATAGATTTATGGCATGTAAAAGAACCTTCCACTAATTACATTTGTGTGAGGCTAAATTATAGGTTAGATTTGACTAACGCTCTTAGGTTCCAACATTCTTCACAAAGAGCCGACTGCGGTGGTATCTAGTAACCAAGTTTATTACTAGTTCTCGTCGACAGTGGCGTTTGGTAGCTAAAGTAGGAACTACTTGAAAATTGAATGTCTGCAGTCCTTACTTGAATTAAAAACTGATAACACACATTAATACAGCCATCACAATTAGCACCGATTATCAGACAGATTCTACATACACCCAAAGTACACGGGGCTACATGACCGTCTTGTAGCAGCCCCTAAACTAAGGAACCAACCACAATTAGTAAAACATTACGAAATCAGTCCAATATTAATAAAAAATAGCAAAAAGCTAATAATTTTTAATAACAAACATAACTATGCGCAATAAAAACAAGTAGTTCCGTGAAGAACTATACAGCCTATTTTCGCATATCCTACTTATGTTAATCACCGTCTAAATATTTCGGATGGTCGCCATGTTGGATTGTTAAATGTATAGGCCATAGAGTCATGTACCATTAAGGAAAATTATTGCGTAGGTTCATTATTCAAACATTCACATCGATCGAATGATTACGACACAAGAAATAAAAACTTAATTTTAAAATTCGCAAATCCGCCATTTTGAGGTTAAGTAAAGAATTGAACTAAATTAGATACCAGTGTATTACAATGTGTATAAACACTTCCTGTACCAGATTTCATTGCGGCTGGAACATTAAATCGCGAGAAACGTCTTTTTAAAATTTTTAAATTCGCTTGGCCGCCATGTTGGTTTTGTAGCTAACCGGTATTTGAAAGTCTTATAGATGAACTTCCAGTGGTGCCCTTTATCTCCGTACAAAATTTCAGGGTGATACCGCTAATAGTTTCAGAGATATAGAATGCCGGTGAAATATTTCGCACATCCGCCATCTTGTGGTTATGTAAACAATTGAACCAAGTTAGATGTCGGTGCATTACAATGTGTATAAACATATACTGTACCAAGTTTTATTGCATTTGGTTGGTTAAATCGCGAGAAACGTCTATTTAAAAGTCGCAAATTCGCGTGGCTGCAATGTTGGTTTTGTAGTTACCAGTTTTTCAATAGTCACATAGGTGGACTTCTAGTAGTTCCCTTTATCACCGCAAAAAATTCCAGGGTGATATTGGGAATAGTTACGGAGATATCGAATCCTGGTGAAATATTTCGCACAGCCGCCATGTCGGATTGGTGAGAGGTAACACAATTTGAAGGGCTCGGCCGGGGTCGTCTGGAATAGTGCTATGAACTTATCGAGTTTCATTGAAATCGCTCCAGCCGTTTAGAAGTTATTAGGGGGAGACACACACACACGCACACCCACACGGGCAAAATGTGATCTCCTAAGCCTATTTTTTTCAAAATTGAAAATAGGATAAAAATTGAATTTAAAATTAAGAAAAGAACAATTTATTGAGTCACGTGACAGCAAGTCAATACCACGGGTTAGCAGTGCCCGTAAACAGCTAATATAAGGTTGAGGGTATCGTGCAGAGCAAGGTTTCTTCGTAGATAAGCCAGACCAACACCAAAACCGATACGCCTCGTGCCACCATATAAGGTTGGTTGGTTCCTCAGTTTAGGGGCTGCGAGAACGCGGTCATGTAGCCCCGAGACTATTTATTTATTTATTTATTTAAGAAAAGCGCACAATATGCATAACGATACATACATTATTCTTGACCTAGTCCTATTATTGAGATTGTCCTGTTGGGGCAGTTTTGTGCATGATATCGCTCACAATGTTTATTGCACAATTTGCACACGCAGGATTCTTCCGGTTGATGACATCTTAGGTTCTGACATAGCTCGTGATGAAAGCCGTGCGTTGCAAGTCTTGTCATTATGTGTCTAAGTTCATAATTTGGCTGCTTCCATTCCGATGTTGTCATGTTGTCATAGCGTCTGTTGAGTAAAATTCGGGCCATATGGCATTAGTTTTCTCTTTTAACAGGTGTAGTGTCTTTTCATAAGCCTTAGTACTTGGTAGCCAGAATTGTGCTCTTATGTCCTCAACGGAGAAGGTTTCTTTTGTTAACACATATGTTAGCCTCGATGGTGCTGACTTCCCTACTCCTAGAATCTGTTTTAGGCAACGGGCTTTGACCTTCTCAATTGTTGATAGATTTGTGCTTGTTAGTTTGTCCCAGATGATGTTAATCCCATAGGTTGCTATTGGTGCTATAGCCGTCTTGAACAGTGTTAATGCAGTAGCTATTGAGATTCGCTGTGGTTGTTGGATATGATACATGGCTTTTATTGCAGCAGTGGCTCTCTCTGTAACATGGAAGTTGAAGGATGATAATGTTGTTTGTAAAGTAACTCCGCCGTATTTACATTTTGAGACTACTTCTAAAGGTTTATTGTATAGTGTTAGTGTGTTTCTTGAAGCATATTTCCCTCCTCTCCTAAAGGTCATTTGTTTGGTTTTACTTTGGTTGATTTGTAGTTCATTTCTCTCTGCCCATGCGATGAGTCTGTTTAGGACATCTTGAAGCTCTTCTTTATCACTTGAGCCAATTGCCATGACGTGCGCATATACAGTGAGTCCGGGAATATGCGTCTGCGAGAGCTAGCTACAGCAGTTACGTTGGTAGCACGGCTCCGCTTGCATCATCTCTACTTAGTATAAAACAAAGTCCCCGTTTCTGGGATGTTTCTGGTAAACTCAAGAACCACTGGATAGATTTTGATGCGGTTTCCACCATTCTGTAAAGGCTATATCGAGTATGATTTCTGTAGAAAATAATTTATTTATGATCATAGGAAGCCGAGCAGTAACGATTTTAGTGGAATAGTCGATAAAAAACCTGGCGTCCGAGCGCTTTGTAAGCTTACGCTGGGCAAACCGTTAAAAATATCTAAATACTATGATTGTAAGAATTGTTCAGCATGAAAAGTTCTACGAAAAAGTCCGCGAGAGCGTATGTCTATCTTTCATACATCGCCCACTATAAGGGAACAACTGAAGCTTGTCTCTTACAGCTTTATGTGCTGTCGGCTTGGAGATTCCTGATTGTTGAGCTAATTTTCGTGTTGATTTACTTCGGCTTCGCAGCATTATATCGGAGATTTCATCAAGTTTTTCGTCTGTTAAAAGCGTAGGCATGCCTGTTCCCGGTACATCGTGAACTGAGCCAGTCAGACGAAATTTACTTACCAAATCCCGAATGGTATCACGGTTTGGACACTTTGAATTAGGAAAACCGCGCCTGAAATCTTAATTTTACACTTTTTTTTAAACCGATCGCCTTCGCGATAAACGTATTCCACCAAAACAAAACTCTCTCTTCAGTAGTAAACATTACCGCCTCTATACTGTTGCACTCTTCCAATAATAATCTATCTGAACGCTCGGTGACTGTAATACACGCTGAAGACCTGCAGGCTCGCGCGCTTATCGCGATGCAAATCGACAGGTCACGCGGGAAAGTCCCGCTTTGAAGGACACAGTGCAGTGCAGCCAACTAAAACTCATGACTCAACCACTCACAGCTGCACGTACCAACTGCGGAGAACATTCTCGGGCGCCCTGTAGTATAAGTGACGCTGAAGTGTCTCTGATAATCTCCTAGACTATTACACTCGGTTAAACTGTGGACCACGCTGAATACAGCCCCACAGGTATAAAGTGGGCGGGTGTTTCCTCCTCATCAGCTGTACCAGTGAGTCCGGTGGGTGGATAAACACTTCCCAACTTTATCCCAAAGATAAATAAGTTGTGTTGACCGACTGAAAAAGCCATTAATATACTTTTATGTTCGACGGTGTCGAAATGTAAATACTATATGTCAGAAAACTGTATCATAATGAGGGTCATTATAGCACAATTATTAGCCTACTTTTCACATTTTGCAAAAATTAGGAAAAAGTAGACTTACGAGATCGGGCAAATGTGTGTCTGTCTGTCCTTCTGTCTGTCTGTCTGTCTGGCTGGCTGGCTGGCTGTGTGTGTGTGTGTGTGTGTGTGTGTCCCGTCAACTCCTAAACGACTGCATCAATCGAAACAAAATTTGGTAGGAGAAAAGATCTATACCTGAATATCTCACGGCCATATTTGGAAATGATGTCAGTGCTACCTTCTGCTGAAAAAACACAATTGAAATTTGAGCTCCATGTTGGATATCTTGGAAGGTATAAATGGGAGCTATTTCAAAATTAGCACACGTATACATAATAAATTTGCAGTTTAATTTCCAGGAGGCCATACATGACAGTGTTGCCTAAATGATTATAAGCCTGCTGATAAGTCCAAATTTTAAATGCATGCAACTTCTACACTATGAATTGGATTTCAACCAAATTTCGTATGTGCTATGTGTACATAAACATATATGAATGAACGTATTCCTAAGAGACACCAGGGCTGTCAACTGTTAATAAATGCTCTCAATTTGTTTTTATCCAAATACCCATATGCCAGAAAGTATGCAAGCCGACAGCTTTAAACTATGCACACGTATAACACGTAACATTCTATATTAATTTGGAGTAACATATATATGTCAGTGCTACTAACATGATTCTAAGCCTGCTGAGAGGTCCAACTTTAAATACATATAACTTCTATACTATCATTTAGATTTCAACCAAATTTCGTGTGTGCTATGTGTACCATAACAGATATGACTGAGTGTATTCTTAAGAGTAACCAGGGCTGCCAACTGTTTATAAATACTGTCTCTATTTTTGTCACCCTAATATCAATATATCAGAAAGTATGCAAGCCAATAGCTCTAAACTTTGCACACGTATAGTACCTGGCATTCTAGATTAATTTGGAGTAAATAATATAGGCCTACGCCGGTGCTGCCAACATGATTCTGAGCCTGCTGATAGGTCCAATTTTAAAATGCATGTAACTTCTATACTAACTAATGAATTTCATTCAAAATTGACACAATAATAGAGGATATTATTTCTGACCAACACATGTAGCCTATGTCATTCTTGCCAACATGATTTTACGCGCGCTGTTTGATCCAATGTTTAACTGCATGTAACGTCCATGCTATCCATTGGACTTCAACCAAATTTTGTATTCTGTACCTTAAGAGATGGAACTAAGAATACATTTACTCATCAGGGCTGCCAACTGTAGTTCTCTATTAGGCTACATTATGCTAGGTATACAGTATTTCGAACTAATTAGAAATTTCGATATTACCAACTTAATTTCGTCATTATTCTAGATAGATCCATATAGATTAATCTTTGGCATGAATCTTTTTTTTAAGAAAAGTAGGCTCTTTAGTTCATCACGGAACTTCTTGTTATGATACAGTTTCTCCAGCGAATCAGAGCTCATTCATTGACCAATTAGGTGAGGATAGCTTCTTGCATGCGCTCAAAATCCAACATGTCGGACATGAATTACATGATTTGAAAATTCAAATTGGATATCGGATCAACCATTGTAGTTACAATCCCAAACACAAAGACAAAATCAGCACGAACCTTTACGGTAACATGAAAATACTATGACATATACAAGTAATTTTTGAATCTACGTCCAGAAGTTCGCAACACAGCATCCTTCTATATAAATTACCGACATGGAAAGTGCACCGACCCATATATTCGCCTAAATAAACTGGCGAATATGAGACAAAAGATAGCACTGTACCTTAATATCCCCAACTCCAATTTCTACACTGCGCATCGATTTCAAACGATTTCGGTAACAATATTAGTGAATGCTAATTCTGATCGGCACTAGACATCATGCTGGCTGTAAACAATAGCATTGCTAAGCAAAGTAAATGGTCTCTGCTTTCGAAATTATTTGACCCACTCATGCGCTCTGTTCAGTCAGCAAACCTCCCAGCGCGCTCTGTTCAATAACTGAAGTTATGATGATGATGATGATGATGATAATTGTTGTTTTAAGGGGCCTAACATCGAGGTTATCGGCCCTTATAACTGTTTATACTAAAGTTATAATTATCGTCGAACATAAACAGTCGTATGCAACTCTCCTATAATGGTAATTAAGACACTCGTATGGAAATTATAAAACTTGCTTTGCTCGTTTTATAAACATACTCGTGTCTTAATTATTGCCATTATAGGCTCTTTGCATAATGTAGTAAAAAGATAAAGGAACTACATCGCGGTATTCACTTCCGGACTGCTCCCGATATCCGGTTAGTACATCGCTCTATCTGTAGCGCTGCTACAGGGATTCCATGACTTCCACATCGCTAGCAACGAGTTGTAGGCACTTCTGGTGAATAGACATTTCTTTCAGAGATTACTTACAGTTAGCAGTAAATACATATTTGTTACTAATAAAGTTCCGACCTACAAACAAGAAAATAGAAAGAAATATTTATAATATATTTTACTCCCCAACAGTTTCTCTTAGCTCTTTCCCTGAACAACCAGAACGAAATCGTTGGACATCCCTGTATGCTGTTGTAGTTTTAAACCCTAACTACATGTTTCACTGAAATTTTTGCATTACATCGTAGTGAGGATGAATAAATCTATAAAGTCTTTGATTCACTTCTCGCTGGATAGTATTGGTTGGTCACACAAAGCTCGCTGCCCGAGGTCTCGCCACTAATGGTGGGCAAACGCCAATTACGGCGCTAAATGCCCCACACGACTGATGTGCTGAAAGAGGATACGCTTTTCTAGAACAAGTGGTCAGAGGAAAACTGTTCATTAAACGCGAGAGATAATCTCCCGTAGAGGTGGTGGTCATACACAGCTGGTTACTGGCGAAAGTGGTTCGTCATACAGAGAGGAAGGTACCAACCAGACACATAGATATTCTACATGGTAAAACAAGTAGTTCCGTGAAGAACTATACAGCCTTTTTTCATATATCCTACTTATGTTAAATGCCACTATCAACATACAAAATTTCAGTTTGATTGCTGTAATAGATTCGTAGATATTGAGAACCGACTAAATATTTCGGATGGTCGCCATGTTGGCTTGTATATATGTAGGTCCTAGAGTTATGTACTGTTACATGAAGATTATTGTGTACGTGAAGCATTCAAACTTCAATCGCATGATTAGGACGCAAGAAGTAACAAAGAGATTTTAAAATTTCCCACAGCGGCCATCTTGTGGTTATGGAAACAATTGAAATAAATTAGATGCCAGTGGATTAACATTCGTATAAGGATTTACTGTACCAAGTTTCACTGCACTCGGATGGTTAAATTGCGAGAAAGGTCCATGGGAATATTTATACTTCGCGTCGCCGCCATGTGTGATTTGTGATCACCAGGTTATTTAAAGTCCTATAGGTGAGCTTAAGTTCATAGCCCCTATGAATATAAAAAATCAGTTTGATTGCTATAATAGATTCGTAGATATTCAGAGCCGTCTAAATAATTCGGATGGTCACCTTGTTGGATTGTTAAATGTATAGGCCATAGTGTCATGTACCATTAAGGGGAAATTGTTGCGTAGGTTCATTATTCAAACTTTCAATTCGATCGCATGATTAGGACACATGAAATAAAACCTTAATTTTAGAATTCGCACTGCCGCCATCTTGAGGTTATGTAAACAATTGAACTAAATTAGATACCAGTGCATTAAAATGTGTATAAACATTTCCTGTACCAGATTTCATTGCGTTTGAAACATTAATTCGCGAGAAAGGTCTATTTAAAATTTTAAAATTCACTTGGCCGCCATGTTCGTTTTGTAGTTAACCGGTTTTTTAAAGTCTTATATATGAACTTCCAGTAGTGCCTTTTATCTTCGTACACAATTTCAGGGTGATAACGCTAATAGTTTCAGAGATATAGAATGCCCGTGAAATATTTCGCACATCTGCCATCTTGTGGTTATGTAAACAATTGAACGATGTTAGATATCGGTGGATTACAATGTGTATAAACATACACTGTACCAAGTTTTATTGCGTTTGGTTGGCTAAATCGCGAGAAACGTCTATTTAAATGTCGCAAATTCGTGTGGCCGCCATGTTGGTTTTGTAATTATCAGTTTTTCAAAAGTTACATAGGTGTACTTCTAGTAGTACCCTTTATCACCGTAAAAAAAAAAAAAAAATCCAGGGTGATATCGGGAATAGTTTCGGAGATATTGAATGCTGGTGAAATATTTCGCACAGCCGCCATGCTGGATTGGTGAGGTAACAAAATTTGAAGGGCACGGTTGAGGTCGCCCGGAATAGTGCTATGAACTTACCGAGTTTCATTGAAATCGCCCTAACGGTTTAGATTTTATTAGGACACACACACACACACCTCTCTCACACACACACACACACACACGGACAAAAGGTGATCTCATAAGCCTATTTTTTCAAAATTGAAAATAGGCTAAAAATACTGCAGCACAATACAAGGGTCCATGCTTATACGGTATATGCTTACCGGACATAAGATTTGACACCTCTTAATGCCATGTAACATAGCCTGTAGCTTTTCTAGACGTCTTGATTTGGCAAGGAAACAGTCCACAAGTTTCTGCAGTTATTCCTTACCACCTAATTTTTAGCCTACTTTTCACATTTTGCAACAAGTAGTTCCGTGAAGAACTATACAGCCTATTTTCATATAAGTTATCCTACTTATGTTAATTGCCACTATCAACATACACAATTTCAGTTTGATTGCTGTAATGGATTCGTAGATATTGAGAACCGACTAAATATTTCAGATGGTTGCCATGTTGGATTTTATATATGTAGGTCCTAGAGTTATGTACTGTCACATGCAGATTATTGTGAACGTGTAGTATTCAAACTTCAATCGCATAATTAGGACACAAGAAAAAACAAGGAGATTTTAAAATTTTTCACAGCTGCCATCTTGAGGTTATGGAAACAATTGAAATAAATTAGATGCCAGTGGATTAACATTCGTATAAGGATTTACTGTACCAAGTTTCACTGCACGCGAATGGTTAAATTGCGAGAAACGTCCAGGTGAATATTTATAATTCGCGTCACCGCCATGTTGGATTTGTGATCACCAGGTTATTTAAAGTCCAATAGGTGAACTTAAGTTCATAGCCCCTATGAACATTAAAAAATGCAGTTTGATTGCTAAAATAGAATCGTAGATATTCAGTATCGTCTAAATATTTCGGATGGTCGCCATGTTGGATTGTTAAATGTATAGGCCATAGAGTCATGTACCATTAAAGGAAAATTATTGCGTAGGTTCATTATTCAAACTTTCACTTCGATCGCATGACTACATCACAATAAATAAAATCTTAATTTTAAAATTCGCACAGCCGCCATCTTGAGGTTATGTAAACAATTGAACTAAATTACATACCAGTGGATTACAATGTGTATAAATATTTCCTGTGCCAGGTTTCAGTGCGCTTGGAACATTAAATCGCGAGAAAGGTCTATTTAAAATTTTCAAATTCGCTTGGCCGCCATGTTCGTTTTGTAGTTAACCGGTTTTTGAAAGTCTTATAGATGGACTTCCAGTAGTGCCCTTTATCTCCGTACAAAATTTCATGGTTTTACCGCTAATAGTTTCAGAGATATAGAATGCCGGTGAAATATTTCGCAGATCCGCCATCTTGTGATTATGTAAACAATTGAACGAAGTTAGATGTCGGTGCATTACAATGTATATAAACATATACTGTACCAAGTTTCATTGCGTTTGGTTGGTCAAATCGCGAGAAACGTCTATTTAAAAGTCGCAAATTCGCTTGGCCGCCATGTTGGTTTTGTAGTTACCAGATTTTCAAAAGTCACATAAATGAACTTATAGTAGTTCCCTCTATCACCATAGAAAATGTCAGGATAATATCGGTAATAGTTTCGGAGATATTGAATGCTGGTGAAATATTTCGCACAGCCACCATGTTGGATTGGTGAGTCGTAACAAAATTTGAAGGGCACGGTCGAGGTCGCCGGGAATAGTGCTATGAACTTTCCGAGTTTCATTGAAATCGCTCCAGCCGTTTAGATTTTATTAGGGGGGGACACACACACGAATCACACACACACACGCACACACACACGGACAAAAGGTGATCTCATAAGCCTATTTTTTCAAAATTGAAAATAGGCTAAAAATGAGGAAAAAGTAGACTTATGAGATCGGGCAAATGTGTGTCTGTCTGTCTGTCTGTCTGTCTGGCTGTGTGTGTGTCCCCCCTATCAACTCCTAAACGGCTGCAGCAATCAAAACCAAATTTAGTACGAGTAAAGATGTGCACCGGAATATCTCACGTCCATATTTGAAAATGATGTCAGTGCTACCAACTGCTGAAAAAACGCACTAGAAATTTGAGCTCCATGTTGGATATCTTGCAAGGTATGCATGGGAGCTATTCCAAAATTGGCACACATGCAGATAATACTATTTCAGTTTAATTTCCAGGAGGCCAACAATGACAGTGTTGCCAAAATAATTTTAAGCCTTCTGATAGGTCCAATCTTTAAATGCATATAACTTCTACCCTATCAATTGGATTTCAACCAAAGTTTGTATGTAACATCTGTACATAAACATATATGAATTAGCATATTCTTAAGAGCCAACAGGGCTACCAACTGTTAATAATTGCTCTCTCTATTTTTTTTTATCCAAATACCAATATATCAGAAAGTATGCAAGCCAACAGCTTTACACTATGCACACGTATATTATGACATTTTAGATTAATTTGGAGTAACTTATATACGTCAGTTCTACCAACATGATTATAAGCCTGCTGATAGTACCAATTTTTAAATACATGTAACTTCTATACTATCAGTTGGATTTCAACCAAATTTCGTATGTGCCATGTGTACCATAACAGATATGACTATAAGTATTGTTAAGAGCAATCAGGGCTGCCAACTGTTAATAAATGCTGTCTATATTGTTTTTACCCTAATATCAATATACCAGAAATTATGCAAGCCAACAGCTCTATACTTTGCACACGTATAGCACCTGACATTCTTGATTAATTTGGAGCAATTAATACAAGGCAGTGCTGCCAACATGATTCTATGCCTGCTGATATGTCCAATTTTAAAATACATGTAATTTCTATACTAACAAATGGATTTCATCCAAAATTGGCACAACAAGATATCATAATATTTCAGATTATTTCTGACCAGCACACGCATGGTATTGTTGGCAACATATTTTTACGCGTGCTGATAGATCAGTGTCTAACTGCATGTAACGTCCATTGGACTTGAACCAATTTTTTTATTCTGTACCTTAAGAGATTGAACTAAGAATATATTCAGTCACCAGGGCTGCCAACTGTAGTGCTCTATTAGGCTACATCATACCAGGTATATTTTGAACTAATTAGATATTTCGATATTACCAACTTAATGTTGTCATTATTCTAGATAGGTTCATATACTGTAGAATAATCATTGGCATGAAATGTAGGCTGTATAGTTCTTCATGGAACTTCTTGTTTAAATTGGGGAGCGCGTGTCCAGCAATTGTTTTACTCTAAAATCGCATATTTTAGATACTATTTATCTCCTATAATGGAGGTGGAGCGAGCGGCTCTATGGAAGTGAAACTTGGAGTTTTGGTGCAGCATAAAAGGGGAGAATTGAAGCGTTTGAAATGTGGTGTTACGGGAGAATGATGAACATCAGATGGGTAGATAGGGTTACAAATAAAGAGGTATAAAGTCGAGAGGGACAGGAGAGATGTTTCTGGCGACTGTTAATGAAGGACACATATTAAGACACACAGGAATAGCAAACTTAGTCATGGAAGAAAGAATGGGTCGAGGACAAGAACTGTACTGGTTGACCGAGGTTAGATTGCCTGAGATGTAGGGTGTGGTAGCTATGTAGAGATTAAACGATTAGCTCAGGACATGGAGGCATGGATGGCTGCATCAAACCAGTCAAAAGACTGGAGACTCAAACACACATGGAAATGCTTCATTCAGGTGTATTTCTTTACGGCGGATTTCATCAACGTCGTTAATAGTATATTATGCAACGAGCCTATAATGGCAATAATTAAGACACGAGTATGTTTATAAAACGAGCGTATGCGAGTTTTATAATTTACATACGAGTGTCTTAATTACCATTATATAATTATTATAACTATTTAATGTTCGAACATAAATACTCATAAATATATGTCGAGATTTCGCCAGTTTTATGTACTGAACAGAGCGCATGAGACGCAGAGAATGCCTTGTATTTGACCATGACCTCCTCAATTACCCTACTATGACACTAGGCCAGGCAGTGAAATTTAAATTAGAAGGCCGTGGATCTCAGAGCATCTAATTATCTAATTGGTCAAACAACTGTTTCTTGAGCTCTGATTGGTGGGAGAAACTGTTTCATAATGAAAAATAGTGTTTTAATGAGCCTCATTATAGGACAGTTTTCTGACATATAATAGTCAGGGTGGAACATAAAGGTAATTTCGCAAGTTTATTCTTAAGTTTCTCTCTCCAATACAATATTTATGCATACACATAACCTTCAAATATCATTAAATCAAGAGGGATATCTGTTGTCGAGATAAAGGAAGCCGACATCGATCCCTCATAACTATTGTGGGGTTTGAAGCCATTTTTTCAGTGTTTTCACTCGACCACACCTGGAGTAACAGTGAACACGAAACTGCACGTAGCTCCAGCAAGGAAGACAACCAGATAAGTAGTAGCCTGTAATATTACAGTTTAACCATATTTGATTTTTTACAACCATACAATCACTCCAAATATACAAACTCCGGATATCTATCACTAATTAGCATTTCACCTAACATCATATATACTGCATTTAGCATACACCGACAGTTGCATTACCAATACTGCAGCTAAATAATTGCAACTTACATATTGTAAATATTTTCATCTGTATTTTCAAACATAGATTTTATAGGCTAAGTTTAATGGATCTGATGATGATCGCTTGACGATCGAAACTGGTCATCCTAGTGTATTTATTAATCTCATGTAATTTATTTCAGGATTAGGGCATAACACAGCTCTTTGGGGTACATTCGTGTTGACCGACTGAAAAGCACTAAACTCTTCTTCTTCGTCTTCCTCTTCATCTATCCCTTTTGCCTCTCGGCGTCTGGTCTGCCAGCCACTTTCTGTATTCATCCGTCCGGCTCCTCCGTTTGTTCTCTGACTTTGAAAAGCTTCACCCGACGTGGGTAATCACCCCTACGCGAGATAGCACAGTGGAGGGGCTGCCTCCTCACAGCATTTGTGCCTACTGGACTTTTCTGTCAGGGTTATTCCCCTTATCTGAGCATATCCCGTTTTAAGGCGTCGGAAACTCGCCCTCACCCCTCCCTTACGGGCTAGGATTTCCTGGTTGCAATGCTAGGCAGAGCCTCCCAACTAGGGCATTTCTCAGTATTTACGAGAGACACGTACTCAGCATTGGTGTCCCACCGAGGCCCAATAACCAGCCATTCACCCTCCTCCTTTCTCAACCAGGCTTGGGACCGGCTATGGCGGAGTTGCACTAAACTCTTGCCCTCATAACTAGTTGAGCGGGACTGAGTGGTAGCATTATGTAGTGGAATTACCAGCGCCTGGGTATATGTTGACCGTCACGACTATCTGCAGCGCTCTTCACGGTGTATTCAGTGTTGCCTTAGTAAACGAAAGTTTGATGCTTTTCAGTTTGTCAACACGATTCTACCCAACTGAGATGGGTTATTCCCAAATCCTGAAAGAAAATTTGACAGGAGATTAATAAATATACTTGGATGACCAGTTTCGTCAAGCGATCATCATCAGATCCATTTCACTTAGGCTACAAACTTTTATGTCTGAAAGTATGGGTGAAAATATTTTCAATGTGTACACTTCTTTAGTTGCGGTATTAGTGACATAATGCAACTCGTCAATATATTTTCTGACACGTACCACTTCACAACTATATTGACGAGTTGAACTATCTCAACTAATATTGTGAATAAGTTCACCCATACTTTCAGACACACACATTTTGTAGCCAAAGTGTAATGGATCTTATGATGATCGCTTGACGATCGAAACTGGTGATCCAAGTGTATTTATTATTCTCATGTAAAATATTTTTCATGATTAGGGAATGACCCATCTCAATTGGGTATAATCGCGTTAACTGTCTGAAAAGCATCAAACGTTTGACTATAGTGTACTCTTTCAAGGGGGTAGCTATATTTTGTCCGGCGAGTTTATATCTGATCACTGATATTCTGAGCCCCTCATGGTGCTGGATTGAAGCCCCGTCAAGTAAAAGAAGAAAAACATGTATTTCACATGTTTGCAGGGATTTACCGTGTAATGACTCAGGACACTTGGCAAAATAATGTATTAGTAATAGACAAAATGCATCTGAACAAATCGACGGCAAGTAAATGCGGTACCAATACGAATTGTGTTCGCTGAACGTATTGAAACGCTTTGAAAACCACACTTTGAGCATGCAAGAAGGTGGGTAGGAAAAGAGAAGTAAATAGAACGGCAACTAGATTAATTTTGCAAAATACTAATTAATAAAACCCTTCTGGAAAGGAAACATCCTACTTGCGAGTCCTGGATAATCCCACAAAGAAGTCTTATAAAAATAAAAAATAAAAAATGCTGAACATCAACCAGGATAATTGTTCGAAAATAAATCCTGTTAGTACCACAATGCAGTAGCTGGGAGGAGAAAGGGCGAATCAGCATTAAGATTACATACACTTTACGCCCTGTCTCCTCCCAGCTCCTGAATTGTAAGTTAAAATTAAATCCTAAATGTACACAAATTAAAAAAAACGAGTCTTACAATAGTCGCATGTGATGTATATCATCTGACATAGAAGAAACCTCACGTGAAATTGTTGATACACCGGTACTTTATAATATTATTGGCACAAATATTAATCTATTGTAAAAGGGAGTGTTTTACAGATATTATAGTTTATAATACGGAACTCATTTTATTAGATGATTTGTAGCTTCCACCAGCACTAGCCTAAATAAAGAATACGATATGGATCAACTAGATTAATAGACGCGACACCGCTCATAACCTTACATTCCTTATAAACAGGTCCTCTTGGTTCACAGCCCAACACGTAATTTCATATGGATTCTGTTAAAATGAGTCATATTGATATTATAAATATCGTTTAAAATGATAATCTGGTAGCAAAAATATCTACCCCGTCCGATGTTCGAACCCGAGGTCTCCAGATTCACAGTGATAGGCGCTAACCCCACGGCTATTTCGACTACGTAAATATTGTGCACAAGATGGTGCTTATTTCCACGTTCCAATAATACTGTATTACGAAATTAAGTTTCATTTATATTTAGCTTGTTTCGATAATGTTCCTGAGTGACATTGAGTTTAAAATGCCTTATGAATAGGCCCACTTGTGAGGAAAGGGAATGTATTCAGCAATAGTTCATGAAGGCTTGCTCAATTCTCGTATAACCACAACGATTATATTATATTGATGACTGCATTACCGTTATGTGGGTTAATATTTGAATAGCCATTGTGCAGAAACATAATACCGGCAATGCCGACTACTTACAATGTTTGATATTAAGGCATTTTACAATTTAAATACTGATACGAAGACTTCGAACATGTACCATGTGCTTTGTTCATTCACTTGACACCAGATTTCGCATGAGCGTTTACCGTTCAGTATGTCATGTATATACATTCCACATGGCCGAGAGTACGTCATGGTATCAATTTCCGCCACCGCGCGCTCATTGTTTCTCTTACCACTGCCAGCTGGATCGATCGATCGAGTTGGCAGTGCGTCTTACACTTCCGTTCGATCCACCACTGCTAGCTAGAACACTTCCGTTCGAGCACACTTCCGTTCGATCGAACACATCAATAAACTGAGTTATGACGGTACCATTTCCAACATTTAACGTTCATTTTTCAATAAAGTTAAATCTATTCTAAATCCTATTATATCATCACATACAACAAAACTAACCTAACTAAACTGCATCTCCTTATAACGACACCCCATCATCGTGTTTCACTAGTCAAGGATTGCTTCACCATAAATCATCACTGTCTGGTCAACTCAATAATACGCTCATAGTACAGATGTCTCGAATCCGATTTAATTCCATTTTTATAGGGCTGTCAAGTCGTAGCATCATTTTGTTAATTTTAAGGAATTATTATTATCATCCAGCTAACCAATCTTTTATTTTAATTATATTTAATTCAACAAATACTATACGAAACGTATAATTTTTGTAAATACCATTTTATCATAATCCTACCATAATGTTTTATTTACGTGTTATTTTAGGTCTATGTACAGGGTCTTTCATATAAAGTAAGAACGGCAAGCGGCTGTCTTGTTATTCGCTACTGCGGTGGGCTTGGCCGAGCTTGTGGCGCGCCAGGGCCCCTTTCTTTAAGCGTGTGTACAATCCTGTTTGAAATATTACCTTATAAAAGATGCTGGAAGTGTCGTCCTTCCTGCGTTATACAGGCATTGTATCTGGTAACCACATTCTGGCTGACGTGAGTGAGTTCTGCCACTGCAATGTTTGTGATTTTTAATTTTATGCTTTTTATTGAGCAGTGAGTCAGTAGTGTCAAACTTATTTACAATTACGTGAATCTGTGCAAGTGAAGGTGGCATTTCATCAGGAAATTGCTGAACAAATGCATATCGTACCCGCCAAGCCGACTCGTACTTGAAATAAGTTTTACATACAAAAACACGATGTTGTAATGATAACTGTCTCATATTAACATGTGAGGTCCAGACTGGCGACTGAACAGCTGCACGTTTATTGAATGGTCGAGTATATACTATATACTATGCGCGCGCTTTCAATACTACAGCAGGGGGCCTTGGCACGCCACATGCTCGGCCAAACCCATTGCAGCAGCGGATAACAAAGCCACCGCTCACCGTTCTTAGTTTATATGAAAGACCCTGTATGTCTGATGATCAACTGACGAAGAAAGTTTCGATTTTCGTGAAACCAAAGGCCAGAAAATTAGGATGGTTCTAAGAATGTAATAAAAATCTTACCGAAATCGGTATTCCCGATGATAAAATTATAAACAGGAATGAATTTAGACAAATTATCAAAAACTGCCGGGGTTTTAAGGTAGGAGAAACCCCACAAATCGGAGGGAACTCTTTCATAAGATCGGAAGAAGCTCAAGATATACTCGCAGAACATCAAAGCTGGCAGTCGAACAAGAGCAACACGCTGAAAATGATATTGAGACGATGCTTCCTGGTACACATATAATCTTACTTCCATGCTACAAACTACTATTCATTTAAATACAAATAGCCTACCGTCGACCAAAGTATTATGTGTACTCGAGTTTGAAGGTTGTTTGTGACGTAACCAATAGACCTACATAAAATCCAATAACATCATCATTTTCGTCGTTCTATTTTACGTGAGTTCATGTAGGTTTGGAATTTTTAGTTTATATTTTAATATTTTTTATCGCAGTTGGAACACAAAAAGTGCCCGTTTTTAAGCGTGTTTCAACCATGCGTCACATTTGAGAATTATTATCTCCAAAACCCGTCATCAGATTGAATCCAAATTTTAACACAATATACACTGGAATGTCCTACAACAAAAGTCAACCCCTGGCACTATCCAGCCCATGACGGGCTAAGGCCGACCAAGCGACCGCTGCCCAGCCATTTGGCCTGCAGATATTGGGGTGACGCGTGATCAGCGCGTCGGGTCCCCTCGGCCGTTAATCTTGGTATTCGTGATCGGGGCGCTGTCTCACTGTCAGACAGCTACTCAATTGTCCTCACGAGGCTGAGTGCACCCCGTTCCAACCCTCACGTCAGTTTTAAAATCCCTGACGGAACCGGGGATCGAACCCGGGGCCTCCGGGTGAGAGGCAGGCGCGCTACCCCAACACCACGGGGCCGGCAATGTCCTACAACAGGTTTATTAATTTTAAAATTTTGCGTGTCCAAGAAACAAAGTTGTTATCATTTTTGTAAGGTAACATTTTCTCGGCTTGGGGTGGTTGGAATATGTAGTTCTTGGTCGCGTTGTAATTCTTATACATCAAAAGGTTATGCTGCATGACTTTAAAATACGTAAATTAATTCACATATTTTATATCGGTTTGTATTTGAACGGGGAAATAAGACCTCGCCTCGCTCGGCAGTGATGGGCTCCATCTCAGCAACGCTGTACAGCTTACCCCGCAGCGGCTAGCTGGTGAATCATGCCTTATTTCCACGAACAAATACAAACCTATATAAAATAAGTGAATTAATTTACGTATTTCACAGTCATACAGCATAACGTCTTGATGTATAAGGATTACAACGCAACCAAGAACTATATTTTCCAACCACCTCGAGCCGAGAAAAAGTCACCTTACAAAAATTATAACAACTTTGTTTCTTGGACACACACAATTTTTAAATTAATAAACTAGTTATACAACATTCCAATGTATATTGTGTTAAAATCTGCATTCGATCTGATGACGGGTTTTTGAGATAATAATTCTTAAATGTGACGCATGGTTGAAACACGCTTAAAAACGGGCACATTTAGTGTTCCAACGGCGATAAAAAATATTAAAATATAAATTATAAACTCCAAACCTACATGACCTAACGTAAATTAGAACGACGAAAATGATGATGTTATTGTATTTTATGTACGTCCATTGGTTACTTCACAAACAACCTTCAAACTCGAGTGCACATAATACTTTGGTCGACAGTAATGTTGAATTTTCATGTGATCACTTTTTTCCCGGCCAGTGTAGAAGGGCGTAGCAATCATTGTGTTGAGGCAGTGAGAATAAGTAGCCTACTCCCACAGAAGCATGATAGACCCTTATCAATCGAGATGCCATGTTGTTCGGAAATCCCTGCAACAGAGGTACAGACCAGCCTGTTAGACAGCTTTGTTCCCCATTGCGCTGTTGTTTCCTTACATTGTCGCGTCGATTGAACAGATCCTCCTTGAGTTGATTGCGAGCGAGGTGTCAATAACATGAGCACATTGCCTCTTCAGTCGTAAATATGTCGCCACAGGCAGGTAATTAGGGTAATGGAGGTACGCCGATACATAGGAGCATCATAATAGGTAGCTCATCAATATACAGGAGCACTTTCCCTCTAAGTGAGCAGCAATGGCTAAGCCTCTTGGACCGAGCAATATTCCTGTCACAAACTAAATGAGAACGGGACTTTCGAATTTTATTTCCAATAAAAGAAGTCACGATTTTTAGCCTATTTTCATTTATAAAAAAATAGGCTTATTTGTCCGTGTGTGTGCGCGCGTCCGTGTGTCCCCCCCCCCCCCCCCCCAAAAAAAAATGACATCTAAACGGCTGAAACTAATTCAATGAAAATCGATAAGGTCATAGTACTATTTCGGTCGATCACGATCGTGCCCTTCAAATTTTATTACGTCTCACCAATTCAACATGGCGGTTGTGCGAAATATTTCACTGGCATTCTATACCTCCGAAAGTATTAATCATATCACCCTGACATTTCGTACGGTGATAAAGGGCACTACTAAACGTTTACATTTTATGTGACTTTCAAAAATCTGGTAACTACAAAACGAATATGATGGCCAAGCGAATTTGAAATATTTAAATAGACTTTTCTCGCGATTCAAGCATCCGAACGCAGTGAAACTTGGTACAGCAAATGACAATACAAATTACAATGCACTGAAATATAACTTAGTTAATTTTTACTTAACCTGAAGTTGGCGGCTGTGCGAAATTTAAAATTAAGTTTTTATTTCTTGTGTTCTAATAATTCTATCGAGATCAACGTTTGATTAATGAACCTATACAACAATGCTCATCTAATAGTACATAACTCGATGGCGTACATATATTAAAATCCAACATGGCGACCATCCGAAATATTTAGACGGTTCTCAATATCTATTATTCTTTGACAGCAATCAAACTGATATTTTGTATGTGTATAGAGGCCATAAACATAAGTTCATCTATAGGACGTTCAATATCCTGGTTAACACAAATCCAACATGGTGGCGACAAGAAATTTAAATATTCTAATGGACGTTTCTCGCGATTTAACCATTCAAGCGCAGCGAATCTTGGTACGGTATATACTTATGTAAATTTTAATCCACTACTAGCATCTAATTCATTTCAATTATTTTCATAACCATTAGATGGCGGCTGAGCAAAATTTTAAAATCTCGTTTCTATTTCTTGAGTCCTAATCATGCAATTGATGTTTGAATAATACACCTACATAATAATCTTCATGTAATCATACTAATATATAAAAATGAGATGGTGTCTGTCTTTCTGTCTGTCTGTCTGTTACTCAATAACTCAAGAACCACTGGTCCGATTTAAATGAAATTTTGCATGGATGTAGCTGATTTACCAGGTTTACATATAGGATACTTTTGATTTCGAAATTTTTTCACTATTAAAAAATGGCGACTATTTTAGTGACGTCATTAGACCCTTTGGTTTCAAAATTTCATATTTCCATATCAAATAAAAAGAGAACGGTGGGAAATAGCAAACTTTCGATGGCACATACGAGCTTTGAAATTTAATTTCCTATCCGAAAGGTCCTTATCACTTTTCGTGTATCTCCAACAGTTAGCGAGTAAAACCGACATTTGTGACGTTACTACACCCTTTGGTTTCAAAATTTCATATTTACTTTTCAAATAAAAAGAGAATGCTAAGAAATAGCAAACTTTTGATGGTATACATGAGCTTTAACATTTAATTTTCTATCCGAAAGGTCCTTATCACTTTTCGTATATCTCCAACGGTTAGCGAGTAAAACCAGAATCTGTGCAATAAAACACGGTCAACACCGAGCGGTGCAGTATATCTATCTATATATAAAAATGAAAATTTGTGTGTTTATCTGTGAATTTCTACGGAAATTTGAGATGTTTACACGTTTCAGACTGTTTTGTGATGGATGCGCGCGAAAATAATTTTTTTGTTTGTCTGTCTGTTCGTTTGTTTGTCTGTTGGGCAAATTTGTTCCCTTATAACTCGAGAACGGCTGGGTGTATCAACGTAAAATTTGGTACAGATATCCATCAGAGGCACGACACCAATCATTGATGTAACTCTTCTCCGTACCTCTCATAAAAGGGGGCCTACCCCCTTAAAATACATGCTGAATAGGCGTAGAAGGACGAGACAAAACTCATTTTCAGCCCCTCAATGTGAGAGACAAAACTCGGGTCCCCGAAAACAACATTTTAAGGACCGAAGACCTTTTTAGATATTCCCAGAAAACTAATTTAATTTAATACACTAATGAACGAATGCAAGCCAGTAACCATGCCAACGGATTCTCAGAGGTCCCATCTATTGCTGTAAGACGCAATGCAATTCCATTAATTACATTAGTGTGAAAGTTTGCAAACGGCTAGAAGGTTATCACGGAACCAAAGCCGTAAAATTCATCAATACGTTTAACGCGCTTAAGGGGATCAAGGGGTACTCTAGAATTTTTTCACGCGATTTACACCTGCGGGTGTGGTACGGCAGGTCTATTATATTCCTATCCCCATATTATTCACTCATTCATTCATTCATTAATTTCGTATAGGCCATCTATGGACCGCGTCTTTCCAACCGTCTCCTACTGGCTTTGATGTTTGCACTGTACGCCCGCATTCGTTCTCGGTGGACTTCCTTCCGTTCCTGGGTCCAAATCTTTCCCGTTTTCAGCTTCGGTTTTTCTTGGAAACCTTTACAAGCTTGAAGTTTCCCTTTGAGTGGGACGCACTCCTGAATGTCTGTTGGTGTAATCCCCACTTCTTTGAGATCTTTATCCAGTTCAATGAACCAGGCCCATTTTGTTTTCCTCTCCTGAAAGTAAGTTATGTTACGGTTGGTCAGTCTCGCTGGGCTCATTCGTTTCACATGCCCAACAAATGGTAACCTTCTCTTCCGGATGACGTTGCTTATCTTCTCCACATGAGTGTATAGGTCATGGTTATGCTGTTTTCTGTATTCCCCATTATCTTTGATGGAACCCAATATCTTTCTCAACATTTTTCTTTCTTTGGCCTCCAGTTTCTCGACCAAGCCTTTTTTGTTCATCGTGAGGCATTCAGAAGCATGCAAGACTTCCGGACGGATGACACTGAAGTAATGTTTTAGTTTTGCGTTGAAGGATATTGACCTTTTCATATAGATGTCCTTAGTTAAATGGTAGGCCATTTCCATTTTGCTCAAGCGCGATGTGAATGCTTCTTTCTCTGATAATATCCCTTCCCTGACCCGTCCTGAAAAGAAACGTACATGGCCATTGGCTGAATAAAAAATAATAAAAAATAGGTGTTATAATTTCTCCCTATATTATATTATTATTAGTATTATATTATGGCGTACAACGACGAGACAAAGCCCCTCGGTGCCAGCAACAAAACTCGGGGGCCCTAAATGGTCCACGAAAACTACATTATAAGGCTCTAAATCCAACAGTTTGTGAAATATTCCCAGAAAACTAATTTAATTTAATTTAACAAACTAATGAAGGAATGCAAATCGGTAACCATGAGAACATTATCTCATGGGGTGGCATAAAACTTTCCTTCTATTTCTGTAAGAAGCAATGACACTCCATTTATTACATTTCTGTGAAAGTTTGCAAATGGCTATAAGGTTATCACGGAACTAACGTAGACCGTATAATTCATCAATGCAATTAAGTGGGTGAAGGGGTAACCTAGAATTTTTTCATGCAATTTTCACGTTCGACATATAGTACAGAAGGTCTATTATATCTCCAAACAGCAACATTATTTTCAAAAATTCCTGAATTGAACTAGCATTTTTTGCGGCTTTTAGGAATTTGGGCAATTTGAGTCTAGAGAACCTGAATTTTCATGCACCACAAGCCTTTATAATTTATCAAAGGGGTCTTCCTGTGTATGGGCACCAAGCACACCGTAGAGGGTCAGTTTTTATGTGACGTGTATTGCGTTTCGTCTACAAGACTTTCAATTGTATTTCACGTCGGGAAGTACACGTTAGGTGAATTTAGTCTGAGAGCACATTTTAACTAATTTTTTTTGTCGACATACGGGTTCATCATAAGGATGATTTTATTTGATACTGTGTGGTAGATATACCCATATTTGGATATCTGGGTAATATGTTGTAGACAATAGAATTGTCTGTCTGTCTTTCTGTGTATCTTTATGTACGCCTATACCTCGTGTTCGGATGCTTGGTGCATCTTAAAATTAGGTATGGTAACCATGAGAGTCAATACACCAATCATTTATAAAACTCTTCACCGTACTTTTCATACAGTAGAAGGGTGGATATAGAGAAAAACTTCTCAATATATGCTAAAATATGCGAAATATAAAAATTATCCTAGATGAACGACCAAAGCATATGTTGCGCTTCTCAATGTGAGACAGATAATTCGGGAATCTATAAAGGGTCTCCGAAAACTACATTTTAAGGGCCTTAAATTAACAGTGTGTGTGATATTCCCAGTAAACTAACTTCGTTCTGATAAACTTGATGGAATGACAAACCGCTAACCATTGCACAGTAGCTCAATTGATAATGTCTGGTGTTAACTACGAACACCGTTCGAAGAACGGGTACTTCTGCTAGTACTAATATATAAAAATGAGATGGTGTGTGTCTGTCTTTCTGTCTGTCTGTCTGTCTGTTACCTAATAACGCAAGAACCACTGGTCCGATTTAAATGAAATTTTGCATGGATGTAGCTGAAATACCAGGTTTACATATAGGATACTTTTAATTTCGATATTTTGCACTATTAAGAACTGGCGACCATTTTAGTGACGTCACTACACCCTTTGGTTTCAAAATTTCATATTTCCATATCAAATAAAAAGAGAACGGTAGGAAATAGCAAACTTTTGATGGCACATACGAGCTTTAAAATTTCATGTTCTATCCGAAAGGTCCTTATCACGTTTCGTGTATCTCCAACGGTTAGCGAGTAAAACCTACTTTTGTGACGTCACTACACCCTTTGGTTTCAAAATTTCATATTTCCATTTCAAATAAAAAGAGAACGCTAAGAAATAGCAAACTTTTGATGGTATACACGAGCTTTAGCATTTAATTTTCTATCCAAAAGTTTCTTATCACTTTTCGTGTATCTCCGATGGTTAGCGAGTAAAACCTAAATTTGTGCAATAAAACACGGTCACATCGAGCGGTGCAGTATATCTCTACATATATAAAAAAGAAAATTTGTCCTTTTTTCTGAATTTCTACGGAAATTTGAGTTATTTACACGTTTCAGACTGTTTTATGATAGATGCGCGCGAAAATAATGTTTTGGTCTGTCTGTCTGTTTGCTTGATTGTCTGTGGACAACTTTGTTCCCTTATAACTCGAGAACGGCTGGGTGTATCAACGTAAAATTTGCTACAGATATCCATCAGAGGCACGACACTAATCATTGATGTAACTCTTCTCTATACCTCTCATAAAAGGGGGCATACCCCCTTAAAATACATGCTGAAATAGGAGTAGAAGGACGAGACAAAGCTCATTTTCAGCCCCTCAATGTGAGAGACAAACCTCGGGGGCCCTAAAAGCACATTTTAAGGTCCTTCGTCCAACCGTTTTTGACATATTCCCAGAAAACTAATTTAATTTAATAAACTATGAACGAATGCAAGACAATAACCATGGCAACAGATTCTCAGAGATCCATCTATTGCTGTAAGACGCAATACAATTCCATTAATTACATTAGTGTGAAAGTTTGCAAACGGTTAGATGGTTATTATGGAACCGAATTAAGCTGTAAATTTCATCAATACGTAAAATGCGCTTAAGGGGGTCAAGGGGTAGTCTAGATTTTTTTCACGCGATTTACATCTGCGGGTGTGGTATGCCAGGTCTATTATATTCCTATCCCTATGTTATATTATTATTATTAGTATTATATTATGGCGTACAACGACGAGACAAAGCCCCTCGGTGCCAGAAATAAAACTCGAGGGTTCTCGAAAACTACATTATAAGGCTCTAAAACCTACAGTTTCTGAAACATTCCCAGAAAACTAATTAAATTTAATTTAACAAACTAATGAAGGAATGCAAATCGGTAACCATGACAACATTATCTCAAGGGGTGGCATCCAACTTTCCATCTATTTCAGTAAGAAGCAATTTATTACATTTATTGCATTTCTGTGAAAGTTTGCAAATATAAGGTTATCACGGAACCAACGTAGACTGTATAATTCATCAATGCAATTAAGGGGGTCAAGGGGTAACCTAGGACTTTTTCATGCAATTTTCACGTGCGACATATAGTGCAGAAGGTCTATTATATCTCCAAACAACAACATTATTTTCAAAAATTCCTGAATTGAATCAGCATTTTTTTGCGGCTTTTAGGAATTTGGGCCACTTGAGACTAAAGAACCTGAATTTTCATGCACCACAAGCTTTTATAATTTATGAAAGAGGTCTTCCTGTGTATGGGGACCCCACACAACGTAGAGGGTCAGTTTTTATGTGACGTGTATTGCGTTTCATCTACAAGGCTTTCAATTCTATTTCATGTCAGGAAGTACACGTCAGGTGAATTTACTTTTTAGAGCACATTTCAACTAATCTTTTTTTTTTGTCGACATACGGGTTCATCGTAAGGATGATTTTCTTTGATACTGTGTGGTAGATATACCCATATTTGGATTTCTGGGTGATATGTTGTAGACAATAGTATTGTCTGTCTGTCTGTCTTTCTGTGTATCCTTATGTACGCCTATAACTCATGTTCGGATGCTTGGTGCATCGTAAAATTAGGTATGGTAAACATGAGTCAATACACCAATCATTTATAGAACTCTTCACCGTTCATTTCATACAGTAGAAGGGTGGATATAGGAAAAAACGTCTCAAAATACATGCTAAAATAGGCGATATATAAAAATTATCCTAGAAGGACGACCAAAGCATATGTTGCACTTCTCAATGTGAGACAAAAAATTCGCGAGTCTATAAAGGGTCTCCGAAAACCACATTATAAGGCCCTTAAACTAACAGTGTGTGTGATATTCCCAGAAAACTAACTTCGTTTTGATAAACTTATGAAGGAATGACAAGCCGCTAACCATTGAAACAGTAGCTCAATTGATAATGTCTGGTGCGTCTCTAAAAGCAACAGTACTTAAAAGGGACGTAACACCAATAACATTATTATTATTATTATTATTATTATTATTATTATTATTATTATTATTATTATTATTATTATTATTATTATTATTATTATTATTATTATTATTATTATTATTATTATTATTATTATTATTATTATTATTATTATTATTATTATTATGATTATTATTATTATTATTATTATTATTATTACGTCTGGTGTTAACACCGAACACCGTTCGAAGAACGGGTACTTCTGCTAGTAGTACATAAATCTAAGGTCTATTAATAAAAATCTTAAATGGTGACCATCCGGAATATTAAGACCGTTCTCAATATCTACGAATCTATTACAGCAATCAAACTGAAAATTTGTATGTTGATAGAGGCAATTAACATAAGTAGGATATATGAAAAAAAGGCCCTTTATTTCATCACATAGGCCTAACTACTTTTTCTTTTTCGTCTAGTGCGAGCTATTAAGCCACGTATGTGACATTTAATGACTTGGCTTGTTTTCTTTTTTGAGCAGAGCATAGCCTATGGAAAGTTTCTGAAGCTGTACACCAGTTTAATTCGATATGGAAGGTCTTTACGAATATACATGACATGGTTATTGTCAGCGGGATGTCGCTCTAACAACATTTTACAATGGGACGCTGAATTACCTTCGTTATTGTAACTCCATGCACATATCTAAATGATAGACTCCGCGCCTGTCCACCGCACGGGTTAACCGGCAATTTGCATCCATAATTCGCTCAATCATATTTCCTGCAGGTAGGAAGCTGGACGCGCTATCGCTTGCGTACTTGTTTAGAGTGGTGGACATTACTCCTCTATCATCTCAATGTGGCAGACCGCTGGTTATTCTCAGGTCACACTTACGATATCTTTATTATATATAGGCCTACGGTATATATAATACGCTAAGTTCATCCGACAAAAAGCTCAAGCTCCTGAACCAGAGAGAGTTAAGAAGTGTGGTTTGCACCAAAATCTTCCAAATTGTCTCCATACTACAGGAAAAGTCTTGAATTTCTTGAAAAGTCAACGGAAGTATATTTATTTGTTTAAAAAGTATGTTTAAAGAAATAACGTTGAATCTAATGTAACTTCACGGACAGATTGTCGCTAGGCGCAGCGACTAACTCTGTATCATGAGAGTCCGTTAAAAATTGCTAAAGGACATTGCCCATCTTAAAGATGGTGAAGACGTACTACTTTCTCGGATACCACTCATCCTGACCGACATGGCGTTCCAGTACAAACGACTTCAATTTCCAATACGTCTTGCATTCGCAATGGCTATCAATAAAGCACAAGTACAATATTTGTAAGTGTGGGGTTTGAATTTAGAAAACGATTGTTTCTCTCACGGGCAATCATACATGACATGCTCCAGTGTCTGTAAACCGTCTGATCTCTATGTTTATGCAGAAAACGGACAAACAAAGAATGTAGTCAATCCACTAGCTTAACGATAACAAATGGTTACATGTGAAAAACATCTTTTACTTCCTTTTCTCCCATTTCACAGCATAAACACAGCAACGCAAGGCAGGATATTGCATTGAATGACGTGTTTTCTTGATAAATCTTTGTTCGCTACAATACTCATTTACTTACTAATTTCATATCAGGCTGAGCCATAGCGAAGCGTGACCGCGATAAGCTAGTTGTTATTATTAGTCTATTATTTATATTATTATTATGTTTTATCTGTAATTTGAGCAGAACATCCAAGTGGCAGGCCTATTATTACGATGTCTCATAAGTTGTTGGGTGTTATATAAGATAGAATTGGTTTCCTTCGGTTCGCCAATGCCATCTACAGGAGATACGAAGGTAATTCCAAAAGTAAGGTCCGATTCGCCGTAAATATTTGAAAGCGGCTCCAAGGGCAAAACACGCATGCGCGCCGACTCCTGGCATGCCTTGCGCGGCAAAAGCCGCCAGTAGCGTTGTGACTGTTGCTGTGTGCTGTTGATAGTGTAAGTTCAAAATGAAAATGAAAATCCACAGCCTGCTTCCAGTCTCCGACAGGGCCAGGAATGGAATGAATGAAGCCCCCATCTAGCGACGAGGATATGAACTGTGCCGGCTGCCGAGGCCTGACGCACTCCTCTGGGGCAATGATTAAATGAATGACAGATGGAATGAAATGATAGTGGAGAGTGTTGCTGGAATGAAATTTTGACAGGGAAAACCGGAGTACCCGGAGAAAAACCTGTCTGCCTCCGTTTTGTCCAGCACAGATCTCACATGGAGTGACCGGGATTTGAACCACGGACCCAGCGGTGAGAGGCCGGCGCGCTGCCGCCTAAGCCACGGAGGCTTCTGTAAGTTCACAATGTTTAAGACAGTTAATCAGCCCGCCGATTGTGAAGTAAGGCCAGTGATGCGGTTTCTGTCTGCAAGAAACATTTCTGCGGCAGAAATTCGTCGGCAGATTACTGAAGTGTAAGCGACGTAGTCTTTTGTCGTCTGGAGTGTTTTTGTTGCCTGACAATGCCAGACCCCATATTGGGCAAACTCTAATCAAGAAATTTGGATGGGAACAGATGGACCTCCCACCGCACAGTCCGGACTTGGCGCCAAGTGATTTCCACCTGTTCCGCTACCTAAAGGAGTTTCTTGGCGGCAAGCGCTTCGACACAGATGATTAACTGAAAGAAGCAGTTAAAGACTGGTTAGCTTCGCAGGTGACTTTCTACGACTTAGGCATTCAAAAGCTTGTGGATCGATGTGACAAATGTGTAAATAAGTATGGAAATTATGTAGAAAAATAGAGAAAGACGTAAGGAATGTCAATAAAACAATTTTTATTCTGGATGTTTTTTTTACCGGACCTTAGTTTTGGAATAGCCCTCGTAGAATTGCGTAGGCCTATATTGCGAGAATGTACCATCTGAAGATACCATACATCGTGTGATTAAGAAATTTGGAAAATCAAACAGAATGTATAGATCCGTACCTCATGAATTGACCCCTGAACAGGCTCAATGTAGAGTTCATATCTGATGTCAGCTTATCGGCAACCCCTTAGATAATAGATTTATCTGTAGAATTGTCACATATGATGAAAAATGGGTCAATTATCGCAATGCTGACGCCTCGAGACAGTGGCTTACTCCCCGTCACCCTGACAAAGTCATCGTTAAAATCCCCAAGGGGCTCACATGTAGTGGGACGAGAGTTAGCGACCACGGGGCCCCAGCTGAGTCCGGCATTGCTTCCACTTACTTGTGACGGACTCTCCTCCGTCTTCTTTCCTGTCAACCTCACTTAGTCAACTCTTGTTCTCTTCCGACCCCGACGGTATAAGGGGATCCGAGGCATAGGTAGTCTCTTCCTTTCCCGCCTTAATTGGCCTTTACCTCATCTTTTCTGATACCCTCCTTCTGCGAGGGGTCAGACTTATTTCTCTTTTCCTGTTTTCTCCTGCCTTCTGCTCAAGGCCCTCGAAGAGGCAGGGTGTATGTATCCTCACCAATTCTGGTGCACCCTGGATATTGCTACACCGTCAGGGGCTCGCGGCTGGTGAGTTCGGGAGTTGGCAATCCCGAGGGACTCCTGAGCTGGGTCTGGTTTTCCCCCTTTTTTCCACTACCTCTGGGGCGGACCCTCTTTTCTTTCACTTTCCTATCTGCCTTTTATGGCTCTCCTTTCTTCCAAGTCCCTCAATCCGCATTCTTCGAGGGTTGAGGGCATTTGTTTTCCCCCTGTCCTTTATTCGCCTTATTCTACTTTTGTTTTCCATTTCATCTTCTAGTATATAAGTTCGTAGTTAGTTTTAGTTATAGTTTACATTTCATTATCATCTTCACGATCACCCAAACCATTAGGGGCCGATAACCTAGATGTTAGGCCCCTTAAAACAAAACATATCATCATCATCATCATCGTTAGAAAGGATCGGTTCGGCCCTATGGCGATGTTCAGTGTCTGGTGGAATTTTGAGGGAGTGATTCCCTGGGAGTTTTACAAATGGGCGAGCAGACAATGCGGATCTCTATTCTCAGGCGGCCTCGATGGCGTAGTTGGTAGAATCCTGATCTTCTATGCCCAAGGTCACGGGTTCAAACCCGGCTGAAGTCGTCGGATTTTAAGAGCGTTAAAAATCCCTCAGTATGCCTTCCTTCGGAGAGGAAGTAAAGCCGTCGGTACCATGTCATATTTTATGGCATTAAAAACAACCTTCCGCTAACTTCACTTGTGTGAAGCCAAAATTTGTAGGTCAAAATTGATAACGCTTTATTAGTTCCAACGTTCGGCGCCAGGTGCTGACTGCGATGGCATCTAGTAGCCAAGTCTACAAGCTAGGTGTCGTGGACGGTAACATTTGGTAGAAAAAGTAGGATATACTTGAAATTATCGTCAGCAATCCTTACTTGAATTAAAACAGATAACACACACTAATACAGCCATCACAATTAACACCGGTTATCAGACAGATTCTACACACACCCAAAGTACACGGGGCTACATGACCACGTTGTTGCAGCCCCTAAACTAAGAAATCAACCATCTTTATTCTCAACAATTGGAACAAGTTAAAGAAATTTTGAGAGGGAGATACCCAGCATTAGTTAATCAAAACAGAGTTCTCTTGCAGCGAGATCTCATACTGCACGAACAACCATGGCAAAAATTCAGGATTTGGTAAGAATCGAATGTTACCACATCCACCATACAGCTCTGATCTTGTAACTTCAGTCAGATTACCATATTTTTCGATCCATGGCCCAGTTTTTGCGTGGAAGAAATTTAGAAAGCATTGAAGCTGTGGAAGTGAATCTCGCCGAATTCTTCGCATCAGAACCCAGAGGCTGATACCGTCGCGGGATAAGAAACCTCGCTGAAAGGAGGCTGAAGACCATCGAATGTGATGATTAGTTCAATTTCTTCTCAGTAAACTTTCCAAACAAAAGTTTCTTTAATAAACGATATTACTTATGAGACATCCCCTCTATAATGATCTCGGATTCGAAATTAAAATGTTAAACAGAGTTGCGTAGAAGTTCTCGACCAATTGCACACATAATATAGCTTTGAGACTATAAGGTAGATTGAAACTTTAACAAGAAGTTCCTTGACGAACTAACGAGCCCACTTTTCTTAAAATTTAAGATTCATGCCAATATATATAGACCTATCTAGAATAATGACGAAATTAAGTTGGTAATATCAAAATGTCTAATTAGTTCGAAATATACCTGGTATAATGTAGGCTAATAAGCACTAAGGTTGGCAGCCATGGTGACTGAATATATTGTTATTTCCATCTCTTAAGGTACAGATTACAAAATTTGGTTGAAGTCCAATGGATAGCATGGACGTTACAGGCAGTTAAACATTGGATCTAACAGCGCGCTTAAAATCATGTTGGCAACAATGACATACATGTATTGGTCAGAAATAATCTGAAATATTATGATCTCTTCTTGTGCCAATTTTGGATGAAATCCATTTGTTAGTATAGAAGTTACATGCATTTTAAAATTGGACCTATCAGCAAGCTTAGAGTCATGTTGGCAGCACTGACGTATATGAGTATCTCCAAATTAATCTAGAATGTCAGGTACTATAGGCGTACGTGTGGAAATTTTAAAGCTGTTGGCTTACATACTTCCTGATATATTAATATAAGGGTAAGAAATAGGGACAGCATTTATTAACAGTTAGCAGCCCTGGTTGCTCTTAAGAATAAGCATAGTAATATTTATTATGGTACACATAGCACATACGAAATTTGGTTGAAATCCAATTGATAGTATAGAAATTACATGTATTTAAAAATTGGTCCTATCAGCAGGCGTAGAATCATGTTGGTAGCACTGACGTACATAAGATAGTCCAGCTTAATCTAGAATGTCAGGTACTATACGTGTGCATAGTTATGAGCTGTCGGATTGCATACTTTCTGATATATTGGTATTTGGATGAAAAAATAGAGAGAGCATTCATTAACAGTTGGCAGCCCTGGTGGCTCTCAAGATTACGCTCAGTCATGTTTGTTTATGTACACATAGTACATACGAAATTTGGTTGAAATCCAATTGATAGTGTAGAAGTTATATGCATTTAAAATTTGGATATATCAGCTGGCTTAGAATCATTTTGGCAACACTGCTATGCATGGCCTCCAGGAAATTAAACATAAATAGTATTGGTATATTGGCTTTCACGGCCGGTGAAATATAAGATGGCCAATATACCATCTTTTTTGGAAGCCTTCATAGGGAGGTTAAGGCTGCTTGAACTTTTAGTTCTCGTAGTCAAGTGGTGCAGTTGCACCTTATATAAAGGGAGGTGGCGCGCAGTTCGTCACTCCTGTGGGGGTCCGGGCGGGGACACCAAGAGCCCGCCGATGAGCCTAGCTTGGTGTCCTAGGCGAAACCCCACACAAGACACGGCACAAACCTAAAAGAATTGCTGAGTTATAAATAGTATTATCTATATTAGTTCCATTTTTGGAATAGCTCCCATGCATACCTTCCAAGATATCCAACATGGAGCTTAAATTTCAATTGCGGTTTTTCAGCAGTTGGTAGCACTGACATCATTTTCAAATATGGACCTGAGATATTCAGGTATAGATTTTTACCTATACCAAATTTGGATTCGATTGCTGCAGCCGTTTAGGAGTTGATAGGGGGCACACATACAGATGGAGAGTCATACATACTTACATTTGCCTGGATCGATCTCATAAGTCTACTATTTCCTTAGTTTTGAAAATTGGGAAAAGTAGGCTAAAATTACTTGTCCCTTTATCAAGGTGTGTCAAGAAAGAAAGAAAGAAAGAAAGAAAGAAAGAAAGAAATAAAGAAAGAGTAAACAGTGGCATAGCCTCCATAGACAAATTGTATAAGATGGGAAGACATGTCGAAACAAATAGTTACTCCATGACCTCCTGAGACCAAGATGATGTTGGTTACGTATATATTGCACAGACATGTAGGAGACTCACACCATGGGTCAATGAACATCGTAGGCATTTTCGTCTTTGCAAACTAGAGAAGTCTGCGGTTGCTGAACATGCCACACAGAATGACCATCAAATTCTTTTTGTCAAAACTTCTGTCATCTGTATGGAGAAACATTTCACAACTCGTATGATTCGGGAGGCGATTGGAATAAGTAAACAATCACACAACTTTAATAGAGGAGCCGGTTATCCCTTGAGTAAATCATGGCTGCCCTCTATAGTGTCATTACCAACATCTTCTTGGTCTCAGGAGGCCATGGAGTAACTATTTGTTTCGACATGGCTTCCTATCATATACCATTTATCTATGGAGGCTATGTCATTGTTTACTAATTGCTTCTTTCTTTCATTCTTTCTTTCTTTCTTTCTTTCTTTCTTGATAAACCTTGATATTTTTTATTTGATTTTTTTGTCGTGTAGCCTTCTGAGAGGCCGAGTGCAGGTCTTTCTAGTCGACGCCCGTGGGCGACCTGCGCGACGGGATGAGAGATGGAGTGGATGAAGATGAATGAAACTGGGCAAGGATGTGGAAGGAAGCGGCCGTGGCCTGTCAGAAGGTACTGTCCCAGCATTTGCCTGGTTTTGAAAATGGAAAACCACGGAAAACCATTTCAAGGACAGCCGACGGTGGGGCTCGAACCCACGCGTCTACCGAGTCAGCAGAGAGCTTGGCCCCTTGACATAACGCTGCGCTTTAGCCCGCGTAGCCACTACTGTCGGTATAAACCTTGATAAAGGACAAGCAGTTGTCTCGAAACGTCGGTCTTTAAAATCTCACTCGACCAAATAGTCCCAAAGCTATCATATATATTATTTCAGTAGTATAGAACCCTCCTGCAGCGCTCACATGCGACCAATCGTGAAAAATGAGCATTCAAATGAAAGAGAATAGACATTAGCAGTGACAAATTGCATTCAAATTTCATAAATATCTATAATATCTTTAGAAAATGATTTTAAAAATGTATGAAGTGTGCGATTTACAGATATGCCTGTTTCATGTCATTTTATCATTCTGAGGTCTATCTTTTATCATTTTGCATGGATTTCAGAAACAGTAAATGAAACGACTGAGTACTCAAATCGTATAATTTCATAAATATCGAATAACCGGTGAGTGTTATTATAATCCAATTTTCAGAGATTGCCTTCTTAAGTTAGGGAACGTAGAACTTGGAATTCTGACTGAAATGTAAATCGTGTTCTATAATCATTTGGCTGAAATAGGAATAATGCAATGAATATAAATCTTCTCCTTAAGTCTCTCATTATGAAACTATTGGGGAAAGTGTGGTTTATGAACATGTGACATTTCTCTCTCGCAAGGGCCGCTGGTTTTTTGTAAAATGTTACAGCTGCGCCCTACACTGAGAAACGTCGAATATTGGGTCAAGAAATTCTACCCTGTAGCTGAATCATGCTGCACCTCCGTCACGAAAGAAAAGTTCTTCCACTTGGCAGTGTGTTTGCAAATGCAATGGCTGCCATTAATGGCGACGCCCTCAGCTAATTCTCTATATTCAAGAAGCAAGCTGAAAAGTAAGTAACGTTTGCGAGCTCTTGGCGCTAACTGGGAGCGAATTCAATATCCTTGCACCTGCCACTTGGGAAGATCTATTGAGAGCGTCTGAGCGGTTTACGGGAATTACGAAGCGTATGTCTATCGTGGGCTGAGGGTGTTAACTCGAAATTTGAAGCTAGGTAATGTGGAGGTCTTCCATTTTGTTACTCGTGGATAAATGTGTTGCTAAAGGAAATCCGTTAACGTCGGAGCTATAAAATACTACTGAAGCTTCCTCGCTTTACAGTAAGGGCAATGAAACCTGAGCTGGAATCTCATTTAAAAGAAGAAGATCAAGTTCTTATAGTCAAGATATTTAATTGAAATTGAGCACAAAGCAGAACATAGCAGCGATTTTGTTACCTCCGCAGTTCTTGGAAGAGATAGACAGTGATACCCCAGCGCACAGACAAGGGAAGCATTTCTATAGAAAAGGATCTGTTAACTTCCAATATAGCCTAGATTTAGGTGTTAGGAAGTAATTTTTGAAAGCCTTTTTCTGGAGCGTGGCGCTCTATGGAAGTGAAACTAGGACTGTTGGAGCAGCAGAAAAGAGGAGAATTGAAGCGTTTGAAATGAGGTGTTACAGGAGAATGATGGAGATCAGATGGGTTGATAGAGTTAACAAATAAAGAGGCATTAAGACGAGTGGGGGATGAGAGATGATTCTGGCGACTGCTGATGGAGAGAAGAGATAGGTTGGTAGGACACAAGCTAAGACACCGAGGAATAGGAAAGTTAGTTATGGAATGAAGAGTCAAGGACAAGAACGGTAGGGGTAGATCAAGGTTATTTCATGTTAAACAGTTTGCCACGGATGTAGGGTGCAGTAGCTATGTAGAGATGAACCAATTAGGTCAGGACAGGAAGGCATGGAGACCTGCATCAAACCAGTGAAAAGACTGAAGACTCAAACAACAACAACAACAACAACAACACCCCACTTCAAGAGAACAATTGTGTTGAGTCAACTATTTAATTTCCCTTGGCTATGATTTTTGAAGACACAAATGCTGCCGCCTGGTGATCAAATCGTGAAAACTTTGTTTTGTGTGGAAGATATTTTATAAAATCTCATGTAGGCTATTTTGGTGATGCCTTTATGCGGTATTGGTAGACTTACCAAATTGCGAATTTGGACAAGATGTCGTCGATTTAGCCCTAGTATCACTAGTTTCAACCAAAACTCCCTATTAAGTTACTACATTTCCTCGACGTAAGTGCTATTTTAAGTATTAAATGGTTTGGGCAACCCTCGCCAGATAAAATGTTAAGACCAGAATTAATACCCTTTTAAAATGTTGTTTTAATGTGATTTTTTCATATGTCACCTGTTAACATTTTTAAATGTCTCTGTAATTTTGTCGCAGTCAAGTGTTTTTATCACCACATAATTTTTTCATGATTATGTTCCATTTTCATCCATTCATTTTACATGTTAGTTTTACCTTTTATCAATGTATCCTACGATTATACTGATAATCTGTATGTTATTGGCAGATGAAGGGGCCAACGTAATAGGCCCCGAAACATGTACCAAATGGTTTTAATATAGACCCATATATAAATTGATCAGGCGGATATTATACTTTATTGTACTTAACTGAGAAGTACCATACTAAAAGTTCACAGAGTAAAATAAAAAAACAGATATGTTTCAATAATTTTGTTAATAAAACATTAAAAATGTATTGAAAACAGCGAACAAATGAGGAGATGTGTATGTGATTCAAAAAATAGTGCATATTTTCTTTTTTCCTACCGGCCTCTCTTGGTCAACTCTTGATCTCTTCCGACCCCGACAGTATTAGTCTATCCGAGGCCAAGGGATTCTCATCCTTTCCCGCCTTAATTGGTCCTTGTCTCATCCTTCCTGATACCCTCCTTCTGCGAGGGGTCAGCATTCATTTACTTTTCATGTTATCCCCTGCCTTCTGCTCAAGGCCTTCAAGGAGGCAGGGTTTATGTAGCTCCCCTACTTCTGGTGCACCGTGGATATTGCTACACCCTCAGAGCTCACGGCTGGTGAGTTCGGGAGTTGGTTATCTAGTGGGATTCCTGAACTGGGTCCGTTTTTCCCCTTTTTCCACTGACTTTAGGGCGGGTCCTCTCCTCTTTCCCTTTCATGGCTCTCCTTTCCTCCAAGTACCTCAGCCCTCATTCTTCGAGGGTTGAGGTGCATTTCTCTTCTTCCTGTCATTTATTTGCCTTATCCTTTATTTGTTTACAATTTCTTCTTCTAGTATGTAAGTTTATAGTTAGTATTAGTTATTAGTTTTCATTCTAACCTACACTGTCACCCAAACCATTAGGGACCGATAACCTAGATGTTAGGCCCCTTAAAACAACAATTATCATCAACATTATTATCTGAAGTTACGGAATGTCTTAAGTCTGCTCAGACAACCAGCCTACACCAGAAATGATAGTCTGTATGAGCATTTCGACCTTAATCGCCTTTGCGAAGAGTCGCCACACTTAAATAAAATATTATACACCACAGACATTGCAATATTGGGATGATAATAGTACATTATGCAACGAGCCTACAATGCCAATAATTAAGACACGAGTATGTTTGTAAAACGAGCGTAGCGTGTTGTTTTTAATTTCCATACGAGTGTCATAATTACCATTATAGGCGAGTTGCATACGACTGTTTATGTTCGACGATAATTATTATAACTATTTTTTGTTCGAACATAGATATTCATAAATATCTGTCGTGATTTCACCAGTTTATGTACTGAACAGAGCGCATGGGACGCAGAGAATACCTTGTATTTGACCATGGCCTCCTGGAATACCTCACTATGACACTCGCCACGCAGTGAAATTTAAAATAGGGGGCCATGGTAGAGAGCGCAGATGCGATGCTATCCTCACCTAATTGGTCACAGAACTGTTTCTTGAGCTCTGATTGGTGGAGAAACTGTATCAAAATGAAAACTTGTACTATAATGAGCCTCATTATAGTACAGATTTCTGACATATAATATTTACATTTCGCCAGGGTCGAACATAAATTGAAATAGGTTATTTTATCTCATTCAAGACCTCTGCGCGGTCTCATTTTCAACTGTTCCTCTTCAGATACGTTTCACATGTTATATCCGTGTTGAATGTTACTCCTCAGGCAAGGAATTTGCAGCGGGAGGTTAAATATGTGTAGCTGTCAAGTTTAAGTATTCTCTCCCATTCCACGGGTAATTTAAAAGTCACTAGCGCATATGCTTATGTCAACGTCAGGAAGACTCATGGAAGGGGCAGAAGCAGGGGATGGAAGGAAATCTTTACAGATGGCTCACAGGAGGGGTTTGCATACGAGACCAAACACTCAGCACTCCTCCACTCTGCACATGTTCCACTTTACTAATGAACAACACTGCTATCATTCAGATGGAACATTTTATATACTTGGGCTGGATTTATTTTGATTTTATTTCCATGGCTACACTTATAGCTCAGCAATTCTTCTAGGTTTGTGCCGTGTCTTGTGTGGGGTTTCGCCTAGGACACCAAGCTGGCTCATCGGCGAGCTCTTGGTGTCCCCGCCTGGACCCCCACAGGAGTAACGAACTGCGCGCTACCTCCCTTTATATTGGGTGCAACTGCACCTCTTGACTGCGAGAACTAAAAGCTCAAGCAGCCTTAAACTCCTTATGAAGGCTTCCAAAAAGATGGTATATTGGCTTTCACGGCCAGTGAATTAAAATTCAGCAATTATTCAGGTTTGTGCCGTGTCTTGTGTGGGGTTTCGCCTAGGACACCAAGCTGGCTCATCGGCGGGCTCTTGGTGTCCCCGCCCGGACCCCCACAGGAGTAACGAACTATCCAAATCGGAGTGCGAATCCTGGGTGCGCTCGGGACCGCCGACCAAATTCTGGTCCTTTGTCCCAATTCATCGGGGTGTAATAATTACCTGGTACAGCTATGTTTATAGGGCGATGTTCTGAAATTAACAACTGATTGGAATTCAGCCGGATAAAGAAAGTGATGTGTCGAAGAGAAGAAGAGTAGAGGTAGAATGTGAAAGTGGAAGTGTTCCTAGTGGAACTTGTCAAATACTAAGCCTAAGGGTTTTTACAATAATTCTAAATTGTACTATATACAGTGACAAAAGGAAAAGATGATAGTTTCAAATAAGTCTTATTAATTACTAATTACTATACTATGTACATGTTGGCATTGTTTGTCGATTATGTATTATTTACAAATTTACAGCAGATTTACTGATTTCTGTTCCTACTGGAGTAGGAGCGTCTTCGGATGGTGTTTCTTGAAGGAGACGTGCTCATCCATGTCGTGCAGCTCTCTAATTAGCGGGTTTGACATGCCTGCAGTGCAGTTGTAGAACCTCTTAGAGGCGGCTAGAATTTCTTCTCTGATTGTCCTTATGTGCAGTTTGTTCCTGATGTCAACATTTGTGGTATACCGATCTGCGTTACTGATTATTCTGAGGAGTTTGGGCTCGCTACCTCCCTTTATATTAGGTGCAACTGCACCACTTTGCTGCGAGAACTAAAAGCTCAAGCAGCCTTAACCTCCCTATGAAGGCTTCCAAAAAGATGGTATGTTAGCTTTCACGGCCAGTGAAAGCCAATATACCAGCTACACTTAGAGCTTCAAGTGCTGCTCTACAGTAGCACGATATGCAACATATATATCATTTCAGTAGTATAGATCCCTCCTGCGGCGCTCACAAGCGACCAATCGTGACAAATGAGCATTCAAATGAAAGAGAATAGACATTAGCAGTGACGAATTCCATTCTAATTTCACAAATATCTATAATTTCCGTAAATAATGACTTTAAAAAATGTACGAAATGAGCTATTTTCAGATACTGTTGCTGTACGAAAATACGCTCCATAATTGCTGTCCACTTCACATTTTGTCCTCTTTGATGCCTGTTTCATGTCATTTATCATTCTGAGGTCTTCCCTTCATCATTTTGCATGGATTTCAGAAACAGTACATCAAAGGAATGAGTACTCAAATCGTATAATTTCATAAATATCGAATAACCGTTGAGTGTTATAATGATCAAATTTTCAGTGTTTTTAGCCTTCTTAAGTTAGGGAACGTAGAACTTGGAAATTCTAACATAAATGTAAATAGTGTTCTCTAATCATTTGGTTGAAGTAGTTAGTTATTGCTGTTTTAAGGGGCGGAACTACGAGGTCATCTGCCCCTAAATTGGTTGAAAATAAAACATAACAACCTTTCTCCTTAAGTCTCTTATTATAAACCTATTGGAGAACGTGTGGTTTATGAACATGTGAGATTTCTCGCACGGATCCGCTGGTATTGAGAAATTTCAAGAAGTACACGCATTATCACACGCATTTGATCGACATTGCCGTGCATATACACACAATATGCAACAGGTGAACAGTCAAAGAATGTGCAAGTAGAGTGAGTTACAGATGTGATAAAGAAGATGTGGCATCAAGAAAAGACGACTGTTTTACCACTTGTCCTCTCAGCTACAGGTGATGTTCCAACATCTCTGAAGAAAAACCTGCAAATATTATCAATTCCCAGCAATATAGTGATATGTGTTTAAACGTCTGTCATCCTTAACACTTGCTCAACAGTTCGAATCTTTTTGAATCTTCCCACCACATAAATGTAACGGAAGATCATCAACTTGCAGTAGAATGTCGTTTGTGATCGTTTCTTGCCTTCTCTAAAATTAAGCGTGGATACAAAGGAGAATAATAATAATCGTGAACGTAGTTTATAACGAACATTAAGTAAAAACAAAGAGATCTTATGGTGAAAGGAGGACAAATTACACAGGTAGACATTTAAATACTTGCGTGAATGGATGGTGCCCAACATTCGTGATAAAGAAGCTTTCGTGTCACGTAATAACAAAATGAAAATGGTTTACCATTTAACCAAAGACATTTACAAAACACGATCAATGCCCTTCAAGTCCAAACTAAGGCACCGTTATTCGCCCGGGGGCGTTATATGCATCAGAATGCCTGGCGATGAGAAAGAAAGACCTGGCAGAGCAACTCGAAGCCAAAGAGAGGGATTTTGAGAAAGATCATGGGCCCGGTCAAGGTACGAGGAGAGTATAGAAGACGACACAACGATAAACTTTATCTACATGTGGAGAAAATAACGGACACCATTCGCAAAAGAAGACTCCTTTTATTGCATTTAACACAAATGAGCTCTGGAAGATTGTCCAATCGAATCTGTGCCTACTTTGTGGGAAAGAAAACCAAAGGGATCTGGTTTACAGAGGTGGAAAAAGATCTGCAAGAACTGGGGATATCACATGAGGACATCTTGGAAAGTGACTCTTTGAAGAAGAAACTTCGGGAAATACAGAGTTTTCATCCAAAACCTATAGGCTATTGAAAACCGGCAAGAAGTGAACCGAAGAAGAATGCGCGAATACTGGGCCAATATGAAAGGCAGTAGAAATAACGTGGTCTGTAGAAGACCGAAACGATTATAAAATATATATATATTCATATTTGGCACAGAAATGTCGATCGAAATCGTGTGTTGTTGGATTGTAACCACAATAATTTTAGGAAAAGATCCATGAGTTTTTTTTAGATGAGCGCTGCATAACTTCAGAATAGAACACATTTAGTAAAGCAGTTAATGCACAATGTTATGTCTGACTGTAATTGGAAACTGTACCGAGAAAGAACACAGTAAAATGGTAATACTCTCTCTTGGATACAAGATGGGCTGTTAGTGCTTTATAGGGTCCACATAACGATCTACAATCTATACAGAAACCAGACAGCAGTCATTCGAGCTGAAGGACATGAGAGAAATGTTGGTATTCAGAAAGGTGTAAGGCAAGGCTGCAACTTATCACCCATACTTTTCAATCTTTGAACAAGCAATGAACGAAATAGGAGAAAAATTTAAATTGGGAGTGAAGATGAAGGAGAAATAATTTCAAATACGAGATTTACCGATAACACCGTCATCTTATCTGACTCGCCTGAGGATTAAAATGAGTTTTTGAATGGCATGGACTCCGTCTCGAGGAAAGAATTCATGATGAAAATCAATAAATGTAAAACAAAAATATTGGAATGCAGCCGAAATAAATCAGAAACCTCTATGGACATCAAATTGGCAGGTGAAAAGCTGAAGGAAGTAGGAGACTTATGTTACTTAGGAAGCAAAATAACCAATGATTTACGAAGTAAAGAGGATTTAAAAAGTAGGTTGGCTCAGGCAAGAAAAGGATTAAAAAAAAAAAAGGAATCTGTTGACATCGAATATTGATTTAGGTATTAGGAAGTCATTTTTGAAAGCCTTTGTCTGGAGCGTGGCGCTCTATGGAAGTGAAACTTGGACTATTGGTGCAGCAGAAAAGAGGAGAATTGAAGCGTTTCAAATGTTTTGTTACAGGAGAGTGATGCAGATCACATGGGTAGATAGGGTTATAAACGAAGAGGTATTAAGAGGAGTGGGAGAGGAGAGATGTTTCTGGCGACTGCTAATGAAGATAAGAGATAAGTTGGTAGGACACGTACTGAGACACCCAGGAATAGCAAGCTTAGTTATGAAAGGAAGGGTCGAGGACAAGAACTGTAGGGGTGGACCAAGGTTAGAATATGTTAAACACATTGCCTCGGATGTAGGGTGTGGTAGCTATGTAGAGATGAAACGATTAGTTCAGGACAGGGAGGGATGGAGCGATGCATCAAACCAGTCAAAAGACTGAAGGCTCAAACAACAACAACAACATAACAATAACTCTCACCAAAGCGACGCCATCGCAACCTCAAACACCTCTCGCTTTCCATCCTTAAAGGAAACGTGTTGGAATGACTGTGCCCAATATCAGTCACTTGTGATTTATAAGGCTCTTACTTCTCCTAATTCTCGCAGATTACGAGAACCCTCATTTCAATTTTTCATCCCTTCCTGTCAATACCACATTACTATTAAATTCACGCTTCTCTTGTCAGCCTTAATGACGACTTATCCTTCCCCATTGATCAATTCCCCTTCAAGGCTTGCCCGCACACACCTGTAGCATTAACGAACCGTGTCGGCAGTGTAGCACCATGGGTTCACAGTGTCCGAGATTCCGGGTTCGAATTTAGGACAGTCCTTTGGTAACCATGGTGCATTTATTGAATACGTCTATGTCTTGATTGTGCCCAATTAGATTTGACGGGGAGCTACAAATATCATATTAACCTGAAGGGAATAGACCTACGGTAAGAGTGGAGTTTACCTGAACTGATGTAAAACAATCTTAGACTACTGAAATTAGCCAAAATACCTGTCAGGAGATAATATAGTTCTTCCTTCTTCTACGCGATCAGGATCGTCTCCTATCCATAGATGCCATCCGCCAACTGTCCACACGTATCGCTGCCTGTTGCTGATCTTCATGGAGTCCATCACACCACTGCTTCCTTGGTCTCCCTGGTGGTCTTCTTCCTGTGGGGATGACATCCAGTAGCTTCCGTGGCCATCGGTGGTCTTCCATCAGGGCTACATGTCCAGCCCACTGCAGTCTTCTGGTTTTGATGGTTCCAGCTATGTTGGCATCATGGTACAGGGTCTCCTACTTCATGATTGTGTCAAATCCTCCATTCACCCGTGTGTACATCCCTCACTGGTCCGAAGATCTTCCGAAGAACTTTTCTCTAAAAAAAACGAGTAGTTTATGAAAATTATAGATGTTTACTCCTCCGCAGTCTATAACCCACCCAACCATCCCAAAGAGGATCACAACTTATGTACAATATGAAATTGCTGCTGAGTCCGCCATTTTTAGCATCATGTACAGTATTGCCAACCCCACGCATTCGGAATTATATCGCATCCAGCAGACCAATGGTTAGCTAATATAAACACCCCTGGTTGATGTCACGCACAGTGGAGGTAGTCACGCATCAATAAAATGTATCCTGGCCAATTATTTTGCCAAGTATTTCTTTTTTCACATAATTACAAAGTTACGTGTGTCGTGAGGTGTATTTTGTATCGGACATGTTGGCAACGCAATATGACGTCAATGTGTCGGCCGCAAACATCTACCGTCTGCGAACAAGCTACAAATAAAAACCTTCATCTTGTACAACAATTATATGCATTTCCAAGGAAACACACATCTTGCTATTAGAAGCAACGTTTTAAATGTTCAAAATTCAAATCGTAATTATTTTTATCCTTTTTGCAAAATTTGGGTTGTTGCTTTGTGCTAATATTTACCGATTTCACCATATTACTTGTAATATTAGTGATATTTGACAGTATTTTAGTTATATTTGACAGTATTTTTAATGTGCAGCAGTGAGGTTTGACAGTATTTTCAATACCTAATGACTCCCAGGTATGTGAATGTCATGATGTTCAATAAACTACCACGTTCTGGTTTGGTTCCGGTTCTGGGAAACTCCACAATTAATGGGAATATCAGCCTGTTGTTGTTGTTGTTGTTTGAGTCTTCAGTCTTTTGACTGGTTTGATGCAGCACTCCATGCCTTCCTGTCCTGAGCTAATCATTTCATCTCTACATAGCTACCACACACTACGTCCGAGGCAATCTGTTTAACATATTCTAACCTTGGTCTACCCCTACCGATCTTGTCCTCGACCCTTCAATCCATAACTAAGCTTGCTATTCCTGGATGTCTTAGTTTGTGTCCTACTAACCAATCTCTTCTCTTCATTATCAGTGGCCAGAAACATGTCTCCTCTCCCACTCGTCTTAATACCTCTTCGTTTGTAACCCTATCTACCCATCTGATCTTCATCATTCTCCTGTAACACCACATTTCAAACGCTTCAATTCTCTTCTTTTCAGCTGCACCAATAGTCCAAGTTTCACTTCCTTACATTGCCACGCTCCAGACAAAGGCCCTCAAAAATGACTTCCTAACATCTAAAACTATATTCGATGTCAACAGATTCCTTTTTTGTAGAAATGCTTTCCTTGCCTGAGCTAACCTAATTTTTATATCCTCTGTGTTTCGTCCATCATTGGTTATTTTGCAACCTAAGTAACAGAAGTTTCCTACTTCCTTTAGTTTTTCACCTGCCAATTTGAGGTCCGATTTATTTCGGCTGCATTCCAATATTTATGTTTTATATTTATTAATTTTCATCATGAATTCTTTCCTCAAGACGGAGTCCATACATACTTAAAACACAATTTTTGAACAAAAAAGGGGGTATTTGTGTTCAAACTGTGTGCTAAGAGTAGGCTACAAATAACTCATATTGCTACGATCAAGACTGACAGTGGGTACTTTGTTAAGGGGTGCATATCGCATAAAGAACTAAAACAAATATGCCTGTCATAAATCTTTTAAAATTATAAATATTTACAAGAAAACACACACGTCTTTCTATTAGAAGCAACGTTTTACATTTTCAAAATTGAAATCCTAATTATTTTTATGCTTTTTGCAAAATTTGGGTTGTTGCTTTGTGCTAATCTTTACCGTAATCACCATATCCCCCATATTTATAGGAATGTTCTAAAATTTTGTTCTCTTTATTAAAGTGTGTGTTAAACCTTCGCCTAGAAAATTTATCTCACTCAAACTTTTGTGGCTTTAACATTGATCTTTCCATGAAATGCTAAAAATATGTTTTTGAGTTTGCTCAAAATAGAAAAGAAACAATAACGCTTAAAGAATTTATAATGTGAAATTAAGGAGATTCATGTTATAGCTGAAGATTTAACAACCACATGATAGAAAAGTCCAAACATTCCTATAAACACGCGATATAATATCTGGGAGACGGTGAAAATTAGCACAAAGCAAGACCCAAATTTTAAGACATAGATAATAGTACATTATGCAACGAGCCTATAATGGCAATAATTAAGACATGAGTATGTTTATAAAACTCGCTTCGCTCGTTTTATAATTTCCATACGAGTGTCTTAATTACCATTATAGGCGAGTTGCATACGACTGTCTGTGTTCGACGATTATAACTTTATTATAAGTTTTAACATAAATATTCATATATCTATGGGATTCAGTAACTTCAGTTAGTGAACAGAGCGCGCTGGGTGGTTTGATGACTGAACAGAGCGCATACGTGGGTCAAAGAATTTCGAAACCAGAGACCATTTACTTCGCTTGGCAATGCTATTGTTTACAGCCTGCATGATGTCTAGTGCCGATCAGAACTAGCATTCACTAATATTGTAACCAAAGTCGTTTGAAAGCAATGCGCTGTGTATAATTTGGTGTTGGGGATATTAAGGTACAGTGAAATTTCTTGTCTCATATTCGCCAGTTTATCTACGCTAACATATGGGACGGTGCACTTTCCATGTCAGTAATTTATATAGAAGGATGCTGTGTTGCTAATTTCTGGACGTAGATTCATAAATTTCTTGCATATGTGGTAGTATTTTCTTGTTACCGTAGAGGTTTGTGCTGTTTTTGTCTTTGTGTTTGGGATTGTAACTACCATGGTTGATCCGATATCCAATCTGAACTTTCATATCATGTATTACTTGTCCATCATGTTAGATTTTGAGCGCATGCGCGAAGCTATCCTTACCTAATTGGTCATTGAATGAGCTCTGATTGGCTGGAGAAACTGTCTCATAATGAAAAACAGTACTATAATGACCATCATTATGATACAGTTTTCTGACGTATAATATTTACATTTCAACATCGTCGAACATAAAAATAATTATGATTTGTATTTTGAAAATGTAAAACCTTGCTTCTAATAGAAAGATGTGTGTTTGCTTGGAAATGTATATAATTGTTTACAGGCACAGTTAGAATATTAAAATACCCCTTAATCTGTATGTTCCCCCTTAATACCCCGGCGCAAGAGACGAGTTCTCTTCACCACCAGCCCCCCAGGGGCTGATAACTAGTGGGACGTGGTTTGGTGACCACGGGGCCCCAGCTGAGTTCGGCATTACTTCCACTTACTTATGCCGGGCTCATCTTTTCTAACGACCTATCTTGGTCAACTCTTGTTCTCTTCCGACACCGTCGGTTTTAGGGTATCTGAGTCCTAGGGAGTCTATCACTTTCCCTCCTTATTTGGCCCTTGTCTCATCTTTCCTGATACCCTCATTCTTCGAGGGGTCAGCCTTCTTTTTCTTTTCGTATCTCGTGCCTTCTGCTCAAGGCCCTTAAGGAGACAGGGTGTGTTTAGCCCCATCACTTCTGGTGCACCCTGGATAGTACTACACCCTCAGGGGCTCACGGCTAGTGAATTCGGCAGATGGCGACCCGGAGGGATTCCTGACATGGGTCCGTTATGTCCCCTATTTCCTCCGACCATGGTCGGGCCCTCTCCTCCTTTCCCTTTCCTATCTGCCTTTCAGGGCTCTCCTTCCTTCCAAGTCCTCAATCGTCATTCCTCGAGGGTTGAGGGCATTTCGTTTCTTCGTGTCCTTTATTAGCCATTACCTTGATTTTTTTACCATTTCTTCTAGTTTGTAAGTCTGTAGTTAGTATTAGTTATAGCTTTCATTCTCATCTCATCTTTCACTCTCACCCAAACCATTAGGGGCTGATAGCCTAGATGTTGCGCCCCCTAAAACAACAATTATCATCATCATCATGTTTTGTCTTTCAGCGTTCAGTCCAGTCTGCAAGCCTCTGTTTGCGAACAAGTCACCTCCGTGATGCCCTGTTAGCAGTTACCTCTGCTTCTACACTTCTCACTTTGAAATCGTTAAGCACTGAATCTAACCATCGCCTTCTTGGTCTACCTTTACTTCTCGCCAAACTCATTAACCTCTAAGGTAATCTCTCCTCCCTCGCCATCTGAGTCGGCTCATCATCATCATGTTTTGTCTTTCAGCGTTCAGTCCAGTCTGCAAGCCTCTGTTTGCGAACAAGTCACCTCCGTGATGCCCTGTTAGCAGTTACCTCTGCTTCTACACTTCTCACTTTGAAATCGTTAAGCACTGAATCTAACCATCGCCTTCTTGGTCTACCTTTACTTCTCGCCAAACTCATTAACCTCTAAGGTAATCTCTCCTCCCTCGCCATCTGAGTCGGCTCATACGAACAGATTTATCAAGCCTGTTCGTTCTAATTTAGCCCTTATCGTCTCATTACGAGTAACCTCCTGCCATTGCTCCCATCTCTTTGCCCGGGCAATCATTCATGATACCCTCCTATCAGTTACCTCTAGCTTATGTATCAGATATCAGACCTCGGTTGGTCGGTTGGTTGGTTCCTTAGTTTAGGGGCTGCGACAACGATTTTGGGTGTATTAGCTGGTGTTAATTGTGATGGCTGTATTAGTGTGTGTAATCCGTTTCGATGTGTAACATCTTTCCGCTCAGTGGTTCCGATGGTGGTGCACACTGACATTTTGCCAATGCATTTGATCAGATGGCTGTCAGAAAAATGAGATGGAAGTGGATCGAACGAAAGTGGATCGGACATTGGAACTAATAGAGCGTTATCAAACTAACCTATAATTTAGCTTCACACAGATGTAATTAGTGGAAGGTTCTTTTTCATGCCATAACTCTATGAAATGGGACCGCAGGCTTTACTTCCCCTCCAAAGGAAGGTACAATGAGGAATTTTTAACGCTCTTAAAAAAATCGACGACTTCAGCCGGGTTTGAACACGTAAACTTGAGCATAGAAGCTCAGATTGCTACCAACTAAGCCACCGAAGCCGCTCCACTGTAGTAGCTTGCCACGGTGGGTGAGTGGATAGCGTGTCGGTCTACTAACCCCAAGATTGCAGGTTCGCTCCTGGCCGTGGTAAGTGATTTTTCAAAGGTGGCAAAATATGACACGCATGTCATACGATGTTGCCATGACAAAGAATCCATTTGAATTCAGTAGGCCGTGTTCATAATGACAAAATTAATCACGGGAGTTTCCGCCAACACAAAGTTCCTCATTTCTCTACTAGAAAGCGCTATAGTCTTCAAGGAGCTTAGATATCTAACCTCCTTGACTTTCATAGTGATTCAAGGAACAACGAAATTCGACATGCAAGCTGCCCTCTGGGTGTCAAATTACAACAAAGCATGCAACCGGCACCCGAGGCCATACGATATTATTATTATTATTATTATTATTATTATTATTATTATAGTATGTGTATTTGTAATTAGGGCTAGGGATGGATAGGAGATGGTCGTGGCCTTATGTAAGGTGGTCATTTAACACCCTGTGTGTATAACCCGCGTTATTGTGATGAAGCTATTGGTATGTATTGCTGTAAAGCCTGACTGACCAACCTAGGGCCCTCGGGCCGGATACGGCCAGCGAAACTATTTTTCCCGGCTCGCCACTCGCCAAAACTTTGAAACAACTAAAGACATCAGGACAAAGCAGTGCGCATGCCCCCCTACCCAAAGTCATTGACTCACTGATGAATACTTAAGATCCTTATTAATGATTGGTACAACTAAGTTCGATTCATTGTAAGTGGAGAGAAATTTTAAGTTTTGGTACAAAGCTTTTCCAGTCGTCGCACTGAACTAAATTATCATGAACTTTATTTCACAATCCCTCCCTATATTATTCTGCTAAGGTACCATCCCAGTTTTGTACCGAAAATAAGGTCCCTTTAACACCAACTTACACATAAGGGGTACCTACAGGTTCAGCATAACCCAATGCGTAGGCGAAACGCACTCACTTACTCTCTAAATGCCTCACAATTAAATAAATACCTGAAAACATTTATATTTACAATATTTAAAATGAAATAATGAAAGAATGCAACACGGTAACCATGGTAACAGAATCTCACAGGTCCATCTATTTCTGTAAGACGCAATGCAATTCCAAATATTACATTACCGTGAAAGTTTCCAGACGGTTATAAGGTCATCACTGAACCAAATTAAGCTGTAAAATTGATCAATACATACAGTATAATGCGCTTAAGAGGGTCAAGGGGCACTCAAGAATTTTTTCACGCAATTTTCACGTGTGAGTGTGGTACGAAAGGTATTTTTCACCCGACTATAAAGGGTCTCCGAAAACCACATTTAAAGGCCCTTAAATTAACAGCGACTGTGATATTCCCAGAAAACTAACTTCGCTCTGATATTCCTATGAAGGAATGACAAACCCCTAACCACTGCACCAGTAGCTGAATTGATAAAGTCTGATTATTCACACCAAGGATAAATCAGTCATAGCATTCATGATTGAGATTTTGCTAAGTATACTCTTTACAACTAGAATATTCGCGGGCGAAGCCGCGACGGGTAATGCTAGTTTGATTAATAATTGTGTCAAATGAACAAATACTCACTCTTTGTCATTCATGCCGTATGCGTGTATTGAATATCATCGTACTTCTATTTTAAAGGGATTTATTAAAATTATCTTTATTGTTTTTCTTTTCACTATAAATAAATATAGAAACCGGCAACTATACTAAGAAAACTTTGGGTGTCAAATAATAAAGTTTGCATCCGACACTCGAGGCCATACGATATTATTATTATTGTCACCATAATTCATTCCTCTAAAGCAGCGGTACCCAATCTTTTTTAACTGAGGGCCACATTGTAAATAGTTAGGGGACTTGGCGGGCCAATAACACACCTGGGAGTTTGGGGGTATGCAATATCGTGAGTTTTGTGGCTGTTTTCAGTTTTGTCTCTCGAGGTTGAGTCTACTACTTTGCAGCCAACAGACTAAAATTATATTTATTGCCAGAAAGTCAGGGGAGACAACCAAAAATGCTAGCCACTGAGTCACGTGGAAATGATCAATATATTGTAATATCTTATGTGGCAAGGCTGCAACATATCAACCATACTTTTCAATCTTTACATTGAACAAGCATTGAAGGAAATTGGAGAAAAATTTAAATTGGGAGTGAAGATTCAAGGTTAGTAGGACACATACTAAGACACCCAGGAATAGCAAGCTTAGTTATGGAAGGAAGGGTTGAGGACAAGAACTGTAGGGGTAGACCAAGGTTAGAATATGTTAAACAGATTGTTTCGGATGTAGGGTGTGGTAGGTATGTAGAGATGAAACGATTAGCTCAAGACAGGGAGGCATGGAGCGCTGCATCAAACCAATCAAAAGACTGAAGACTCAAACAACAACAACAACAACATCTTATGTGGCAAATTGCGTAACTCCATACACTTGTCTTCAGCCTTCGCAAGACTAAGGAATACTGGTGACAGCGGATTACGCTCGCCAATAAAAGCATGTTTGCAGGAGCATGGGCAATTGGCGTCAGATTCTGGGTGAAAAAAATAGATCTAATATCGAATAAATAAGAGTTATTTGCAAACAAAAATGCAACAAAAGGATTCAATGGTCAAAAAATATCAGACAAGAGCATCAGAAACAGCCGTTCCAAATGTGTGAAAGACTTGCCATTTTAAGTGCTTCAAAATAGGATTTTATAGTGTGTATCGCAACCACATTGCTTGCCCCATGGCACTGCCGCTTGCCTAGGATCCATCGCGTTTCGGCTGCGTCAGAAACTTACGATCCTACGGGAGGGAACGCAGCCTTGTGAGGACAATAGAAAAGATAATTTGTAAGTGAAGTTTCGCCCAATGGTCTGAAAACAAGGTAACGTATCTGAAGGTGTCGTTACGCGGCGATGGTCACTCGTCCTTCACAATCCACAAACGTAGGGTTAGGAATAGTTCATAACGTAAGCACGGTAATGTGTATCGTAACCACGGTTATGCTACAATGTGCATCGTAACCTGGGTTATATTACAATGTGTATCGTAACCACGGTTATGCTACAATGTGCATCGTAACCTGGGTTATATTACAATGTGTATCGTAACCTGGGTTATATTACAATGTGTATCGTAACCTGGGTTATATTACAATGTGTATCGTAACCTGGGTTATATTACAATGTGTATCGTAACCTGGGTTATGTTACAATGCGTATCGTAACCTGGGTTATGTTACAATGTGTATCGTAACCTGGGTTATATTACAATGTGTATCGTAACCTGGGTTATATTACAATGTGTATCGTAACCACGTTTATATTACAATGTGTATCGTAACCTGGGTTATAATACAATGCGTATCGTAACCTGGGTTATATTACAATGTGTATCGTAACCTGGGTTATATTACAATGTGTATCATAACCTGGGTTATATTACAATGTGTATCGTAACCTGGGTTATATTACAATGTGTATCGTAACCTGGGTTATATTACAATGTGTATCGTAACCTGGGTTATATTACAATGTGTATCGTAACCTGGGTTATGTTACAATGTGTATCGTAACCTGGGTTATATTACAATGTGTATCGTAACCTGGGTTATGTTACAATGTGTATCGTAACCTGGGTTATATTACAATGTGTATCGTAACCTGGGTTATATTACAATGTGTATCGTAACCTGGGTTATGTTACAATGTGTATCGTAACCTGGGTTATATTACAATGCGTATCGTAACCTGGGTTATATTACAATGTGTATCGTAACCTGGGTTATATTACAATGTGTATCGTAACCACGGTTATGTTACAATGTGTATCGTAACCTGGGTTATATTACAATGCGTATCGTAACCTGGGTTATATTACAATGCGTATCGTAACCTGGGTTATATTACAATGCGTATCGTAACCTGGGTTATATTACATTGTGTATCATAACCTGGGTTATATTACAATGTGTATCGTAACCTGGGTTATATTACAATGCGTATCGTAACCTGGGTTATATTACAATGCGTATCGTAACCTGGGTTATATTACAATGTGTATCGTAACCACGGTTATGTTACAATGTGTATCGTAACCACGGTTATATTACAATGTGTATCGTAACCTGGGTTATATTACAATGTGTATCGTAACCTGGGTTATATTACAATGCGTATCGTAACCTGGGTTATATTACAATGCGTATCGCAACCTGGGTTATATTACAATGCGTATCGTAACCACGGTTATATTACAATGTGTATCGTAACCACGGTTATATTACAATGCGTATCGTAACCTGGGTTATATTACAATGTGTATCGTAACCTGGGTTATATTACAATGCGTATCGTAACCACGGTTATATTACAATGTGTATCGTAACCACGGTTATATTACAATGTGTATCGTAACCTGGGTTATATTACAATGTGTATCGTAACCTGGGTTATATTACAATGCGTATCGTAACCACGGTTATATTACAATGTGTATCGTAACCACGGTTATATTACAATGCGTATCGTAACCTGGGTTATATTACAATGCGTATCGTAACCACGGTTATATTACAATGTGTATCGTAACCTGGGTTATATTACAATGTGTATCGTAACCACGGTTATATTACAATGTGTATCGTAACTTGGGTTATATTACAATGTGTATCGTAACCTGGGTTATATTACAATGCGTATCGTAACCACGGTTATATTACCATGTGTATCGTAACCACGGTTATATTACAATGGGTATCGTAACCTGGGTTATATTACAATGTGTATCGTAACCTGGGTTATGTTACAATGCGTATCGTAACCTGGGTTATATTACAATGTGTATCGTAACCTGGGTTATATTACAATGCGTATCGTAACCTGGGTTATATTACAATGTGTATCGTAACCTGGGTTATATTACAATGCGTATCGTAACCTGGGTTATATTACAATGTGTATCGTAACCTGGGTTATATTACAATGTGTATCGTAACCTGGGTTATATTACAATGTGTATCGTAACCTGGGTTATATTACAATGCGTATCGTAACCTGGGTTATATTACAATGTGTATCGTAACCTGGGTTATATTACAATGTGTATCGTAACCACGGTTATGTTACAATGTGTATCGTAACCTGGGTTATATTACAATGCGTATCGTAACCTGGGTTATATTACAATGTGTATCGTAACCTGGGTTATATTACAATGTGTATCGTAACCTGGGTTATATTACAATGTGTATCGTAACCTGGGTTATGTTACAATGCGTATCGTAACCTGGGTTATATTACAATGTGTATCGTAACCTGGGTTATATTACAATGTGTATCGTAACCTGGGTTATATTACAATGTGTATCGTAAACCTGGGTTATATTACAATGTGTATCGTAACCTGGGTTATATTACAATGTGTATCGTAACCTGGGTTATGTTACAATGCGTATCGTAACCTGGGTTATATTACAATGTGTATCGTAACCTGGGTTATATTACAATGCGTATCGTAACCTGGGTTATATTACAATGTGTATCGTAACCTGGGTTATATTACAATGTGTATCGTAACCACGGTTATGTTACAATGTGTATCGTAACCTGGGTTATATTACAATGCGTATCGTAACCTGGGTTATATTACAATGTGTATCGTAACCTGGGTTATATTACAATGTGTATCGTAACCACGGTTATGTTACAATGTGTATCGTAACCTGGGTTATATTACAATGTGTGTCGTAACCTGTGTTATGTTACAATGCGTATCGTAACCTGGGTTATATTACAATGGGTATCGTAACCTGGGTTATATTACAATGTGTATCGTAACCTGGGTTATATTACAATGTGTATCGTAACCTGGGTTATATTACAATGCGTATCGTAACCTGGGTTATATTACAATGTGTATCGTAACCTGGGTTATATTACAATGTGTATCGTAACCACGGTTATGTTACAATGTGTATCGTAACCTGGGTTATATTACAATGTGTGTCGTAACCTGTGTTATGTTACAATGCGTATCGTAACCTGGGTTATATTACAATGGGTATCGTAACCTGGGTTATATTACAATGTGTATCGTAACCTGGGTTATATTACAATGTGTATCGTAACCTGGGTTATATTACAATGCGTATCGTAACCTGGGTTATGTTACAATGCGTATCGTAACCTGGGTTATATTACAATGTGTAGCCTATCGTAACCACGGTTATGCTACAATGCGTATCGTAACCTGGGTTATATTACAATGCGTATCGTAACCACGGTTATGCTACAATGTGCATCGTAACCTGGGTTATATTACAATGTGTATCGTAACCTGGGTTATATTACAATGTGTATCGTAACCACGGTTATATTACAATGCGTATCGTAACCTGGGTTATATTACAATGCGTATCGTAACCTGGGTTATGTTACAATGCGTATCGTAACCTGGGTTATATTACAATGTGTAGCCTATCGTAACCACGATTATGCTACAATGCGTATCGTAACCTGGGTTATATTACAATGCGTATCGTAACCACGGTTATGCTACAATGTGCATCGTAACCTGGGTTATATTACAATGGGTATCGTATCCTGGGTTATATTACAATGTGTATCGTAACCTGGGTTATATTACAATGTGTATCGTAACCTGGGTTATGTTACAATGCGTACCGTAACCTGGGTTATATTACAATGTGTATCGTAACCACGGTTATATTACAATGCGTATCGTAACCACGGTTATTTTACAATGTCTATCGTAACCTGGGTTATATTACAATGTGTATGGTAACCACGGTTATATTACAATGTGTATCGTAACCTGGGTTATATTACAATGTTTATCGTAACCACGGTTATATTACAATGTATATCGTAACCACGGTTATATTACAATGCGTATCGTAACCTGGGTTATGTTACAATGTGTATCGTAACCTGGGTTATATTACAATGTGTATCGTAACCTGGGTTATATTACAATGTGTATCGTAACCACGTTTATATTACAATGCGTATCGTAACCACGGTTATATTACAATGTGTATCGTAACCACGGTTATATTACAATGCGTATCGTAACCTGGGTTATATTACAATGCGTATCGTAACCTGGGTAATGTTACAATGCGTATCGTAACCTGGGTTATATTACAATGTGTATCGTAACCTGGGTTATATTACAATGTGTATCGTAACCACGTTTATATTACAATGCGTATCGTAACCTGGGCTATATTACAATGTGTATCGTAACCACGGTTATATTACAATGCGTATCGTAACCTGGGTTATGTTACAATGTGTATAGTAACCACGGTTATATTACAATGTGTATCGTAACCACGGTTATATTACAATGTGTATCGTAACCACGGTTATGTTACAATGCATATCGTAACCTGGGTTATATTACAATGCGTATCGTAACCTGGGTTATATTACAATGTATATCGTAACCTGGGTTATATTACAATGCGTATCGTAACCTGGGTTATATTACAATGCGTATCGTAACCTGGGTTATATTACAATGTGTATCGTAACCTGGGTTATATTACAATGTGTATCGTAACAACGTTTATATTACAATGCCTTTCGTAACCTGGGTTATATTACAATGCGTATCGTAACCTGGGTTATGTTGCAATGTGTATCGTAACCACGGTTATGTTACAATGCGTATCGTAACCTGGGTTATATTACAATGTGAATCGTAACCACGTTTATATTACAATGCGTATCGTAACCTGGGTTATATTACAATGTGTATCGTAACCACGGTTATGTTACAATGCGTATCGTAACCTGGGTTATGTTATAATGTGTATCGAAACCTGGGTTATATTACAATGTGTATCGTAACCTGGGTTATATTACAATGTGTATCGTAACCACGGTTATGTTACAATGCGTATCGTAACCTGGTTTATGTTACAATGTGTATCGTAACCTGGGTTATATTACAATGTGTATCGTAACCTGGTTTATGTTACAATGTGTATCGTAACCTGGGTTATATTACAATGTGTATCGTAACCTGGGTTATATTACAATGTGTATCGTAACCACGGTTATATTGCAATGTGTATCGTAACCACGGTTATATTACAATGTGTATCGTAACCACGGTTATATTACAATGCGTATCGTAACCTTGGTTATGTTACAATGCGTATCGTAACCTGGTTTATATTACAATGTGTATCGTAACCTGGGTTCTATTACAATGTGTATCGTAACCTGGGTTATATTACAATGTGTATCGTAACCACGGTTATATTGCAATGTGTATCGTAACCACGGTTATATTACAATGTGTATCGTAACCACGGTTGTATTACAATGTGTATCGTAACCACGGTTATATTACAATGCGTATCGTAACCTGGGTTATATTACAATGTGTATCGTAACCTGGGTTATGTTACAATGCGTATCGTAACCTGGGTTATATTACAATGTGTAACGTAACCTGGGTTTTATTACAATGTGTATCGTAACCACGGTTATATTACAATGTGTATCGTAACCTGGGTTATATTACAATGCGTATCGTAACCTGGGTTTTATTACAATGTGTATCGTAACCACGGTTATATTACCATGTGTATCGTAACCTGGGTTATATTACAATGCGTATCGTAACCTGGGATATATTACAATGTGTATCGTAACCTGGGTTATGTTACAATGCGTATCGTAACCACGTTTATATTACAATGCGTATCGTAACCTGGGTTATATTACAATGTGTATCGTAACCTGGGTTATGTTACAATGCGTATCGTAACCTGGGTTATATTACAATGCGTATCGTAACCACGGTTATATTACAATGTGTATCGTAACCACGGTTATATTACAATGTGTATCGTAACCTGGGTTTTATTACAATGCGTATCGTAACCTGGGTTATATTACAATGTGTATCGTAACCTGGGTTATGTTACAATGCGTATCGTAACCTGGGTTATATTACAATGTGTATCGTAACCACGGTTATATTACAATGCGTATCGTAACCTGGGTTATATTAAAAATTGTATCGTAACCTGGGTTATGTTACAATGCGTATCGTAACCTGGGTTATATTACAATGCGTATCGTAACCTGGGTTATATTACAATGCGTATCGTAACCACGGTTTCATTACAATGTGTATCGTAACCACGGTTATATTACAATGTGTATCGTAACCTGGGTTATATTACAATGTGTATCGTAACCTGGGTTTTATTACAATGTGTATCGTAACCACGGTTATATTACCATGTGTATCGTAACATGGGTTATATTACAATGCGTATCGTAACCTGGGTTATATTACAATGTGTATCGTAACCTGGGTTATATTACAATGTGTATCGTAACCTGGGTTATATTACAATGCGTATCGTAACCACGGTTATATTACAATGTGTATCGTAACCACGGTTATATTACAATGCGTATCGTAACCTGGGTTATATTACAATGTGTATCGTAACCTGGGTTATGTTACAATGCGTATCGTAACCTGGGTTATATTACAATGTGTATCGTAACCTGGGTTATATTACAATGCGTATCGTAACCTGGGTTATATTACAATGTGTATCGTAACCTGGGTTATGTTACAATGTGTATCGTAACCACGGTTATGTTGCAATGTGTATCGTAACCTGGGTTATATTACAATGTGTATCATAACCTGGGTTATATTACAATGTGTATCGTAACCTGGGTTATATTACAATGTGTATCGTAACCTGGGTTATATTACAATGTGTATCGTAACCTGGGTTATATTACAATGTGTATCGTAACCACGGTTATATTGCAATGTGTATCGTAACCACGGTTATATTACAATGTGTATCGTAATCACGGTTATATTACAATGCGTATCGTAACCTTGGTTATGTTACAATGCGTATCGTAACCTGGGTTATATTACAATGTGTATCGTAACCTGGGTTCTATTACAATGCGTATCGTAACCTGGGTTATATTACAATGGGTATCGTAACCTGGGTTATATTACAATGTGTATCGTAACCTGGGTTATATTACAATGCGTATCGTAACCTGGGTTATATTACAATGTGTATCGTAACCTGGGTTATGTTACAATGCGTATCGTAACCTGGGTTATATTACAATGTGTATCGTAAGTAGTAAGCGTTTGCTACACTCCAAATATTGCATCATCATGACCAGAAATTGCGTAATCCTGATGACGTCATGGGATGACGTCATGGGTCCTTAGAGCGAGCACGTGGTCCAGGAGCGAGCATGTGCAGTGCACGTGTTAGGGTGGGAAGAGGTTGACCTTTTGGCTTGTTTGTGCGATGATGATAAAAAGTTAATGGGTGTTGACGTCATGGGGGTTGTTTATTAGGATTTTAACTGTCATCTGACACCCGTGCGACTGTGAGCATGTGTGCCAGTGCGAGCAATCCACACATGTGGTGTGCAGCTGTTATGTTTTTTTGCTCGCGATTGAACCCTCGTCGTATCGGCCCCGAACCTGATATCTCGCACTCGTAGTAATGCCCCCCTCTTTTCCTATAGCCTCATTATTTAAATAAAATACCAAAACAAAAGGTCATTCGCGGGTAGTGGGGTAGTGTATGTTCTCTTGCAAGTCGCGTGTGTGCTTGAATACGTATGGCTATGTTGGGAAAATGTTTGGTGGTGGGCGAGGACTAGGGTTGAGTGAGGGCTCGTTTAAATGCTATTTTTCCCGCTCTATTTGATGGTGAGGTAATTTTTTAAAATGGGTGGAATTTGGAAACGCAATTTGAGGTAAACGTGCGTTTTTGACATTTTGGCGAATTTAATGAGCTTGTAAGGCTAGAACGATGTGTTATTTAGGAATGGTGTGACGTCCTCTTTGCTATGAATGCGTGTCGGTATATATATATATTTTTTAAATTGTTGTTTTTGAAATTGGTGCTATTTTGGAAACGGTGAAGATGAGAGAAAAGTTTGTTTGAAGTCAATGAAAGGTCCCTATGCCCTCTAGGCTGACAGCAAGTTTGAAGTGTGTAGGACAAAACAAAATGATAGCCTACTTTCTGGCGAACATTGGCGATGATTCGCGAACGCATGGTCGGATTTGAGCATATAGGGTGTCGTAGGACTTGTGGTGAACCACCCCTTGCTATGGACGGGAGTATATCCACCCCAAAATAAATCTACCCTTACCCGGAGGTTAAGTAGTGGTTATTTTTGTATGCATGCGCACTTGAGGGCTTTTGTAAGAGAGCGGAATTTTTAAATGATTCTTTATAGATGAGGCTTTTTAAAAAATTTATTAAAAAAACAAAAAACTAATAGGTCATTCGCTTTTTAGTATCTCGCTAACCAATAATGCGATTTAAACATATGGGGTGTCATAGGACTCGTAGTGAATTCTCCTTTTGTATGAATGAGGTATGTCAACCCCCAAAATAAAAACTACCCTTACCTGAGGTGAAAGAGCAATTTTTGTATGTATGCACACCGGTGGCTTTTGTCAAAAGGGCCTAACTACACATTTGTTAATATTTTCTGAACCCAGGATGGGATTTTGCCATAGGCAGTAACCTAGCACTTGGGATGACACCTCGTTTTTGAAAGTATGATTCATTTTTTTTTTTTTTGTCAAAAGGGCCTAACTACACTTTTGTTAATATCTCGTGAACCAATCATGCTAGGGACTTGTATGAGGGGTCCTAGCACTTGGGGCGACGTCCCCCTTTGTGGGGTGAAACTACCCCCCCAAAATTGAAAACTCAATATCTTGGAAACTATGAAACCTAAAATTAGGCGTGATAGCTTTAAAAATAGGTGATGACATAGGCTTTTACCTGGATTGGTCATTTCACCCCTAAAACAGTAAATAGTCATGTTATGGGGAAAAAACGTGTTAAACACCTAAAAATGATAAATGAAACTAAGATCTTTTGTTTTTGATGAAAAATAGCAGGGGGGTGAAAACTACCCCCAAATTGAAAAATCGATACCTTGGAAACTAAGAACCGTAAAATTATGTGTAATAGCTTAAAAAATTCGTTGTGACATAGGCTTTTACCTGGATAGATGATGTCACCCCTAAAACAGTAAATAGTGATTTTACAGTGGGGAAAAAGGTCTTAAACGGGTAAAAATGATAATTGAACCTAAGATCTTTTGTTTTTGATGAAAAATAGCACGGGGGTGAAAACTACCCCAAATTGAAAAATCGATACCTTGGAAACTAAGAACCGTAAAATTATGTGTAATAGCTTAAAAAATTCGTTGTGACATAGGCTTTTACCTGGATAGATGATGTCACCCCTAAAACAGTAAGTACTGATTTTACAGTGGGGAAAAAGGTCTTAAACGGGTAAAAATGATAATTGAACCTAAGATCTTTTGTTTTTCATGAAAAATAGTAGGGGGGTGAAAACTACCCTCAAATTGAAAAAATCGATATCTTGCAAACTAAGAACCCTAAAATTAGGTTTGATAGTTGAAAAATAGGTGATGACATACGCTTTTACCTCGATAGATTATTTCACTCATAAAACAGGGAATAGTAATGTTACAGGAGAAAAAGGTATTAAACACTTAAAAGCATAAGAGTTTTTTGAAACCATGCTTTTTATTGAATGTGTGTTTGGAGGATGACAGCTTGCAAATTAATATTATTATTATTATTTGTATTATTATTAGGTAATTATGGATTAATGTGTTTATAGCTAATGAATAAGGCTACAGAGTTGTATCAGGTGTTGTACAAATCAGGATGGCCAAACCGTTGCCATTCCCCATGAATATACCCAAAAGAGCCAAAACGTTAAGGTTATCGACCTGTGATTTTATAAAACTAATTATCGGAGAGGGTGAAGTAAGATGTTGTTTTGGACTGACAGTGGCTAACCCTTTCCCATGATTTATGAATTGACCCAAAATGTTTTACCTGACAAGACTGAGTGTACCTGTTGCAGCCTTTAGAAAATCGAACCCGGACCTGTGTGGTGACAGTCGAGTTATATTAATGATGCTTTTTGAACAAACACAGTCTTGCATACTATCGCTGGGTTGAATCTGCACAGAGACACTGGCTTTGTTTGTGTAATGAGTCTTGGTGATAAGAACACGATGCTCTTGCCAGCAAGTTTCATATTACTCGTCTGCTTGATGGTGGACGTGATTCGCACCGTGTTAACGTACATGACTTGATAGTTGTTAGGTAAGGGTTGACAAGGCTCAATGAACCTTATTGCAACCTTAAGATGAATATGAATTTCTTGGTATAGTCGGGGTTGCAAGCCAAGGCCTTAGGGTAGACAACCAACTATGTTAAACACTACACTGTGAGATGGTCAAATGATAATGTAACAGAACATATAGAAAAGTTTTATGTAGTTTAACGAATTGACTAAGAGCCATACCATGAGAGGTATAGGTAATTGAAATTGAATCCTTAGCTGTTGACCCTACTACATGTAAGCTATAGCAATGCCCACCTATAAGCTATCATGTTAGAAAAAGAAATGTATGGGTTGTTTTAAACGGAGAATGATTGTGTTTACTGTGAAACACAAATCTGAATTTAAAAATAGTTTATGTCCTACATGATGTTTAAACTCTCTTTTTATTTATTCTGAATTTAAATAGTACATTATGCAACGAGCCTATAATGACTATAATTAAGACACGAGTATTTTTTATAAAACGAGCGTATGCGAGTTTTATAATTTCCATACGAGTGTCTTAATTACCATTATAGGCGAGTTGCATACGACTGTTTATGTTCGACGATAATTATAATTTTATTATATGTTTCAACATAAATATTCATAAATATCTGTTGAGAGTCAGCCACAAGAATTTTGTTATCGGAGAGCGAGCGCGAGACATCTCTCTGTCTTCCAAGATCTTTGACGCATGCGCTCTGTGTCCTTGCAATGACATATGCAAGCCATATGTTTACATCTGCCGTCCCTCAGTAATATTGTCACCGGAGTCGTTTGAATGCGCTGTGTAGAAATTAGCGTTGGTGATTTTAAGGTACAGTGCTATTTCTTGTTTCATATTCACCAGTTTATTTACGCAAACATATGGACGGTGCGTATTCCATGCCGATAATTTATTATAGTTCGATGTTGTGTTTATGTCCGACATGTTGGATTTTGAGCGCATGCACGAAGGTATCGTTACCTAATTGGTCAATGAACGAGCTCTGATTGGCTGGAGAAACTGTATCATAATGAAAATAAGTGTTATAATGACCATCATTATGACACCGTTTTCTGACACATAATAGTGAGGGTCGAACATAAAATAGTTTATGTCCTACATGATGTTTGAACTCTCTTTTTATTTATACTTTAGACAAACGCTAACATAGTTGTAATTCAGAAGCCATGGCTGCCTCCTTTCCAATCCTACACCGTACACTGAAGTTAAAGTTAATAATGATCACGTTACAGGCAGCCAGTTTCAAAGCCATGAGAAATAAGTGAACAAAGTATACAATTCTTGACCCAGCCGGGAAATCAACATGGTGTTGTTTCAAACAAAAGACAAGCGTTCTATAAACTTGACCACCAAGCTGTCCTATCGACCCCTAATTGTTTGGCTGATGGTGAAAATAAAATTAAATGTAAACTATAACTAAAACTAACTACACACTTATAACTAGAAAAATGAAATGTAAGACAAAAGGATAACAGGACAAATAAAGGACAGAAGGAATAAATAATGCCCCTCAACCCTCAAGAATGTGGATTGATGAACTTGAAAGGAAGGAGAGCCATAAAAGGTAGATATGAAAGTAAAAGAGGACAGAGTCCCGCTCCAGAGGTAATCGATAAAAGGAGGAAAACTGGGCCCAGCTCAGGAATCCCTTGTGGTCGCAAACTTCCAAACTCATCAGCCGTAAGCCCCTGAGGGTGTAGGCATATCCAGGGTGCACCACAAGTGGTGGGGCTACATACACCCTACCTTTAGTGTGGCTTGTGCAATAGGCAGGAAATAACATAAAAATAAAAAGAAGGCTGCCTCCTCACACAAGGAGGGTATCAGAAAAATAAACAAGGGTCAATTAAGTCGGAAAATAAAGAGACTCCCTAAGCCTTGGATAGCCTAATAATGTCGGAGTCGGTAGAGAACAAGAGTTGACCAAGTGTGGTCGACAGGAAAGAAGACAGACAGGAGCCTAGCACAAGTCAGTGGGAACAATGACGGATTCAGCTGGGGCTCCATGGTCGTCGACCTACATTACACTAGATGAAAGCCCTTGTTTGGGGGTGGTGGAAAATAAACACCTCTTTTGTTTTAAATCACTGGCTTTAAGGACGGTAACAAATGGCATGCCATTATAATGCGATACTGGTCCTAGGGATATGCAAAATTGTATTAGATACTCAGCTAATAATAGTGTACATGACCCCTTATTATTTTCCCTAATTACAGTACATGGGAATGATGACCATGATTTCCAAGCCCCTAAGTAAGACAAAAACATATTATTTCCATTCCCAAACAGTTGGGGCGAGGTGAGGCGAGTTTTCTAAACGTCAAACACATGTGGTTTTCCACTTTTACTCCAGGTAAATGCCATGTTTGCCCACAGACAAGTGCAAAGAAAATCGAAACATGTTATGTTTGGATCAATTCCTTACCTACATGACAACATGTACTTGAAATAACAAGTAATGAGCATTCTATGTTAACAATAGTGAGATGCTTGCAAACTGCCAATGCTTAGAGCTCATTAGCGGCTTCTAAGGGAGGCAAGGAGTACACTTACTTGAAAAACTAACAAGAGGAGTGTTCGATTTTCCCACAACACCCAATCTGAAAGTAAATATAAATGACTATGCACTTAAGTCCATAACCACCTCCTTACCATTCCTACCCTTCATAGTCAAAGGCACACATTAATACAGCCATCACAGTGACAGAGGTTATTTGTAAAATATCTAAATATCTGAGATTTATCTTGAAATTGACCAGAATTTTGTAAAATCCACAAAATTTACCGCAAATTTAGCAAATTCCACCAAATTTCAGCAAAATCCAACAAATCACTACCAGATTTATTGAAATGCCATTGAATTATTAAAGAATGGTTTGAACTAGCTCAAATTTATATAAAATTACCCGAATATTGATGAAAATTCACCAAATTCTACCAAATTTAGCCAAGAGGTCTACAAACCATGAAATTTAACCATTTTTTTTTTAAATTCACAACATATACTCGAAAATTCCATAATATTCCCTTTGCGTGTATATTTTTTTAGTTGTTGTTTCGTTTCCCACACTCCCTGCAGACAAATACCTGAACATGGCTTTATTCTAGACTAGGAGCTCCACATTCGACATGATAGCTGAGTTTCATCTCCCATAAACTCGTCTCTGAGGTGGGTGCCAGAAAAGGCGTCCAGCTGTAAAAACCACACCCTCACATAGACTTTCATAACTTCTTACGTTGAGGTTCATAACACTACGTTGATTGATTTATCGGTTTCCTTTTCACAATTCCTGTCTATACATTCCTCTTGAAGGTTGCAAGATGCGTGCAAGGTTCCTAAAATGCAATTCAATTTAATAAATACCTTAAGATGGTTTGATTTGTTTAATGATATGGTGTTAATACTATTTTTAGGTCTTGACTGGCTTTGCAATAAGAATTGACTAACCAAACATGAGTTACCTATCAGGGAAACATTTTGGCCACTATGTTGGCTATTGACCAATGAGTTTAGCTGTTTATCATTTTTTTCATCATAAACAACAGAGGCTTAAACGTATAGATAAACCGTGTGACCATGTTTGTTAAACAAGACAATATACCAGAGACAATTAGGATACTTATGTAGAGTTTACCAAAAATAATGTTGTGTAACAGTAAATGCTAGTCAACAGTTATACACTTCTAAAAAAAATCATCATACAATACCTGAGAGCTCTTCTAAAATTATTGATGTGTAACATGTTTCCACTAACTTGCTATGTATTTTTTGGCTTGGGGGTGATTTTCAAGAAATGCAAATGGAACTGAAATGCAATACAAACAATGAGCGCGCCTGGTGGCTGAGATTGATACCATGACGTACTGTCGGTTATGTAGCTATGTGGAATGTATATCAAATATGGTTTACTTCAAGGTCTGGAGATCCCTACAATTCCTACAATAAATGATCTTGAAATGGTCATCCTATGGTGTGAAAATATTTATTAGGTATATATATATATTTACTGAAAAACAATTATGATTTATTAAATGTTTATATGTTTACAGTATTGTTATTTAATGTAAGCACTTGAGGCACTACCGACCAAAATACAGCACTATCTGCAATATGTATTGCATACTTGAAGGTTTGGTGGTCCCATTAAAGGTATTCCTACAATAAATGATTTTCAAGTTGTCATTCTATGACGTGAAAATATTTAATATATGATATTTGCTAACAGAATATGCCACTGGAATTATTTTACAAGTAGTTATTTTAATGACAACAGAGTTCACTGTTAATAACAGAGAGCCCTATGTGGAATGTAGGATAACATGTAACATAATATACGTGATATGTCACAACTGTAAGGCTTGTGATTTTTTTAAAATGCCTTTATACCTATATTAATCACTCAGTTTACAAGACTGATAACTGTAATGCTACGGAAAAATCATAACAAATCAAAAATGTGCATTGGAAAACCAAAAAGTGGTTGAGCAAATATACAGTCAACATGCAAAAAAACAAGAAATATATACAAATTGTGTTAATTAATTTAATTCAAATATATATATTTTTACAATAGGTATACACACACACACACACACACACACACATACAGAATACAGCTCTTTTTTGTTCATGTTTGCCTGCTACAGTTTTTAAATATAACACTTGCTGAACATTATTTTAGGGGTGGGGGTGTTGTACGTTGACCAATTACACAATAATACCAGCTTTACGAAGTTCATCTTCTATTTTTAACAGCTCTTCCTCATAACCAATATGACCAGCCTGTTTACAGGCATGCAAGAGCTGTAGACGTTCGACTAATATATTAGGATCGTTCCATTTGCTATTTTTTATGAATGGTTTCAAATACTCGGGAAGCAGTCCATCATTTTCACCATCAACATCATTATCATCCTCATCATTATAATCATCTTCATAATGATCATCATCATCCTCGTCATCTTTACCATCATAATTTCCACATGTGTCCACAGTCTGTTCAATGGTTTGAGTTCCCTTTGATAGTGTTGAAAGCTTCTTTTTAGATGTACTAGAGTGCTTTAACAATATGTTATTATTATCACCATCTTCATCCTTTTCATCTTCCCCAACCAACTTCTTGATGGGGTATGTTGTCTCTGATAGAGTTGAGGGCTTTTGAGATGTGTGTGTGTGTGTCTGATCATGGGTTTTACTGGAGGTCTTAAAGGTTTCTCATTAAATAACTCGCTAACAGCATGAGTGCGTTGTAGTGCCCCATATTAATGCCAACTCTTATAATTATAAGCAGCAGCAGGGTAGGTTAGGTTATGTTAGGATTGGTGAAGTTAGGTTAGGTGAGGTTGGGGCAGGTTAGGTTAGGTTAGGTTATGACTAAGTTTGTTATGCTTAGTTGTTTTAGAAAAACACTACATTGGCTCTCATATTTGCTTCCATATTTTCTTTGCACTTTCAATTGTCTTGAATTGTGTATTTACTTTTGCCGGCACATTTGTTGACATATTTGTTAGCATATTTGCTCCCACTTTTTATATTTGCTTTGCTCCCACATTTCATCCCATATATGCTCCCACTTTTTGCTTCCCAATTTTTGCTCACAGTTTTTGCTCCCACATTCATCCCATATATGCTCCCACTTTTTGCTTCCCAATTTTTGCTCACAGTTTTTGCTCCCACATTTGCTCCCACTTTCGCTGACACTTTTTACCCCCACTTTTGCTCCCTCTTTTTGCATCTATATATGCTCCCACATTAATCTATTGTTGTTATTTCCAAGTTGTCTTTACTAGAAATTAGTTTATGCTTGACAGTTGATATGGAAGTATCAGTGACTAGGTATGGTAAGCCTTATGCATACTATAAAGGTTATTCATATATTGTGAAACGAAGCAATAAAAATGGAACTGTTATTTGGCGCTGTTCAAAGCAACGATCGAAACAGTGTCGAGGAATGCTTAAGACAAGAGAATTGGACATACTTTCTTCAAACAGTCATGATTGTAAACTTAATAATCATGCTAGTGTAAATGTAAGGAAAACTCAAACCGAAGCAAAAAACCAAGTCCAAGAAAAAAATAGTGCTGCTCAAGATAATATTAACCTCGGGTTTAATACACTACAACGCACTCATGCTGTTAGGGAGTTGTTTAATGAGAAACCTTTAAGACCTCCAGTAAAACCCATGATCAGACACACACACACACATCTCAAAAGCCCTCAACTCTATCAGAGACAACATACCCCATCAAGAAGTTGGTTGGGGAAGATGAAAAGGATGATGATGGTGATAATAATAACATATTGTTAAAGCACTCTAGTACATCTAAAAAGAAGCTTTCAACACTATCAAATAGTACATCTAAAAAGAAGCTTTCAACACTATCAAAGGGAACTCAAACCATTGAACAGACTGTGGACACATGTGGAAATTATGATGGTAAAGATGACGAGGATGATGATGATCATTATGAAGATGATTATAATGATGAGGATGATAATGATGTTGATGGTGAAAATGATGGACTGCTTCCCGAGTATTTGAAACCATTCATAAAAAATAGCAAATGGAACGATCCTAATATATTAGTCGAACGTCTACAGCTCTTGCATGCCTGTAAACAGGCTGGTCATATTGGTTATGAGGAAGAGCTGTTAAAAATAGAAGATGAACTTCGTAAAGCTGGTATTATTGTGTAATTGGTCAACGTAGCAACACCCCCACCCCTAAAATAATGTTCAGCAAGTGTTATATTTAAAAACTGTAGCAGGCAAACATGAACAAAAAAGAGCTGTATTCTGTATGTGTGTGTGTGTGTGTGTGTGTGTGTGTGTGTATACCTATTGTAAAAATATATATATTTGAATTAAATTAATTAACACAATTTGTATATATTTCTTGTTTTTTTGCATGTTGACTGTATATTTGCTCAACCACTTTATGGTTTTCCAATGCACATTTTTGATTTGTTATGATTTTTCCGTAGCATTACAGTTATCAGTCTTGTAAACTGAGTGATTAATATAGGTATAAAGGCATCTTAAAAAAATCACAAGCCTTACAGTTGTGACATATCACGTATATTATGTTACATGTTATCCTACATTCCACATAGGGCTCTCTGTTATTAACAGTGAACTCTGTTGTCATTAAAATAACTACTTGTAAAATAATTCCAGTGGCATATTCTGTTAGCAAATATCATATATTAAATATTTTCACGTCATAGAATGACAACTTGAAAATCATTTATTGTAGGAATACCTTTAATGGGACCACCAAACCTTCAAGTATGCAATACATATTGCAGATAGTGCTGTATTTTGGTCGGTAGTGCCTCAAGTGCTTACATTAAATAACAATACTGTAAACATATAAACATTTAATAAATCATAATTGTTTTTCAGTAAATATATATATATACCTAATAAATATTTTCACACCATAGGATGACCATTTCAAGATCATTTATTGTAGGAATTGTAGGGATCTCCAGACCTTGAAGTAAACCATATTTGATATACATTCCACATAGCTACATAACCGACAGTACGTCATGGTATCAATCTCAGCCACCAGGCGCGCTCATTGTTTGTATTGCATTTCAGTTCCATTTGCATTTCTTGAAAATCACCCCCAAGCCAAAAAATACATAGCAAGTTAGTGGAAACATGTTACACATCAATAATTTTAGAAGAGCTCTCAGGTATTGTATGATGATTTTTTTTAGAAGTGTATAACTGTTGACTAGCATTTACTGTTACACAACATTATTTTTGGTAAACTCTACATAAGTATCCTAATTGTCTCTGGTATATTGTCTTGTTTAACAAACATGGTCACACGGTTTATCTATACGTTTAAGCCTCTGTTGTTTATGATGAAAAAAATGATAAACAGCTAAACTCATTGGTCAATAGCCAACATAGTGGCCAAAATGTTTCCCTGATAGGTAACTCATGTTTGGTTAGTCAATTCTTATTGCAAAGCCAGTCAAGACCTAAAAATAGTATTAACACCATATCATTAAACAAATCAAACCATCTTAAGGTATTTATTAAATTGAATTGCATTTTAGGAACCTTGCACGCATCTTGCAACCTTCAAGAGGAATGTATAGACAGGAATTGTGAAAAGGAAACCGATAAATCAATCAACGTAGTGTTATGAACCTCAACGTAAGAAGTTATGAAAGTCTATGTGAGGGTGTGGTTTTTACAGCTGGACGCCTTTTCTGGCACCCACCTCAGAGACGAGTTTATGGGAGATGAAACTCAGCTATCATGTCGAATGTGGAGCTCCTAGTCTAGAATAAAGCCATGTTCAGGTATTTGTCTGCAGGGAGTGTGGGAAACGAAACAACAACTAAAAAAATATACACGCAAAGGGAATATTATGGAATTTTCGAGTATATGTTGTGAATTTAAAAAAAAAAATGGTTAAATTTCATGGTTTGTAGACCTCTTGGCTAAATTTGGTAGAATTTGGTGAATTTTCATCAATATTCGGGTAATTTTATATAAATTTGAGCTAGTTCAAACCATTCTTTAATAATTCAATGGCATTTCAATAAATCTGGTAGTGATTTGTTGGATTTTGCTGAAATTTGGTGGAATTTGCTAAATTTGCGGTAAATTTTGTGGATTTTACAAAATTCTGGTCAATTTCAAGATAAATCTCAGATATTTAGATATTTTACAAATAACCTCTGTCACTGTGATGGCTGTATTAATGTGTGCCTTTGACTATGAAGGGTAGGAATGGTAAGGAGGTGGTTATGGACTTAAGTGCATAGTCATTTATATTTACTTTCAGATTGGGTGTTGTGGGAAAATCGAACACTCCTCTTGTTAGTTTTTCAAGTAAGTGTACTCCTTGCCTCCCTTAGAAGCCGCTAATGAGCTCTAAGCATTGGCAGTTTGCAAGCATCTCACTATTGTTAACATAGAATGCTCATTACTTGTTATTTCAAGTACATGTTGTCATGTAGGTAAGGAATTGATCCAAACATAACATGTTTCGATTTTCTTTGCACTTGTCTGTGGGCAAACATGGCATTTACCTGGAGTAAAAGTGGAAAACCACATGTGTTTGACGTTTAGAAAACTCGCCTCACCTCGCCCCAACTGTTTGGGAATGGAAATAATATGTTTTTGTCTTACTTAGGGGCTTGGAAATCATGGTCATCATTCCCATGTACTGTAATTAGGGAAAATAATAAGGGGTCATGTACACTATTATTAGCTGAGTATCTAATACAATTTTGCATATCCCTAGGACCAGTATCGCATTATAATGGCATGCCATTTGTTACCGTCCTTAAAGCCAGTGATTTAAAACAAAAGAGGTGTTTATTTTCCACCACCCCCAAACAAGGGCTTTCATCTAGTGTAATGTAGGTCGACGACCATGGAGCCCCAGCTGAATCCGTCATTGTTCCCACTGACTTGTGCTAGGCTCCTGTCTGTCTTCTTTCCTGTCGACCACACTTGGTCAACTCTTGTTCTCTACCGACTCCGACATTATTAGGCTATCCAAGGCTTAGGGAGTCTCTTTATTTTCCGACTTAATTGACCCTTGTTTATTTTTCTGATACCCTCCTTGTGTGAGGAGGCAGCCTTCTTTTTATTTTTATGTTATTTCCTGCCTATTGCACAAGCCACACTAAAGGTAGGGTGTATGTAGCCCCACCACTTGTGGTGCACCCTGGATATGCCTACACCCTCAGGGGCTTACGGCTGATGAGTTTGGAAGTTTGCGACCACAAGGGATTCCTGAGCTGGGCCCAGTTTTCCTCCTTTTATCGATTACCTCTGGAGCGGGACTCTCTCCTCTTTTACTTTCATATCTACCTTTTATGGCTCTCCTTCCTTTCAAGTTCATCAATCCACATTCTTGAGGGTTGAGGGGCATTATTTATTCCTTCTGTCCTTTATTTGTCCTGTTATCCTTTTGTCTTACATTTCATTTTTCTAGTTATAAGTGTGTAGTTAGTTTTAGTTATAGTTTACATTTAATTTTATTTTCACCATCAGCCAAACAATTAGGGGTCGATAGGACAGCTTGGTGGTCAAGTTTATAGAACGCTTGTCTTTTGTTTGAAACAACACCATGTTGATTTCCCGGCTGGGTCAAGAATTGTATACTTTGTTCACTTATTTCTCATGGCTTTGAAACTGGCTGCCTGTAACGTGATCATTATTAACTTTAACTTCAGTGTACGGTGTAGGATTGGAAAGGAGGCAGCCATGGCTTCTGAATTACAACTATGTTAGCGTTTGTCTAAAGTATAAATAAAAAGAGAGTTCAAACATCATGTAGGACATAAACTATTTTTAAATTCAGATTTGTGTTTCACAGTAAACACAATCATTCTCCGTTTAAAACAACCCATACATTTCTTTTTCTAACATGATAGCTTGTAGGTGGGCATTGCTATAGCTTACATGTAGTAGGGTCAACAGCTAAGGATTCAATTTCAATTACCTATACCTCTCATGGTATGGCTCTTAGTCAATTCGTTAAACTACATAAAACTTTTCTATATGTTCTGTTACATTATCATTTGACCATCTCACAGTGTAGTGTTTAACATAGTTGGTTGTCTACCCTAAGGCCTTGGCTTGCAACCCCGACTATACCAAGAAATTCATATTCATCTTAAGGTTGCAATAAGGTTCATTGAGCCTTGTCAACCCTTACCTAACAACTATCAAGTCATGTACGTTAACACGGTGCGAATCACGTCCACCATCAAGCAGACGAGTAATATGAAACTTGCTGGCAAGAGCATCGTGTTCTTATCACCAAGACTCATTACACAAACAAAGCCAGTGTCTCTGTGCAGATTCAACCCAGCGATAGTATGCAAGACTGTGTTTGTTCAAAAAGCATCATTAATATAACTCGACTGTCACCACACAGGTCCGGGTTCGATTTTCTAAAGGCTGCAACAGGTACACTCAGTCTTGTCAGGTAAAACATTTTGGGTCAATTCATAAATCATGGGAAAGGGTTAGCCACTGTCAGTCCAAAACAACATCTTACTTCACCCTCTCCGATAATTAGTTTTATAAAATCACAGGTCGATAACCTTAACGTTTTGGCTCTTTTGGGTATATTCATTGGGAATGGCAACGGTTTGGCCATCCTGATTTGTACAACACCTGATACAACTCTGTAGCCTTATTCATTAGCTATAAACACATTAATCCATAATTACCTAATAATAATACAAATAATAATAATAATATTAATTTGCAAGCTGTCATCCTCCAAACACACATTCATTAAAAAGCATGGTTTCAAAAAACTCTTATGCTTTTAAGTGTTTAATACCTTTTTCTCCTGTAACATTACTATTCCCTGTTTTATGAGTGAAATAATCTATCGAGGTAAAAGCGTATGTCATCACCTATTTTTCAACTATCAAACCTAATTTTAGGGTTCTTAGTTTGCAAGATATCGATTTTTTCAATTTGAGGGTAGTTTTCACCCCCCTACTATTTTTCATGAAAAACAAAAGATCTTAGGTTCAATTATCATTTTTACCCGTTTAAGACCTTTTTCCCCACTGTAAAATCAGTACTTACTGTTTTAGGGGTGACATCATCTATCCAGGTAAAAGCCTATGTCACAACGAATTTTTTAAGCTATTACACATAATTTTACGGTTCTTAGTTTCCAAGGTATCGATTTTTCAATTTGGGGTAGTTTTCACCCCCGTGCTATTTTTCATCAAAAACAAAAGATCTTAGGTTCAATTATCATTTTTACCCGTTTAAGACCTTTTTCCCCACTGTAAAATCACTATTTACTGTTTTAGGGGTGACATCATCTATCCAGGTAAAAGCCTATGTCACAACGAATTTTTTAAGCTATTACACATAATTTTACGGTTCTTAGTTTCCAAGGTATCGATTTTTCAATTTGGGGGTAGTTTTCACCCCCCTGCTATTTTTCATCAAAAACAAAAGATCTTAGTTTCATTTATCATTTTTAGGTGTTTAACACGTTTTTTCCCCATAACATGACTATTTACTGTTTTAGGGGTGAAATGACCAATCCAGGTAAAAGCCTATGTCATCACCTATTTTTAAAGCTATCACGCCTAATTTTAGGTTTCATAGTTTCCAAGATATTGAGTTTTCAATTTTGGGGGGGTAGTTTCACCCCACAAAGGGGGACGTCGCCCCAAGTGCTAGGACCCCTCATACAAGTCCCTAGCATGATTGGTTCACGAGATATTAACAAAAGTGTAGTTAGGCCCTTTTGACAAAAAAAAAAAAATGAATCATACTTTCAAAAACGAGGTGTCATCCCAAGTGCTAGGTTACTGCCTATGGCAAAATCCCATCCTGGGTTCAGAAAATATTAACAAATGTGTAGTTAGGCCCTTTTGACAAAAGCCACCGGTGTGCATACTTACAAAAATTGCTCTTTCACCTCAGGTAAGGGTAGTTTTTATTTTGGGGGTTGACATACCTCATTCATACAAAAGGAGAATTCACTACGAGTCCTATGACACCCCATATGTTTAAATCGCATTATTGGTTAGCGAGATACTAAAAAGCGAATGACCTATTAGTTTTTTGTTTTTTTAATAAATTTTTTAAAAAGCCTCATCTATAAAGAATCATTTAAAAATTCCGCTCTCTTACAAAAGCCCTCAAGTGCGCATGCATACAAAAATAACCACTACTTAACCTCCGGGTAAGGGTAGATTTATTTTGGGGTGGATATACTCCCGTCCATAGCAAGGGGTGGTTCACCACAAGTCCTACGACACCCTATATGCTCAAATCCGACCATGCGTTCGCGAATCATCGCCAATGTTCGCCAGAAAGTAGGCTATCATTTTGTTTTGTCCTACACACTTCAAACTTGCTGTCAGCCTAGAGGGCATAGGGACCTTTCATTGACTTCAAACAAACTTTTCTCTCATCTTCACCGTTTCCAAAATAGCACCAATTTCAAAAACAACAATTTAAAAAATATATATATATACCGACACGCATTCATAGCAAAGAGGACGTCACACCATTCCTAAATAACACATCGTTCTAGCCTTACAAGCTCATTAAATTCGCCAAAATGTCAAAAACGCACGTTTACCTCAAATTGCGTTTCCAAATTCCACCCATTTTAAAAAATTACCTCACCATCAAATAGAGCGGGAAAAATAGCATTTAAACGAGCCCTCACTCAACCCTAGTCCTCGCCCACCACCAAACATTTTCCCAACATAGCCATACGTATTCAAGCACACACGCAACTTGCAAGAGAACATACACTACCCCACTACCCGCGAATGACCTTTTGTTTTGGTATTTTATTTAAATAATGAGGCTATAGGAAAAGAGGGGGGCATTACTACGAGTGCGAGATATCAGGTTCGGGGCCGATACGACGAGGGTTCAATCGCGAGCAAAAAAACATAACAGCTGCACACCACATGTGTGGATTGCTCGCACTGGCACACATGCTCACAGTCGCACGGGTGTCAGATGACAGTTAAAATCCTAATAAACAACCCCCATGACGTCAACACCCATTAACTTTTTATCATCATCGCACAAACAAGCCAAAAGGTCAACCTCTTCCCACGCTAACACGTGCACTGCACATGCTCGCTCCTGGACCACGTGCTCGCTCTAAGGACCCATGACGTCATCCCATGACGTCATCAGGATTACGCAATTTCTGGTCATGATGATGCAATATTTGGAGTGTAGCAAACGCTTACTACTATCGTAACCTGGGTTATGTTACAATGTGTATCGTAACCACGGTTATGTTACAATGCGTATCGTAACCTGGGTTATATTACAATGTGTATCGTAACCACGGTTATGTTACAATGCGTATCGTAACCTGGGTTATGTTACAATGCGTATCGTAACCTGGGTTATATTACAATGTGTATCGTAACCACGGTTATGTTACAATGCGTATCGCACCCTGGGTTATATTACAATGTGTATCGTAACCACGGTTATATTACAATGTATATCGTAACCACGGTTATATTACAATGCGTATCGTAACCTGGGTTATATTACAATGTGTATCGTAACCTGGGTTATGTTACAATGTGTATCGTAACCTGGGTTATATTACAATGTGTATCGTAACCACGGTTATATTACAATGTGTATCGTAACCTGGGTTATATTACAATGTGTATCGTAACCTGGGTTATATTACAATGTGTATCGTAACCACGGTTATATTACAATGCGTATCGTAACCTGGATTATATTACAATGTGTATCGTAACCTGGGTTATATTACAATGTGTATCGTAACCACGGTTATATTACAATGTGTATCGTAACCTGGGTTATATTACAATGCGTATCGTAACCACGGTTATATTACAATGTGTATCGTAACCTGGGTTATGTTACAATGTGTATCGTAACCTGGGTTATATTACAATGTGTATCGTAACCTGGGTTATATTACAATGTGTATCGTAACCTGGGTTATATTACAATGTGTATCGTAACCACGGTTATATTACAATGCGTATCGTAACCACGGTTATATTACAATGCGTATCGTAACCTGGGTTATATTACAATGTGTATCGTAACCTGGGTTATGTTACAATATGTATCGTAACCTGGGTTATATTACAATGTGTATCGTAACCTGGGTTATATTACAATGTGTATCGTAACCTGGGTTATATTACAATGTGTATCGTAACCTGGGTTATATTACAATGTGTATCGTAACCTGGGTTATATTACAATGTGTATCGTAACCACGGTTATATTACAATGTATATCGTAACCACGGTTATATTACAATGTGTATCGTAACCTGGGTTATATTACAATGTGTATCGTAACCACGTTTATATTACAATGCGTATCGTAACCTGGGTTATATTACAATGTGTATCGTGACCACGGTTATATTACAATGCGTATCGTAACCTGGGTTATGTTACAATGCGTATCGTAACCTGGGTTATATTACAATGCGTATCGTAACCTGGGTTATGTTACAATGCGTATCGTAACCACGGTTATATTACAATGTGTATCGTAACCACGGTTATGTTACAATGCGTATCGTAACCTGGGTTATGTTACAATGCGTATCGTAACCACGGTTATATTACAATGCGTATCGCAACCTGGGTTATGTTACAATGCGTATCGTAACCTGGGTTATATAACAATGTGTATCGTAACCACGGTTATGTTACAATGCGTATCGTAACCTGGGTTATATTACAATGTGTATCGTAACCTGGGTTATATTACAATGTCTATCGTAACCACGGTTACGTTACAATGCGTATCGTAACCAGGGTTATATTACAATGCGTATCGTAACCTGGGTTATATTAAAATGTGTATCGTAACCACGGTTATGTTACAATGCGTATCGTAACCTGGGTTATATTACAATGTGTATCGTAACCATGGTTATATTACAATGTGTATCGTAACCTGGGTTATATTGCAATGTGTATCGTAACCACGGTTAGCCTATGTTACAATGAGTATCGTTACTACGGTTATATTTCGATGTCTATCGTAACTACGGTCATATTACGATGTCTATCGTAACTACGGTCATATTACGATGTCTATCGTAACTACGGTCATATTACGATGTGTATCGTAATCGCGGTTATATTACGATGTATATCGTAACCACGGTTAGTCTATGTTACAATGTGTATCGTAACTACGGTCATATTACGATGTGTATAGTAACCACGGTTATGTCACGTTGTGTATCGTAACATCGGTTATATTACGATGTGTATCGTTAGTTAGTTAGTTATAGTTGTTTTAAGGGGCAGACTACGAGGTCATCTGTCCTTAATGTGTATCGTAACTACGGTTATATCAGAATGTGTATAGTCTTGCATTAATTTAGAAGTCAACGGTTTATTTATTTGTTAATCACGTGCGTTTAGACAATTAAATGGTTCCTGCCAGAACTGTGCTGCGTCCAGCCCGCACAACATTAAAGCCGGGCGGGTTATTATTATTATTATTATCTTTGACACTGCCATGATTTTCATGCCAACTATCCCGGGCCATCAAAGTTCAGAAACACGATCTATTTAATTAAGTTAAAAAGTTGAAGCTACTCGGTGTTTCATTGGACACGACAGTTTCTTGTGTCTCCTTGTTGTGCTGGAGTTATGGCGACTACTAATGCTGCACCACAAGAAGCAGACCTCAAGATGTGACCGGGACTCTAATGGCTCCTACACTATTACTGCAGACGGCGTGGCGTCCAGCAAACGTGACTTGTACCTTCTTGCACTGATATAACCAATATAGAGTAAATGATTGCTATAAGATAAGGACTCCGATACGGGAGAACAGGGTCATATTGCAAATTGCGCCTAGTTAAGTCTGCTTGTAAATAAAGCAGTGAATATCTCTGAGTTTGACAAGTTGGAAGTAGACCGAGTATATTTCCACTACCTAGGCAGCACTTGAAATATTGATAGTAAATTTTGTATGTCTGTGTGATTTTTTGTCTGTAAATCAGTCAATATTTGCGTGTCCGAGTCCATCTGTCTCCTATCTTTATTAAAATCTGTAGAGCAGTATGTATGTCCGTAAATGTATGTATGTAAGTATTTACGTGAGGCATTGTGTCTGTAGTTCAAGAGTTAGATGAAGAGGTGCTGTTGACGGCTCCAATTTCTTTTTTCAATAAGTAAATATTAATTCAGAAATGTTGTGAGTAAATGAAATACGCACGATAATTGAACAAACTAAATACAGAAACTTAAGTGGAAAACACCGTCACGACGTTTTTTGTTTTCGTACGGCTCATTTTTCTTCTCCTTAAATTTATTGAATACAATAATTTGTTACAATTACATTACTTCTTCTGCCTTTCCAGTTTGTTGTGTTAGTCTTCAGTCTTTTGACTGGTATGATGCAACTCCACATGCCACCCTGTGCTGAGCTATTCGTTTCATCTCTACATTGCTACCACACCCTACATCTGAGGCAATCTGTTAAAACATATTCTTACCTAGGTCAAGCCGCACAGTTCTTGTCTTCGACCCTTCCTTCCGTACCACTAACTTTGGTATTTCTGGGTGTCTTAATATGTGTCCTACCAACTTATCTCTTCTTTTCATTAGCAGTCGCCAGAAACATCTCTCCTATCTATCCATCTGACCATCATTCCCCTGCAACACCTCATTTCAAACGCTTCAATTTGCCTCTTTTCTGCTGCATCAGCAGTCCACCTTTCACTTCCATAGAGTGCCACGCTTCAGACAAAGGCTTTCAAAAATGAATTCTTAATACCTGAATTTATGTTCGATGTCAATAGATTCATTTTCCGTAGAATGCTTTCCTTGCCTGCGGCAACCTACTTTTAATATCCTCTTTGCTTCGTCCATCACTGGTTTTTGTGCTTCCTAAGTAACAGAAGTCTCCTATTTCCTTTAGCCTTTCATCTGTTATTTAAATTCTTGTTATTGTCGTAATACTTAAGTTATTACTTAATAACAAGCATACTGAATATCTGTTAGTTATTAAGCTAAGTAATTTTAGAAGTGTGCAATAACAGAGAATAAAACATTTCATTAATACAGCTGATGGAGAGGAATCTTGTCCAAAAAACTGTTGGCGATACCCTGGCAGAGTAGCGATATTTTGAGCTCCAGCCTCTCAGTAAGTACTGTTCAAAATATATCTTCAATTTGATTGATATACCTTCGAATATACTGTATTTCATCTTACAAAATATAGCTTTGGTGCTATTAGGTCGGATTACACTAAAAAAACGACGTTTCAAGACAACTACCTGTCCCTTTATCAAGGTTTGTCAAGAAAGAAAGAAAGAAAGAAGGAATGAGTAAATTATGGCATAGCCTCCATAAATAAATGGTGTAAGATAGGAAGCCATGTCCAAACAAATAGTTACTCCCATTGAACTATAGGTAATACTGGAATGCCGTCTGTATGGGAGCAAAGTGCGGTTTTTGGTGCGACTAGTTACGCCTGGTAGTGCACGTCAAGGAGGTGAGTTTGACGTATACGAACGCAAGGATAATGTACGTACGTACGACGAGATACAAGTAAAGGAGTTACTTTTGCACATTTAGGCGAACGGTAAACTAAACGGAACTTACGCCGAAATACATATTTCAAAATAACATAGTAATTTGACTCGGAAAATGGCTAGGAATATACGCCAACATAAAATATTATTGTGGGGTTTGAAGCCATTTTTTCAGTGTTGCCTTAGTAAACAAGAGATTTGTGCTTTTCAGTCGGTCAATACGAATGTACCCAAAAGAGCTGGGTTATGCCCTAATCCTGAAATAAATTACATGAGATTTATAAATATACTAGGATTATTAAGACGTATCCATAAGCGCAGAATAGGCTACTTCATTACAAATCTCAATACGAAAATAAAGTAGACCGTAAACCTACCGTATTATTGGAAACTACCAAATATACGAGTATAACGTTGCACAGAAGTACGTACGATCAAATTTATATGAATAGAATCACGACATATCTGCTGACTTGCAACCTAGAGTTCAATGGTATGACAGTTTTTGGTGCGACTAGTTGCGCCTGGTAGTGCACGTCAAGGAGGCGATGACCAGGAAGCAGTTTTCAGCGAGGATTACCATGGGAGGAGTTGTTCCAGTAGTACCTACAGTTCAATGGTTAATCCATGACCTCTTGAGACCAAGAAGATGTTGCTAATGAAACTATAGAGGGCAGCCATGAATTACTCAAGGGATAACTGTCACCTCTATTAAAGTTGTGTGGTACGATTCGGGAGGCGATTGAAATAAGCAATCAAGAATACAACTTTAGAGGGTGATGTAATGAAATTTGTGTCAAAGAGCGATTTTTTGGAAACGTGTTATTCGTAATCTACATAGTGTAATTTACATTCTGTATACATTTTATAGTTATCGGAGGTATGGAAGTTAATTAAAAAACACCTGCACCTATACTAGGTGTCAATCAAGGAGTGTTTACCATAAATACGTTCAACACCATTGACAAGAATAGACTCATGAAAGCTGAGAAAGGGATGTTTTGAGCTGGAAGCCAGAGGGCAGAAAAGAATGTTGGAGGATGAAGAGTATGAATATGGAGGATATAAAAAACCAAATAAGCATTTTTCATATTTGAATATGGTAACCAAATGTTTAAATGCCTTTCTTTCTAATATACATTTTTTGTAGAATCTGAAGCCTTTTCTCAAAAACTACAAACCGCAGAGCTATAATATTTTCGGAAGTTGTTCATTACACATTGTGGAATATATGGAACTATAATTGTAATCATTACTTCATTAAATTTTTATTTATAGGGTATTATGTCATGCAACAAGTAGTTCCGTGAAGAACTATACAGCCTATTTTCATATATCCTACTTATGTTAATTGCCACTATCAACATACACAATTTCAGTTTGATTGCTGTAATAGATTCGTAGATATTGAGAACCGACTAAATATTTCGGATGGTCGCCATGTTGGATTTTATATATGTAGGTCCTAGAGTTATGTACTGTCACATGCAGATTATTGTGAACGTGTAGTATTCAAACTTCAATCGCATAGTTAGGGCACAAGAAAAAACAAGGAGATTTTAAAATTTTTCACAGCTGCCATCTTGAGGTTATGGAAACAATTGAAATAAATCATATGCCAGTGGATTAACATTCGTATAAGGATTTACTGTACCAAGTTTCACTGCACGCGGATGGCTAAATTGCGAGAAACGTCCATGTGAATATTTATAATTCGCGTCACCGCCATGTTGGATTTGTGATCACCAGGTAATTTAAAGTCCTATAGGTGAACTTAAGTTCATAGCCCCTATGAACATTAAAAAATGCAGTTTGATTGCTAAAATAGATTCGTAGATTTTCAGTATCGTCTAAATATTTCGGATGGTCGCCATGTTGGATTGTTAAATGTATAGGCCATAGAGTCATGTACCATTAAAGGAAAATTATTGCGTAGGTTCTTTATTCAAACTTTCACATCGATCGCATGACTACATCACAATAAATAAAATCTTAATTTTAAAATTCGCACTGCTGCCATCTTGAGGTTATGTAAACAATTGAACTAAATTAGATACCAGTGGATTTCAATGTGTATAAATATTTCCTGTGCCAGGTTTCAGTGCGCTTGGAACATTAAATCGCGAGAAAGGTCTATTTAAAATTTTCAAATTCACTTGGCCGCCATGTTAGTTTTGTAGCTAACCGGTTTTTGAAAGTCTTATAGATGGACTTCCAGTAGTGCTCTTTATCTCCGTACAAAATTTCAGGGTTTTACCGCTAATAGTTTCAGAGATATAGAATGCCGGTGAAATAGTTCGCACATCCGCCATCTTGTGATCATGTAAACAATTGAACGAAGTTATATGTCGGTGCATTACAATGTATATAAACATATACTGTACCAAGTTTCATTGCGTTTGGTTGGTCAAATCGCGAGAAACGTCTATTTAAAAGTCGCAAATTCGCTTGGCCGCCATGTTGATTTTGTAGTTACCAGGTTTTCAAAAGTCACATAAGTGAACTTATAGTAGTTCCCTCTATCACCATAGAAAATGTCAGGGTTATAACGGTAATAGTTTCGGAGATATTGAATGCTGGTGAAATATTTCGCAAAGCCGCCATGTTGGATTGGTGAGTCGTAACAAAATTTGAAGGGCATGGTGGAGGTCGCCGGGAATAGTGCTATGAACTTTCCGAGTTTCATTGAAATCGCTCCAGCCGTTTAGATTTTATTAGGGGGACACACACACACGAATCACACACACACACGCACACACACACGGACAAAAGGTGATCTCATGAGCCTATTTTTTCAAAATTGAAAATAGGCTAAAAAATGTCTTATTTCTGCAACAGTAAGTTCAAGATTTTTAAAGTAAAAAACTAATATGCATATGTAATATATTTTAGTTCAATATTCATATTGTAGTGATAGCCTTATACAGTACAAACTTCAAAGTGATTGTATCATTAGGATTCCTATTATGGCTTTCATGCAAAGAGGGTATAACTGTTAAATGTCTTATACTATTATTGTATGCCATACATCTAGGTCTCTAATTATATTTTTTTCGTTTATTAGAGTTAGTCATCTATCTACACACATCATTTCATGCCTTTAACTCAAAAACAATGGTTGTAATCAGGGACGGTGCGTCATTAAGGGCCGAATGGGCCTTGTCCACCCAAGGCCGTTAGGTAGCATTGCAAAATATTTGTAAAATTAATGATTTTTAAAATTACTATATATTGCAGATGCTCAACTTTAAATAAGTGTTTAACCCTTCTAGAATCTGTAAAGAGAATTCATTATAAATAACTCATCCGTAGGTTAAGATCCTTACAGTCTCGTACGGTGTATCACCATAGCGGGGGCCGGTTCACAGAAAGTCCCAAGTAAAGTACAGTATATGGCTTGATGGGCCAGGTGAGGAAACAGTGGACATAGCACTGTCTTGCACGCGAATTCTTCAGTGCTATGAAGGGAATTTCCTCTCTCTTCAAGGGCCAGCAGATTGGGCCCATAGCGTTGCTTTGAAGTGAAACAGAAGATCTCTTCATTTCACCCCACTCCACGCCCTTAAGCAGGTATTCAGCCATTGTTCGCAGCTTTCTGACGTTAGACAAAACTATATTTATACATTTTCAGTTATCTGAAGTTCATTTCTACTGTATACATGTGTTTTTAACTTTTGAGGCACGGTACGTAGTTATTTAATATGTCGATTGTATGCGACATAGGAAAATGAAAGTGGAATTTTTATTAACAAATCCATTTTCTTCTATAGCTCTTAACCCAAAGTTAGAAATTAAATAATTCTGACCTCATCAACCAAGCTGATAGATAAATTTGCTTCATCCAAGCACAGGAGAGAATATATTTATAAATAAAGAGCCATGTGAGTACAGTTTTTAATGCATCAACTATTTATTAAAAGTTGTTCCCAATGTTGTGTTGTGTGGAATGATGATGATGGCAATATTGGCAACAATGAAAGCCAAATATAAAACAATATTTAATATGAAACAACAATAGTATCATCTGGCTCACCCTAAAATTTTAGTCAGGAGCCGCCCCTGGTTGTAATGATTCTTTAAGGAAAAGTTTGCATTTTCGATTACATCCCCCCTTAATAAAGGTGTTGGTTATCCCTTGAGTAAATCATGGCTGCCTTCTATAGTTTCATTATCAACATCTTCTTGGTCTCAGGAGGTCATGGAGTAACTATTTGTTTCCACATGGCTTCCTATCTTATACCAGTACCGACAGTAGTGGCTACGCGGGCTAAAGCGCTGCGTTAGGTCAAGAGGCCAAGCCCTCTGCTGACTCGGTAGACGCGTGGGTTCGAGCCCCACCGTCGGCTGTCCTTGAAATGGTTTTCCATGGTTTCCCATTTTCAACACCAGGCAAATGCTGGGACAGTACCTTCTGACAGGCCACGGCCGCTTCCTTCCACATCCTTGCCCAGTTTCATTCATCTTCATCCATTCCATCTCTCATCCCGACGCGCAGGTCGCCCACGGGCGTCGACTAGAAAGACCTGCACTCGGCCTCTCAGGAGGCTACACGACAAAAAAAAATATCTTATACCAGTTATCTATGGAGGCCATGTCATTGTTAACTCATTGCTTCTTTCTTGACAAATCTTGATAAAGGGACTACTGTCGACCATAGTATTATGTGTACTCGAGTTTGAAGGTGTTTTGTGAAGTAACCAATAGACCTACATAAAATCCAATACCATCAACATTTTCGTCGTTCTATTTTACGTTAGGTCATGTAGGTTTGGAATTTTTAATTTATATTTTAATATTTGTTATCGCAGTTGGAAAACAAAAAGTGCACGATTTTAAGCGTGTTTCAACCATGCGTCACATTTAAGAATTATTATCTCTAAAGCCCGTCATCAGATCGAATCCAAATTTAAACACAATATACATTGGAATGTTGTATAACTGGTTTATTAATTTCACAATTTTGTGTGTCCAAGAAACAAAGTTGTTATCATTGTTGTAAGAGAACTTTTTCTCGGCTCAGGGTGGTTGCAAAATGTAGTTCTTGGTGGCGTTGTAATCATTATACATCAAAAGGTTATGCTGTATGACTGTGAAATACGTAAATTAATTCACTTATTTTATATCGGTTTGTATTTGTACCAGGAAATAACATATGGTTCTCCAGCTAGCCGCTCTTGGAAAAGCTGTACAGCGTTGCTGATATGGAGCCCATCACTTCCGAGCGAGACGCGCCATGATGCGTATCGGCACCATTTGGGCATTGCTGTACAGCTGTTCTCGGAGCGGCTAGCTGGTGAAATATGTGTTATTTCCCTGTAGGAATACAAACCGATATAAAATAAGTGAATTAATTTACGCATTTCACAGTCATACAGCATAACGTTTCGATGTATAAGGATTACAATGCAACCAAGAACTACATTTTCCAACCACCCCGAGCCGAGAAAAAGTTACCTTATAAAAATGATAACAACTTTGTTTCTTGGACACCCACAATTTTGAAATTAATAAACCAGTTATACAACATTCCAATGTATATTGTGTTAAAATTTGGATTCGATCTGATGACGGGTTTTTGAGATAATAATTCTTAAATATGACGCATGGTTGAAACACGCTTAAAAACGTGCACTTTTTGTGTTCCAACTGCGATAAAAATATTAAAATATAAATTAAAAATTCCAAACCTACATGACCTAACGTAAAATAGAACGACAAAAATGATGATGTTATTGGATTTTATATAGGTCTATTGGTTTCTTCACAAACAACCTTCAAACTCGAGTGCACATAATACTTTGTTCGACAGTAGTAGCCCCGCCGCAAAGCTATATTATGTATGCAATTGGTCGAGAAATTTACGCAGCAGTATAATTGTTCTCCTTTGGAGAAGTGAGAGCTTCCCATGCACAGACACTGTTATCTGAAATTAAGTCTTGTGTAGTGAAATGTATTTAGGCTTGGATCGCACAGTGCGCATAGCATCCTAAAAGGAGATCGACAGTGTTATTGAACCCTTTATAGGGCAAAAGACTGAGGGTATAAAATATTTGTTTCCTTTTGCACATTTGTAATTGGGGGTGAAAGATGAGTAGGAATGTGCAACAAGTTTATGGGTGTGGATTCTATTTTATGAAATATGGGGTGAGAAATTATTATCCCACTGCCCTCAGCCGACAGTATATTTTCTTAAATTAGCAATGGGGTAATAATCTCCCACCTCCAAATTATGATGATACTGTGTTTATCACTCAATAATGAGGTTTATTTAACGGTATATAATATATAGAACTACCCATCACGCTCTATAATTAAAAAAAAACACGTTGCCACGCAACACAAGGTCAGTGACCTATATCATCTTTGCCGAAAACTGCACAAAAGATATAAAAGTGATTTTGGAATGTTTAAAGTTAGTATTGTAAGGTACCAGAGAGGGTAGCCTGTACAAAAAATTAACCTAAAGGATGAAATAAGTGTGTTTAGGGGGAAAGCTTGCCAATTACGTGTAAGAGGTTGTGATTAGCTAGTGGCTTGAGATCGTCAGTACGATCTGCAAGGAGAACTCCCCAATGTACTGCTTAGCGGGGTTGTTCAGGGTACGAGTGTGGAAAGAAGGGTAGTTTAATTGGTACGCTAAACGCGACAACGGTACCAAGCGGTCTGCTGTAAGTCGTGAACAGGCGAACTAGGAGCGAGCCTGCTACGGTCAGCGCTGTGCTGTGACGCTCTGCTGACGTCACGAAACAATTAAGTAATAGTGCTAATGCTAGATCCTACCTATCGGGGAATCCAAGAGGGTAGGATCTTATCAGCTAATTAAATAATGGAAAAGACCAGTGACTTCTATTATGTTTAAATTCAATGAGTACTTCTAATTTGAAGTACTCTGGCAATTAACAGTGCAATTAATAAACATAAATAAGTATTACAATCCAAGCACAGGGGGATGGGAGTGTAGTGTGACTGTGTGTGTGGTGATCGCTTGAGACACTTACCCTTCGGCTTCCGGCAGTGATTCGGCACGTAGGTAGCACTGAGACAGACTGATCCGGAGGCCTGAGCTCCCGGAGTTTTTATAGACGCCTCGTGCTACGTTTGCGGAATCCTCACATTTCTCCCAAGTCATAGCCCTCCCTAGAGTCGTTGGCTGGGACACGAGGCTAGCTGAGTCCATAGAGGTGATAATTTATTGGGTTTATAATTCGGAAAATGTATTTGTAGATTTCTGTAGTAAGTGTTTGGCATTTGGTTTTGTCGGAGGTATTAGTTTTAGGGGATGATGATGGCGTACCCTAGGGGTACAACAGTATATTCGAATATAATTCAATAATTTCAAGATAGTATTTACTAAAAACACAGAAAATTAATTTTAAAAATCTTCTATTCTATGGCAAACACCCTGAGCAGGATAATTATTTCCATTCTAGCAGAAATATATTTACTCAAGTGACCAAAGCATTATTAACATTGTATTTCAGTTATATACCAACGTTTGCAAATCTCTTATCTTCAATAAAACACCTTCTTTTTTAAAACAATGCATTTCTTTCACTCAACATAACCGAACTGGCGAGCACGTGCACTGTGGAGACCACTGGGATATATGCTTCCCACCTTTGGTTTCTGATGACAGCATACATCAAATTAATAGGTTTTCAATATTTCTCTGCATCTAGCTGGTGGATGCATGTGGAACTGCTTGAAATGGAAGGGGTGGGAAGATTCTCTCCCTAACACAGTTCTATAAATACATGGTGGGAATATAGTACTCCAAGGACCTATAAAGGGTTAACGAAGATGGTCTTACATAATTTAAATGTAGGCTGGATAATCCATTCAGGCTCAATATATATCTGGGATTTATTTATAGCACGCTTCAATTTCCCTTGAAATTCACTCCAGACATGTTGTGTAACGTCACAATGTGCCAATCAATGCTGGATTGTATCCCTTGACACCCTACATAAACTACACACGTCACCATCCTGCATATGAATGTGATGGAGTCTGCTTGCTGTTTGTTGAAATGATAACGTGGATTACCTTGTGCCCAGGGGCGTATATAAGGGGGTGCTGAGGGGGCTCCATCCCCCCCCCCCTCCGAGAAAAGCCAATAAAATTAAGAAAGTGTTGCTTTTGTAAGAGCATAAAATAATTGTAAATTTGGTTGTACCCCAATCTTAACTTATTGGCTAAGTTATAAAAAATATTAAGATTGAAATCAGACTACAGTAACTCGTGGTGTGGTGGCTAGCCATCTTGGCTGCCGTCCCGGAGGTCCGAATTCGATTCCCGGCTCTCCCAAGAAATTTTAATTCTATTCTCGAGGGCTGGAACGGGGTACACTCAGCCTTGTGAGGCAAAACTGTGAATTCCACAGTACGGTATTTTTGAGAAATAAATTATAAACTCGTAAAAAAAACTCTTTACCTTTCTGCTCAGTATATTGACAAATATTTAGATATTTTTCATTCATACTCCAAAGGCCACAATAGAAAAGTATACAATTTTATTTGTGTCGTGTTGTATTTTTCTTGTGTATTGCCACTAATTGTAGGCTATATAAACTTTGAATGTTGTTGTCGTTCGAGTCTTCAGTCTTTAGACTGGTTTGATGCAGCTCTCCATGCCTCCCTGTCCTGAGCTAATCGTTTCATCTCTACATAGCTACCACACCCTACATCCGAGACAATTTGTTTAACATATTCTAACCTTGGTCTACCCCTACAGTCTACCAATGCCATGAACGTTCTCTTATCTTTCCTGATTTTACCTTCCAAAATCAGCCTAAGACTTAGTACAGCTTCCCTTGTTCCTACATTTCTCCTGAAACCAAACTGGTCTTCACCCAACTCCCTTTCTATTTGAATCTTATCTAAAATAATTACACAACGTTTTATGCTCTCGTAAGGTATTGGTTGATATTTCTGGGTATTTTGCGGTGACAATCCCCTGAGAATACTCACAATCTTTCAGGATATTCAGCCCCACCCCGAAAAAAATTGTATATACGCCCGTGCTTGTGCCATATATCGCGTGATACGGGAGGGACCAGTTCACCAACATAGCTGTCTTGATGATTTGTGAGGCGTGATACTGCTGGATAAGTGCATATTTATAGAGTTTCCTTGTTGTAATGTCCATGGATAAGACGAGATAATGTGATATGTAACCCAGTTCACATCGCAAGTCCTAGGCATTGAACTATAGATACTACTGGAATGCCGACTGTATGGGAGAAAAGTGCGGTGTTTGGTGCGACTAGTTACGCCTGGTAGTGCGCGTCAAGGAGGCGAGTGTGACGTATACGTACGGCGAGATACAAGTAAAAGAGGTACTTCGTCAACTCCATGGCCGAGCATGGCTATCATCATAGAGTTTGCAAGCTTAACTCCTTTCATGAGAATCACGACATATCAGCTGACTTGCAACCTCGAGTTCAATGGTACGACGGAGTTTCATGCGGTTAGTTACGCCTGGTAGTGCACGTCAAGGAGGCGATGACCAGGAAGCAGTTTTCAGCGAGGGTTACCATGGGAGGGGTTGTTCCAGTAGTATCTATAGTTCAATGGTCCTATGTCTACGTTTCACGAAGCTGAGTAGGTTCAGACTTTGGCCCATAGGTGGCTCTGTGTGCATGGTGCATGTGTCTCGGAAATCACTAACATCTCAATGTCATTCCAGAAGCCGCCGCAAAAGCGCCATTCTATTTAAGACATAAAGATTTAGAACGATTTGGATGTGCCCGCTTTGGGGTAAGTGGCTAAGGCACCTGTTGTCTAGACAGCAGGAGATACGGGTTCAAAACTCGATCGCGGTAACAATTAATACAATCCAATTAAATATATATCCGTTCCAAGTATTAACGAATGATCATTCCATTCCCTTGAATCTTGGGTATAGTCCAGTGCAATTAGACAAAATTGACCTCTGACTCGGACAAAATTAATAACAAGCTGAAAATTGGTGGAAACGTTAAGAACAATGTCCTAAACGAAATCCCAAAAGTCCCAAAAAATCCGACCTGGGGAAAAGCCGCCATCTTGGATTTTTCGGTTCTTGGCCATTTATTTCGAACTAGTGGTCCTAGCGAGGTCAGAATGGTGTCAAATTGACCAGATTTTACTGTCGAAGTCTCGGAAACATTAATAAGATATGCTAGCTTTTTAAATTATTTTAGTACCGTTAATAATATAAATAGTGTGTTCAAAGTTCGATGTTGACCTGTTTTTACGCACTAACTTAGTAAAGTTATCTGAATTGGTGGAATAAGATTAATTCTAAAGATAAAATTAATATACAAACTTATCGCCTTCAAATCCGTCGACGATTCACACTTGCCTCCTTTATGCAGCAGAGCAGAGCGAAGCGAGAAACCAGTCCTGTGTGGTAACGTTTGACCAACCGCTCTATGCAAAAGCTTTGGATATCGTGCTCTCGGCCGAAGAAAATAGCCCCTTATCTAATAATATTTTGCGGCTTGGAGGTTTCCACCTCTTGATGTCCTTTATGGGGGCTGTAGGATCTTTAATGGCCGGAAGTGGCTTAGAGGAATTGTGAGTGGAAATTTATGCAAAGAATTCGGTAATTCACATGATGTCTGGACACGCGTATGCTCGAGCAATCCGTGCCCACTTCCTGACTCAAGTTGCTCTCGCCTGTGTCCTCATCGACGACATAAAAGGAGATACGATTTTAACCGAAGAACTTAAAGCAGTTCACCGAAAGGTACTTTTAGGGGAAGAAACAGTTGCAAGCATCCGCAACACTGCATGTCTCGCTGACGCCTCCAGTCGGTTTTACACCAAGTTCGACGAAGTCGCCAAATCAGGTCGCACAGTGAAATTGTGGACTGAGTATTTCTAAATGGTAACCATCATGCGTCTTTTCGTGAGAGCCGAACGTTCCGGGGAATGGAATCTTCACCTGTATTGTGTGCAGAGCATGATTCCATACTTAATGCTGCAGGGCATTTTAATTATGCCAAATACGCTCACATTTACCTCCAGCAAATGTTGAGGATAAATGAAACCATGACTGCGTCCGAAATCGAACGATTTGTGACGAAAGGCTTCTTCACCGTCCGAAGATCCGACAAATTCTGGTGTGGAGTTTGGACGGATATGGCAATCGAACAGGTGCCGATGCGTACTATGAAGTCAGCGGGAGGACTGGCACACGGCCACGGAATGTCTGAAGATGTGATAGCTCGATGGGTGACCGCCATGCCTGCAACGGCTGGTATTGTCGACGCAATGCAACGCTTCAGTGGTGTTTTTTTTTCTGAATTTTGGGATCAACACGTCGAACTTCGAGAGACACAACAAGGCAGAGACAAAGGGGATGTTGACAAGATGACAGAGTGGCTGCTTTCTCACAACCCTTTCGTGGAACTTCCTCTTCTTTTGTCTCTGCGTACACGTGTGGTTGCCGACGACACCGTGAACTGCGACGAATCCCACGCCCTTGGTCTGCAAGCCATGAAGTCAATCGTAGCTCAATGCCTCAGCGACGTCCACTTGAAGAGGAAGGACAAATTTCGTTCCCTTGGTAGTATGGCCAAGATCATTAAAATGAAGAACACCACTGTGGAAATACAGTAGACCCGAACCTACTGTTTCATCGCCTCCTTTGCAAAGAAGAGCTTTCAACTTGTCTTACGAGTTGGCCGCAAGACCACCAGCTCTATTTGATGGCACACTTCTGCGGAAAGGCACAAAGTCCAATAAGAGTTTTCAAGCTGCGAAGAAGCTTTGCCATCAAACCCTGTGTTCACGGTCGACGGAGGTTTCCTTCTGCATCGAGTTGTTTGGACTTGTCCTGCAACCTACTCCCAAATTTGCCAGCAAAACGTCAATTATATTGAAATCCATTTTGGCAAAAAGACAACCGTTGTGTTTGATGGCTATGGTGCCCCGACAACCAAAGATGCAGAACATGCCAGGAGAACTGGCAAGGAGGCACCAGACGTAGTTATGGAAGATTTCACGCCAACTACTGTACCACAAGGAGTGTTTTTATCAAACGAGAACAACAAGACGGGTTTCATTGCTCTCCAATCAAAACACCTTACAACAGCAGGCATTGATACCCTGGTTGTTTCAACAACAGCCGAAACTTCAAGGAAAACAGAAGTCAGTTCTGTGATTGTGGGAGAAGATACTGATCTGCTCGTCTTGATGGTTTCTGTTCCTGATGTTCACGAAGACAATTCCATGATTATGCCGGAAAGAAGAATGGAAAAGGCAAGATTTTCAAAAGCGGAAAACTCAAGTCTGGCCTTGGAAGCTTGCTTCCAATTCTCCCTTTCTTCCACGCTGCTACTGGTTGTGACACCACATCAGCCCCCTTTAGAAAGGAATAACTCAGGTCCTTCAAGCAGCTTAAAGAAAACGCTAAATCGCGCAGTAAGGTCCATGTTTTTAACAAGCCAGATGCATCGCACAAAGAAATCGCTGCAGCAGGAGAGGCTTTCTTTCTTTCCTTATATGGATGCCCCATAACTAGCCGATTGGACACCACAACTGCAGATCGGGATGTGAGCGCAAATGCGCTTTCCTACTGAGTGGCCTACGCTGCACAACAATGTGCGGATACTGCGCTGGTCACGGATGTGCGAACCGCCCAGAGGAGAGCATCGACGTTGACGACCCTGACGATCTTGTGCTTTAATACGAGGGCAAGTTACTTCGAAATATATATAGACATTATCTGCACAAAAGATAAGATTCTCACTGTTCTTTTTTTTTTTTTTACAGATCACATGGAACCACCAAACGACGGAAGCCGCTAAGCATTACAAGTCAAAGCTTACATCTCTCATAGTGTCTCTATTTAATACTGACAATAATTTAAGCATTTTAGATGTGATACTCACAATGTCAAGAATATGATTTATAATTTTAGGTTTAAATACATTATTTGCATTGACAGTTTTAGCTATTGTGACAGGAACGGTCAAAATCGAACTTTAAATACTATATTTATGTTAATAGTACTTAACTGAATAAAACAGCTGTAAGAACGCGTCTAACATATTTTATTAATGTTCCTGAGACTTTGGAAGTAAAATCCGGTCAATTTGACACCAGTCTGACCTCGCTAGGACCACTTGTTTGAAAGATATGGCCAAAAACGGAAAAATCCAAGATGGCGGCAGTTTTTCCAAGATGGCGGCTTTTCCCCAGCTCGGATTTGTTGGGACTTTTAGGATTTCGTTTAGGACATGGTTATTAACGTTTCCACCAATTTTCAGCCTGTTATTAATTTTGTCCAGGTTTAAAACTAATTTCACTGGACTAGTATTGCTCTGGCAAGACCGACTACAATGTATCAGACCGTAATGCCACAATCGATATAGTAGAAAATGCTCACAAAGATTATACAGAAATACTTAATGATAAACCAACAAAAATGGAAGGGCACTTCTTAGAATGACACCTTATTGAAACAGACCTAGATTAAACGGTTATTGCAGATTGTTAGTGAAAGGTTTAGGAAAGAGAAATGGGAATTAAGGAAAATGTTCATGGCCTTATTTGAATATAAGCGGACGATCGCGACGCGGTAGAAAAGTTGAGCAAGCACTGGTTTTCACTATAGTTCATTGAAACATATGAAATGTTCACTGTGGAGACACAAAGTTTATGGAAAAGAAAGTTATTGCAATTATAGGAAGAACTGATTGCACTATATAGGTGAGAGTCTATTTCTTGAAACAGTTGTGATTTACAATTAAATGCGCCATAGAATGTTCCAGCGGTGGACGAAAATTCACTATTGTAGTAATTTAGTTTTAAACAGAATTCTCCCAAGTACGTGAGAAATACATGACGGCAGGACTCGTAGATTGAGTACCGAATCTGGAAAGTTCCAGAACAATCTTAGTAGTAAAGTGGGGCTAATGTAAATCCAGCGGAGGAACTAACTGGTTGAATTATAGACAGAGGGTAATTAGATAATATCCCACGTAGTGAGAAGATTTCTCATTTGGCAAGCATAAGAAATGCTGCTTTTCACCAAGATTAGCTTGATTAAACAAAAGCTCAACATGGAAAATCCCGCGGAGGATGATTCTACCCCAAAACAAGTAACCTCACACTGCCCATAAAAGATAGTTAAAAGCATGTGGTAGGTAAAATCATGAAGATGAGGTTAAAACTTGAAGCAGGTACTTATCTTTGTTGCATGGCGAAGGTGAAGTTTCCTCAAACGATACTTAATGCGCCAACATGGCGTAGAACGTAGAGAGTGTCTCTTGGTTTGAGGAGACCGGCTCTAGATGAGCCCTGACTGATCAAGTCAACTGCCGACTGAGAAGTGAGAGCAGCTCAACGGAGCACGGAGAGACCACGGAAGGGGGAGAGAGTGGGGGTAGGAAACAAAAGGTATACATATCAGCATAACCAACTTTAAAGAAAAAAAATAATCTTCTTCTTGATGGATGGTCTTCTAAGAGTTGATAGATGATACTAGCGCAGCATGGTGAGTAAAGAAGTAGACGTAGTCCTCTTGCTCAAGGAGAAAATAGCTGACGATGGTAACGAGATCTGGTAGCCAAATGGATAAGTAAGTCCTCTGCACGATGAGGAATTGAGTAGCTTCAGAGGTTCGCTACTAGATGACGCTAGGTGGATCACAGAAGTTATATATCTGAAACATACTTATGAAGACATAAGAGACATGCCCAACAAGGAGAAAACAGATGATCACTGTTGGTGCTTGGCAAAGAGGAAGGAAAGAACGTGCAAAAGCATTCAAAATTATAATATCAGGTACCGTGCATTCCAAGAATGCACCACTAATACAGCCATCATAATTATCACCGGTTATCAGACAGATTCTACACACACCCAAAGTACACGGGGCTACATGACCACGTTGGCGCAGTCCCTAGACTAAGGAACCAACCATCCATTTATTAGTTTTATTTAATTTTTCGTATTTTTAATTTTTGGCCTTTTCAAAAGTAAGTGTCCACCTCTAAATTTTAAATCCCATTCAGAATTTGTATTCACAAACTGTGTTAACAGTGGCAGATGACCTCTGAGTTCCGCCTCTTAAAACAACAATAATTAACTAACTCAAGGGGCCAGGCTATCGCTAGATATAGATCCACTGAAACCTTCCAAATCCTTGCCTAGTGACATTCATTTCACCTCTATTTAACTCCTGTCATGAGGTTGATAATAATTGTCTTTTTAAGGACCCTATCTTCTAGATTTAAGGCCTCTAATGATGTGTGTAATTGTGTAAATAATGAAATGAACATATAACTCATGTTCTAAAAGAAATAAAGGACAAATATAAAGAAACTATCAACCCGGCCCGGCTTCGCCCGGGAACAGTTGTGAATGCATTACATGATACGCGCTTCTTTACGATGTCAATGAACTACGATCTATATCCGTTTTACGTCACTGCATGATGGGTTTAAATCACTGACTGACTATTAACTATATTATCATGGAGATGCATGTGCAACAAATTCTTGTCAGACGTAATTTAAGAATGGCGAGGTGCATGAAACACAAATCCCCCTTCCGTCCAAACAAAAAACACTTATAGTATACGTTATATTTAATATAACGATGTGTTCTCGCGTACGTTTTTGTACAAGTTTTCATGCTGAACAATTCTTACACTCATTGTATATTGATATTTTGAATGGTTTGCCCAGCGTAAGCTTAAAAAGCGTACGGACGCCAGGATATTTTTCGACTTTTTCTCTGAAATCGTTACTGCTTGGCTTCCTTTGATCACAAATAAATTATTTTCTATAGAAACTTTCCTCGAGGCATCATTTACAGAATGGTGAAATCCGCATCAAAATCCATGCAGTGGTTCTCGAGATTACCCGTGACATCCAAGAATCGGGAACTTTGTTTTATACTAAGAAGAGATTATACGCCAATCAGTTTAATTTAATATAATATAATCCCCCTTCCGTCCAATCTTAAATTGACTGTGAATTTTGCGGAACGAAATGTTCACAGGCGAAATGAGAGTTGTACTTCCAGGGAATGGCGAGGTGAATGAAACTCAAATCCCCCTTCCGTCCAATCTTAACTTGACTCTGTTTCACAGGCGAAATGAAGAAAACCCGAGTTGCATTTCCAGGGAAACTCCAAACACAACCACCCTTCTCAGAAGTCTTAACTCAACACGACTCGACGGTTTGCTGCTGGCTGTATCTGGGGCAATAGATTCGCCCGCTAGCTAGACTGTAACGGGGATGATAGACTCGCCCTTAGCTAGCTCGTAACCTGTCGCCTCAGTAGTAGAATGGACAGGGTTGGAAGAAATTTACACGTAAAAACACGTAGTGGGCGATGTATTAAAGATAGACATATGCTCTCGCGGACTTTTTTGTAAAACTTTTAATGCTGAACAATTCTTACACTCATAGTATTTAGATATTTTTAACGGTTTGGCCAGCGTAAGCTTACAAAGCGCTCGGACGCCAGTTTTTTTTTCGACTTTTCTACTGAAATCGTTACTGCTCGGCTTCCTTTGATCATAAATAAATTATTTTCTACAGAAATCATCCCCGAGATATCCTTTACAGAATAGTGAAAACCGCATCAAAATCAATCCAGTGGTTCTCGAGTTTACCCGTAACATCCAAGAATCGGGGACTTGGTTTTATACTAAGTAGAGATTAAGGACAGGGAAAATAAATGCTCCCAACCCTCCAAGAATGAGGAAATATGAAACAAGGGCCAATTATGGCGGGAAAATGAAAGACACCCTAGGCCTATGATACGCTGATAATGTCGGGGTCAGAGAGAAAAATAATTGACCAAGGGAGTTCAACAGGAAGGAAGACGGAGAGAATCTGAGCCTAAGACAGTGGAAGAAATGCCGGACTCGGTTGTGGTCCAGTGGACGCCTACCTACGTACTACTCGTCGTATGTCTCTGGGAGAAATGGCCTTACAAATTCTGAAGGTATTTATGATGGTATATTGCTTTTCACGGTCATTGATTAAAACTCAGCAATTCTTCTAGGTTTGTGCCGTTTATTGTGTGGGGTTTCGCCTAGGACACCAAGCTGGCTGATCACCGGGCTATGGCTAGACGTAGATCCACTGGAACCTTCCAAATCCCAATATACGATAGTTTTAGAAGCCTTCATAGGAAAGATATGACTGCTCTAGCGTTTAGTTCCCACAGTAAAGAGGCGCAGGTGCGCTTTATAAAAAGGGAGGTAGCGCACAGTTCTTTACTCCTGTGGGGGTCCGGGCGGGGACACCTAGAGCTCGCTGATGAGCCTAGCTTGGTGTCCTAGGCTAAACCCCACACAAGACACGGCACAAACCTAGAATAATTGCTGAGTATTTATTATTCTTTTCCTAAGGATTAGGAACTTCAATGGCATATAAGGGAATTTGTCCGTGTGCTAACGTCACGTATTTCTAGGCCAATGGCAGTGGTCGCAACGACAGCTGATCATTTCAATGGGTCATAAGTTCCGAAAAATATGTCTTAGAAAGTATTTTCTGGGGATTTATGTCGAATAACAGCCTACTTGTATTTCCTAAGCTATAAAGGGGATCAAATTCACCTCTTCCCAGTGTGTGCCTTACGAGGCTGAGTGTGCCCCGTTCTAGCTCTCAGACAAGAATTACATTTATTGGCTGCGTAGGGAATCGTACCCAGAATCTTTGGGTCCCGAATCTGAATACGTACCTTGGCATCACATAAATGGTGGTGCTGTTGTAGACAGGCTGTCTCCAAAAATATTATACCTCTGGTCGAGGATGCTAAACAGAATATTGTGAGACTGGGAACTAATGGTTAAGCAGGCATAGTCCTAGTTCAGGCACCGTAAGGTGGTTACAACTTCCAACAATTACTTTGAGTTGTACGTATGTACCTTAGTAACTATATAGCTACTATGAATTATACGATGTTGCAAGGATGTGCAAGGGTCTAGTATGAAGTGTATGATGTTGCAAGAAGGTGCAAGAGTGCTCTATGAAGTGTATCTTGTTACAAGAAGATGCAAGAGTGCTCTATGAAGTGTATCATGTTACAAGAAGGTGCAAGAGTGCTCTATGAAGTGTATCATGTTACAAGAAGGTGCAATAGTGTGCTATGAAGTGTATGATGTAGCACTTGTGTGCTATGAAGTGTTTGATGTTACAAGGAGGTGCTATGAAGTGTATGATGTTGCAAGAATGTGCAAGAGTGTGCTATGAAGTGTAGGAAGTTGCATGAATATGCAAGAATGTTCTAGGAAATGTATGATGTTGCAATAAGGTGCAAGAGTGCTGTATGAATTGTATGAAGTTGCAATAAGTTTCAGAAGTGATCTATGAAGTGTATGATGTTGCAAGAATGTGCAAGAGTGATCTATTAAGTGTATGATGTTGCAAGAATGTGCATGAGTGCTCTATGAAGTGTATGATGTTGCAATAAGGTTCAGGAGTGATCTATGAATTGTATGATGTTGCAAGAATGTGCAAGAGTGTGCTATGAAGTGTATGATGTTGCAATACGGTTCAGGAGTGATCTATGAAGTGTATGATGTTGCAAGAAGGTGCAAGAGTGCTGTATGAAGTGTATGATGTTGCAAGAAGGTGCAAGAGTGCTGTATGAAGTGTATGATGTTGCAAGTGTGTGCTTTGAAGTGTTTGATGTTGCTATGAGGTGTATGACGTTGCTACAAGGTAGATGTTATTGGTATGAATTGTAGGATATTGCTATCTTCTGTGAGATGTTGCTATGAAGTGTAGAATGTTGCTATGAGTCGTGTGCTTTTATGGAAGTTAAATAAAAATAACCATTTCCGACCATTGCGTTGGTTACCCATCTCCAAAATCGTAGGTCAGACTCATCTACCAACTGTGTAAGTTTTATAATAAAGCTTGGAGGCATTCTGTATACGTTTCTCCCAGAGAGATTCTAGTTGGACTGTTTTCTTGTTGACGCGCAAGAACAATTAGAGTAACGAAATAAAGAGCAGATGGACATTCCTCGTGTTTGTTGGAGGCTGTCAAGGCTCATAATTCATAGCGCCTAATTCATCTGCTTACCTCTACTGGGAATTCTGCAACCATTAGTCTCCCTGTCAAGATACTCTGCCTTATCCCTTGTTTGGCCAACAAAGGAGCAACCATTACTTACAAACAATGAAGTATGTTTTAATTAATGCACATTATCCTAGCGAGTCACTCGCTTAATGTAAAATGTGTCATCAATTGTGAGATTGGTTCGTGGTCGCGCAAGTAGCTATCTGGAGCTAGTCTCTTCAAAGTTGTGCCCACAGGGTGGGCGACCACGGGACCCTAGCTGAGTCCGGAATGGCTTCCACTTGTGCCGGGTTCCTCTGTCATCATTTCTGTCTATGCCATAGATTGATGGCATGTAAAAGAACCTTCCACTAATTAAACTTGTGTGAAGCTAAATTTGCAGGTTAGATTTCGCTGAAACGCTCTATCAATGTTCCAACGTTTACCACTATGTGTCAGTGACATCTGGTTGCGAAAGTTGAACTACTTGAAATTTAACAGAATTTGTTGCTCACCCCATGGGTGTCCGCATTGAAGCAGCTACAGACTCTGGTGAGCCGAACATGTCCTCGGAAACTCCCTTAACTAAAAGCCATACGCTAAATAAATAAATAAATAATTCTGTCCACCTCCCTTGGTCAACTCTTGTTCTCTTCCAACTCCGATGGTATTAAGGTATCCGAGGCCTAGAGAGGATTTCGATGTCCCGCCTTAATTGGCCCGTGTCTCATCTTCCCTGATACCCTTATTCCTTGAGGGATCAGACCTCTCCTTTACTATTCATGACCCTCACGGGTATATTTTGCTTTCTGTACAAGGCCATAGAGGAGACAGAGTGTGATTAGCTCCACCACTTATGGTGCACCGTTGATGCTGGACGCTGTCTTCCTTTGGGTAATCATCATATCATATCATATCGTATGGCCTCGGGTGCCGGGTGCAAGCTTTGTTGTAATTTGACACCCAGAGGGTAGCTTGCATGTCGAATTTCGTTGTTCCTTGAATCACTATGAAAGTCAAGGAGGTTAGATAGCCAAGCTCCTTGAACACTATAGCGCTTTCTAGTAGAGAAATGAGGAACTTTGTGTTGGCGGAGACTCCCGAGATTAATTTTGCCTTTATGAACACGGCCTACTGAATTCAAATGGGTTCTTTGACATGCCAACATCGTATGACACGCGTGTCGTATTTTTGCCGCCTTTCAAAAAAAAAGAACACTTAACACGGCCAGGAGCGAACCTGCAATCTTGGGGTTAGTAGACCGACACGCTATCCACTCACCCACCGTGGCAATAAAGTCCTGCAAATTGGCTTCATTCTTATGCTGGTTCCATTTGATCCACACCAATCGTCTGGCCTCATTACCCTCATCGCATTTGCTGGACCACCATGGGTGCTTATTTCCCTAAGGTCCACTAGCGATCGTCTCCTGAGCTACTTCTATTATGCCGCTTCTAAGGGGGGCCCACGTTGTAGTGGTAATAATCCTATTGGTATGATAGCGCAGTCTTTCTTGGTAGCTTGTGCTGTCATTTTTAAGTTCAGTAGTATCAATATTCTTGGGATCTTCTTGCTCGTCACTGGCATACCATTGCACAGTGGGCCAAAATCGAAATCAAGGGGGAAAAAAATATTTTTACGTTTTAATCATGAATTTAGAGTGAAAGCAACGTATATAATTTGTTTACTTCCTAATAAACATCAGTTAAGACCTTTTTAAGCTAAGTCTACACACGCAAGAAATTGTCGATGACTAGGAGTTGGATAGAGCTTTCAGTTATCTATTCAGAACAATTTTCTACCCCTAATTTACTTTAACAAAGTCACAAAGTTCCACCTTTGACATAATCATCAAACCCTGTGCTTCAAACAGTTGTAAACGTGTGAGAACTGGTTGCGCGGCATTTTCTAAAACGTAAAATAACTAAGTAAGTTGCAAAAAGATGCAAAAAATCTTATAACAGGCGTAAACTACAAGATGTTATCTACATTTTAACATTAAGTAGAAAGTGACGCAGAGTGACGCGACATACTAAAAATTTAAGTGAAAATATAATTTTAAAAATAATAGTTAAATATTACATAATGCAAATATAGCTAAAATTACGTAACAATTACGCCCATTAATAACTAAAACACGTTACAAAGATCATATCTTCAGCTGCATGTTCCATCTTAAAGCATCACACTAACCACAAAGACAACCAAACCACAGCCACTTACATTCACCCTCCAATTCAGACGGCTCGAACAGTGGTGACAGATTTACACTAAGATACGTTTATATCCCAGAATAGTGAGCGGCAATTATATGATAATGCTGTAGAAGTAATACATTTTGATTTTTTAATTATGAAAATAATTTTTTTTTTTCTTCCTAGATTTCGATTTTGACCCACTGTGCATTGGTCTTTTTTTGCGGCTTCAGGTTCATCTTAACCAGGATAGGTAGTGATCAGAGTCGATGTTGGCTCCCTTTAGCACCTGGACGTTCATGATGTCACAGTGGTGTTGTCTGTTTATTGCAATGTGGTCGATCTGGAACTGACCGAGCATGCTGTTTGGGCTGCGCCACGTCATGGCCTTCCTGGGTTGATGGTCGTGGACATCAAGAGTAGTCCATAATTTGTGCACAATCTGATTAAACGTTCCCCGTTCTTGTTGGTTCTTTTATGAGCAAGGTATCGTCCTACGATTTTCCGGTATTTATGTTCTTTCCCAGTTAGGACGTTGAAACCACCTAGCAGTATAATCGTGTGGTGATGCGGCATCTTCAGGGGTATCCCAGTACTGGTCTGTGGTCTCTGAGTTTTCCATGTTAGAGTCGTCAGTAGGAGCATGTAAGTTAACTATGGAGTATCCCCTATTGTTGCATTTGATGGCTAGTACTGAGGTCCTGTCGTTAGGACAGGAGAAGTCAAAAACACTTTTAATCCAACTGTGGTGAACTGCGAAGCCAGTCCCCAGGAAGGGTACGTCGTCCATAACTCTCTTACCTGGCTTGCCCTTATTCCTGAGACTCCATAGCATCTTCATCTGGGAGCCTAGTCTCTTGTAGGGCTGCGAATGGATGTCTTTATCATTCAGGACTTCAAGTGTGTGTTTAAGTTTCTTGGTCTTTATCAAGGAGTTTATATTTATGGTAGCTAAATATTTGATGTTCCTTTTATGTTTTTCTTAGTTCCAACTGAGTCACATGAAGGTATAAGTGTAGGCTCCCCAGAGTCCGATGGCCTACATGCCCCGTCATGAGCGGGGGTGGATTGGTTACCACCTGGGGTACAATCTTTATTAGTTTGTACTTCATGTTTAACAGTCTATCACACAAGTGTGTAGGATTGGTTACCCGAAGGTAACGGATTGTTAACTATCAAGGTTGTAAGCCTTGAAGCCCCCAGCACTAATCGCCTCACCGACCCAGCTTCCCGCTGGGATTGGTTATCCAGCCTTCCACTGGGTTGCTCAGCTTAACAGTGGCACCATTTGTAGGTTATGTGCTGGATTTGGAGTGAAAGAGGCTAGTTGGATTCTCTTGCTGAATCCAATATTTTCATGTTGCAGATGGCCAGCAAGAACGCTTTTCACTCCCATTTGTCAGAGTCTGAAAGGTCGGTTTCCAGGACCCCATCCAATTGTATTTATTGATCTCATTTTTTTTTTTCAGGATCTGTAAACCACCCTTTACAGATGGGTACAACCCTGTTCACCGACTGAAAGGCATTAAAAATCGATTACTATTGAAACAATACGTTCTCTCTTTCTCGGGGTTGTGGTTGATTATACTCTATGAGGGATACTTTTAAAACATTATTCTCCATTTATTCTATTCTTTCCACAATCAATCCAAGAATCTCTTCCAATCCTTCCACACAAAACCAAGTCCATGGCAAACACAATACTCATCTAACTTCTTCCCTCATACATTTCTACAATCTCCATAGATAATCTCACTAAGATACTCACTAATAGTCAGACCTATAACCAAATGTTTACAGCATGGAATAAAAAATAATCAAAGACATAAAAAACAGCATCAAAATTGAAATAAAAATACAGATGTGTCACTTTAAGGTTCATGGCCCCTCCCACCTCACTACTAGATCATTACAAGGAATACCATGGCTCCAGGCTCAATACTCCTTGCAATGATCTATCAGCAAAACGGTAGCCATGCTACAACCTTAACCTAAAATAATCTAAGGAAAATGAACAGTGACACTATGGCAACACTGAAAAATGGCTTCCAACACGTTGATGATTTGATATTGAAACCAAGCTCTCCTTTAGTTTGGGGCGTGGTGGCTCAGCGGTCTAGCTGTATGCTTCTCACCAAGGCTGTCCAGGTTCGATTCCCGGTCAATACATGTGAGATTTTCGAAGTGAAATGCCACGTCCTGTGGTTCGGATTCCACGTAAAGAGGAGGTCCCGTGGCTCATGATCTCTAGATTAACGGTCACGTTAAACTACAAGCTTCCTTTTTCTCCTTTAGTTTACCTTATAATGAGCAGACACTATCACTAACTTGTGTACGAAGGGTAAGAACCTGCGCTTGCAATGGGGCGATTTGCTTTAAGCTACTGACTGTACCTCTGTGTCTATTCTGTCACATTAAGCACACGGGTTTTAACTGTCAATCAACTAGAGGTGGCGCTCTGACAAGCCTTCCTTTGTTTCTCAAAGATCAAATAGATTTGACGTATTTATACAAGAGGCTGAATGATCACGTGGTCTAAACCCCTCAAATAATACAATAACCAAATCTTGGAATGCTGTCACAGATTGTAACCAATATTATCCCAGCGAATTCATTTGTTACTCTCATAGTTATATCTTCTCACGTTTAGGAAAACACCTATCACAATTGAGTACAATCGTGTTTACCGACTGAAAAGCATTAAGGGTAACATAGAGCCAAAGGATCCAAAACAATACTGGTTTTAATGTTATATCTTGGTTGGTTGGTTCCTTAGTTTAGGGGCTGCGACAACGCGGTCATGTAGCCCCGTGTACTTTGGGTGTGTGTAAAATCTGTCTGATAACCGCCGTTAATTGTGATGACTGTATTAGTGTGTGTATCTGTTTTAGGTAGATTTCATTAGAAAGCTAACTATTGCAATGGGTACCATGTTTCGGCTTCCGGAAAATTTCGACATATCGTCGCGTTTCACATCCCCCTGACCCCAAAACAACCGTCAGTTCAAAAGTTTATATATAATTTATGTATATATATATATATGTATATCAGTTTCTTGTGGAAACTGCCGTAATTTTGCACCAATCACTTTGAATTTTTTACAGAATATGTATACCTATAAAATATCGGTCGAGTTCGTTACTGGGCTAAATCGGTCGAAGGGGGTGCAAATGGGGGGCATTTTTCGAAAAAGTGAAATATTGCTATAACTCTCTTAATATTTGAAATATCGAATCCGTTAAAAGTTCATACTATGTGTCGGATAAAGTCCAAAAATTTATGTTTGAAGAGTTTGTTTATAGCACCAACCATTGACCAAAGGGGTGGGAAAAAGTGGGTTTTTCGGGAAACATTAATCATATCTCTGTTAATAGGCACAATATCAAAACCGTACAAAATGGACAATATTCCCCTAATAATTACCTAAAACTTTTGTCTGAAAGAATTTTTGATATGACCCACCATTACGCCAAGGGATGAGAAAAATGATTTCGGAATTATAAGAAAATGCCAAGAGCTATCAGAGATTGCCATGGCAACACTACTAAATTGATGAGGGATGAGCCATCAGACGTTGCCATGACAACGCACTTGCACGAGATTAGATTCAGATTTCCATCTGACTAAGTGTGAAGCGGCTTCGGTGACGTAACTGGTAGCATGCTGAACTTCTATGCCCAAGGTCGCGGCTTCAAAGCCGGCCGAAATCATCGGATTTTCTAAGAGCGCTAAAAATCCCTCAGTATGCTTTCCTTTGGAGGGGAAATTCCAACGTTCGGTGTGAGTTGCTGGTTGCGGTGGCATCTAGTAGCCAATTTCACAGCTAGGTGTCGTTGACAATAGTATCTGGTAGCAACATTAGGAACTACTGCTTGAAATTGACCGTCTGCAGTCCTTACCTGAATTACAGACTAAGAAGGTTACCGTCCACATAAGAAAATAAAATGTTTAAAATATGCATAAAATGACGAAAAACAAAGTTAATTAAGCTCCAATTATAAAAAACGTTCTCGCAATCAATGAGGTCTGATTCTTCTACGAAAACCTGCATATTCTGCCTGTTTTCGCCTATCCCCAAGTTTGCCCGGTGAAATCTACCTCCGCCTTCCGGCGTGCCGAGAGGACTTTTTAAATTCAAGTAAGGACTGCAACTTTGAATTTTTCAAATAGTTTCTACTTTTGCCGCCAAACGCCGCTGTCAACGACTACTAGGCCTAGTTCAGAACATAGCTAATAGACGCCACCGCAGTCGGCTCTTGGCAACGAACGTAGAAACCTAAGAGCGTTGTTTACATTCTTAACCTGTACAATTTAGCTTAACACAGGTGTAATTAGTGGAAGGTTCTTTAACATGCCATAAATCTATGACATGGGACCTCCGGCTTTACTTCCCCTCCGAAGGAAGGCATACTGAGGAAAATTTAACGCTCTTAAAAATCCGACGGCTTCGGCCGGGTTTGAACCCGCGATCTTAGGCATAGCAGCTCAGCATGCTACCAACTACGCCACCGAAGCCGCCAAATTGTCATGTCTGTGCCTCTCATAAATCTTATACAACAATTATATACATTTCCAAGGAAACACACATCTTGATATTAAGAACGAAGTTTTACATTTTGAAAATTCAAACCATAAATAATTTTATCCATTTTTCCAAATTTGGTCCTTGCTTTGTGCTGATCTTCATTGACTCCCTATTTATCTCCCATATTTATTGGATTTTTTTGACTGGCGTCCTTGTGTTTTTAAGCTTACGCTTAGCAAACCGTTAACAATATCAAGATTTAATGAGTGTAAGAATTGTTCAGCATGAAAAGTTCTACAAAATCGTACGCGAGAGCATATCTCTATATTCAAAATATCGTCCGCTATAAGTGTTTTTAGATTGGACGGAAGGGGGATTTGTGTTTCCAGCACCTCGCCATTCTTAAATTAGGTCTCACAAGAATATTATTTGTTGCACATGCATCTCCATGATAATATAGTGAATAGTCCAGTCAGTGATTTTAACCCTACCTCACTTGGTCAACTCTTGTTCTCTTCCGACCCCGACGGTATTAGGGTATCCGAGGCCTAGGGAGTCTCTTCCTTTCCCGCCTTAACTGGCCCTTGTCTCATCTTTCCTGACACCCTCCTTCTGTGAGGGGTCAGCCTTCTTTTCCTTTTCCTTTTACCTCCTGCCTCGTGCTCAAGTCCCTTAAGGAGGCAGGGTGTATGTAGCCCCACCACTTCTGGTGCACCCTAGATAATGCTACACCCTCAGGAGCTCACGGCTGGTGAGTTCGGGAGTTGACGACCCCGAGGGATTCCTGAGCTGGGTCCGTTTTCCCCTTTTGTCCCTTACCTGTGGGGCGGACCCTCTCCTCTTTCACTTTCCTATATGCCTTTCATGGCTCTCCTTCCTTCCAAGTCCCTCAATCCGCATTCTTCGAGGGTTGAGGGCATTTCTTTTCGTCTGTCCTTTATTTGCCTTATTCTCCTTTAGTTTTCCATTTCTTCTTCTAGTATAGTAGTTAGTTTTAAGTTTGCATTTCATTTTCATCTTCACAATCACCCAAACCATCAGGGGCCGATAACCTAGATGTTAGGCCCCTTAAAATAATAATTATCATCATCATCATCGATTTTAACCCATCATACCGAGACTTAAAACAGATTTAGATCGTACTTCATTGACATCGTAAAGAAGCGCTTATCACGTAATGTATTCACAACTGTTCCCGGGCGAAGCCAGGCCGGGTTGCTAGTTTCCATATAATTAATTATTTAATTAATCGTTATATTTTCATTCCTATTTTGACCAATTTCAAAAAATAATGTTCACATTTTATAGAAAGACTAATTACAACCAAAACAAGAAGTTCCGTGAAGAACTATACAGCCTACTTTTCATGCCAATGATTATTCTACAGAATATGAACCTATCTAGAATAATGACGAAATTAAGTTGCTAGTATCGAAATTTCCAATTAGTTCGAAATACTGTATACCTGGCATAATGTATCCTAATAGAGCACTACAGTTGGCAGCCCTGATGACTGAATATATTCTTAGTTCCGTCTCTTAAGGTACAAAATACAAAATTTGGTTGAAGTCCAATGAATAGCATGGACGTTACATGCAGTTAAACATTGGATCTAACAGCGCGCGTAAAATCATGTTGGCAACAATGTCATGCATGTATTGGTCAGAAATAATCTGAAATAATATGATCTATTGTTGTGCCAATTTTGAATGAAATCCATTAGTTAGTATAGAAGTTACATGCATTTTATAATTGGACCTATCAGCAGGCTTAGAATCATGTTGGCAGCACTGACGTATATTAGTTACTCCAAATTCGTCTAGAATGCCAGGTACTATACGTGTGCAAAGTTTAGAGCTATTGGCTTGCATACATTCTGATATATTGATATTAGGGTAACAAAAATAGGGACAGCACATATTAACAGTTGGCAGCCCTGGTTGTTCCTTAGAATACGCATAGTCATATCTGTTATGGTACACATAGCACATACGAAATTTGGTTGAAATCCAAATGATAGTATGGAAGTTACATGTATTTAAAGTTGGACCTGTCAGCAGGCTTAGAATCATGTTGGTAGCACTGACGTATATAAGTTACTCCAAATTAATATAGAATGTCAGGGACTATACGTGTGCATAGTTTAAATCTGTCGGCTTGCATACTTTCTGATATATTGGTATTTGGATAAAATAAATTAGGAGCATTTATTAACAGTTGGCAGCCCTGGTAGGTCTGAAGAATACGCTCAGTCATATCTGGTTATGTACACATACAACATACGAAATTTGGTTGAATTCCAATTGATAGTATGGAAGTTATATGCATTTACAAATTGGACCTATCAGGAGGCTTATAATCATTTTGGCAACACTGCCATGTTTAGCCTCCTGGAAATTAAACTGAAATATTATGATCTGTACGTGTGCCAATTTTGAAATAGCTCCCATTCATACTTTCCAAGATATCCAACATGGAGCTCAAATTTCAATTGCGATTTTTTAGCAGTTGGTAGCACTGACATCATTTTCAAATATGACCGTGAGATATTCAGGTATAGATCTTTACTCCTACCAAATTTTGTTTCGATTGCTGCAGCCGTTTAGGAGTTGATAGGGGGGGACACACACACAGCCAGACAGAAGGACAGACAGACAGACAGACAGAAGGACAGACAGACAGACAGACATTTGCCCGATCTCATAAGTCTACTTTTTTCCTCATTTTTGCAAAATGTGAAAAGTAGGCTAAAAATGTAGAAGGGTGCTATACTCAACCTATTACGAGCCTATACTAACATATTATGCAGCTGGAACATGGACTACTACAAGAAGAGAGGAGAGTAGAATACAAGCAGCGGAGATGAGGCACAGAGGGCAAGACCAGAAGAGGCAGAGTTAGAAATGAAGAGATAAGAATAAGGACAGGAATCTTGAAGCTGCAGCACAGGATAGAAACAACAAAGTTAAAGTGGATTGGTCACATGATGAGGATGGAGGAGAGAGTACCACAGAAAGCCTTTCCCGAAACGATGACAGGGAAGAGACCACGAGGAAGACCCCTAGATAGATAGTTGGGTACAGTTTGGAAGTGCTTAGAAAAGAGGGGAAGAAAACCTGAAGATGTAATTTTAAAAAGTAGAGGAGTGGTGGAGAGACAGACAACAATGGAGGTCTTTAATTCACAACCCGACCCAGGAAGCTGGAAACGGGAAATGTAGATTATGATGATGAGAAGTTTGAGTAAGACTCTTTTAGTATGCAGGGTGATTCTTATTAACATTTAAAACTCTCTATAGCCACGTTAAGACAAGTAATTTGATATAGGACTCTTAGGGTCGCATGTGACCGGAAATACCTTAAAAGTGAAGCACAACTGTTAAACATATGACGTCATCAAGCCCGTGCTCTCTTACTCACACCAAAGCATCCAAAGCAAACGATGAATGTCATATCACTCTTGCTCCGAGTCCGCCTGTGCGACTCGGGCACGTGGGGTTCGAGGTTCAAATCCGGGGCCTATCCACCAGCTTTCTTTGTTCTCGGTCTTCTCCTTTCAAGTGGAAGCAGATCGTTTGTTGACACTAAGACGCGAATCCAGAGTGATATGATATTCAACGTTTGCTTTGGTGTGCGTAGGAGAGCACGAGCCTGACCGTTCGAGCAGCGCCACCTCCCACCGCGCAGTTCGTCACTCCTGTGGGGGTCCGGGCGGGGACACCAAGAGCCCGCCGATGAGCCAGCTTGGTGTCCTAGGCGAAACCCCACACAAGACACGGCACAAACCTAGAAGAATTGCTGAGTTTTAATTCAATGGCCGTGAAAGCCAATATACCATCTCATTGTCTGGAATAATTCCATTGCTGTCTTTAGTGATATGTCCCGGAGATGCGTCATGTCGTTCATGGCTCTCAGTGCAGCGTGTACTCTCTCCTTGCAGTGGGTTGTAAAATCTGTTCTTGTAGTCTGCAATTTCACATTGGATTAAATGGGACATTCATTTTCTTCAAGGTCCCCTTAATGTTTGAACACATCTTCACAAAATACTGTGAAGATTATTATTTTTATGTAGGTATTTAAATTATTGCCACGTATGTGCATGTCATCCATCAATATGATGTTTCTAAGTTAATTACTCTAGTAATATTTTTTTTAGTTCATTAGTGCAAGAACGGAAGCCTCCGTGGCTTAGGCGGCAGCACGCCGGCCTCTCACCGCTGGGTCCGTGGTTCAAATCCCGGTCACTCCATGTGAGATCTGTGCTGGACAAAACGGAGGCAGACAGGTTTTTCTCCGGGTACTCCGGTTTTCTCTGTCAACATTTCATTCCAGAAACACTCTCCACTATCATTTCATTTCATCTGTCATTCATTTAATCATTGCCCCAGAGGAGTGCGTCAGGCCTCGGCAGCCGGCACAGTTCATATCCTCGCCGCTAGATGGGGGCTTCATTCATTCCATTCCTGACCCGGTCGGAGACTGGAAGCAGGCTGTGGATTTGCATTTTCAGTGCAAGAACGATGTTTGCATTTCCTCTGGAGTCTCCTAAAAGAATGGGCACATTCATGATATTACAGTGATTATTCCGCCAATTAACAATACCTCAATATATTGAAAACAGTTTTGAGAATATGTTCCAATGTTTTAGAAAAAATAATGAACTGAAATCAAAATAAAATAAATTATAGTCCGTTTTGATTGTAATGGGTTATGTTACTTTAAATATGCACATAATAGGTCACATTAAAATGTCTCTATCAATGCCTTGTTAAACACGGTTCAACTTTGAAAATGTTGGCTTTTGATTCCAAAAGTTGAATCAGTATAACTGCAATGGAGGGCACACGCACATGCGCATTCGAGCTGTTGGTGGACTCTGTTCGCTATAATGTAATTCCACGCATACATTGTCCATTCTTCCTCTGTGTACCATTTCTATTTCACTGCATACCTCGGACATGGATCATTATTTCTTTTTCATATTTCATGTGTTGATAGCCTCACGAATAAGCCGACGAATGGGACTAATAACTCATTTTTAGCCTATATGCATTTAAGAAAAAATAGTTTTATGATATCGCCTTTTGTCCGTGTGTGCGTCCGTGTGTGTCGCCCTAAATTCGTCTTAACGGCTAAAGCGATTAAGATAACACTCGGTAAGTTCATAGTAATATTTTGGCAGCCCCGACCGTACCCGTCAAATTTTATTACGTCTCACCAATCCAACATGGTCGCTGAGAAAAATATTTCACCGGCATTCTATATCTCCGATGCTATTACTCATACTACCCTGAAATTTTGTACGGTGATGAAGGGCACTACTAGATGTGCACCTATGTAACTTTAAAAATCCTGTTAACTACAAAGCGAACATGGCAGCCAAGCGAATTTGTAACATGCTAATAGACGGTTCTCGCGATTTAACAATCAGAACGCAGTGAAACTGGTACAGCAAATGACTATACAAATTGCAATTCACTGACATCTAATTAAGTTCTATTGTTTACATAAAGTCAAGATGGCGGTTGTGCGAAATTTTAAAACAAAGTTTTTATATCTTGTGTTCTAATCAATCTATGGAAATCAACGTCTGAATAATGGGCATACACACACACGGACGCACACACACACACGGACAAAATGTGACGTAATAAGCCTATTTTTAGCCTACTTTCGATTTTTGCAAAAAATGAAAGTAGACTTATGAGATCAACACAGGGCGAAAAAAGTGTGTCTGTCTGTGTGTGTGTATGTGTGTGTGTGAGTCTGTGTGTGTGTGTGTATGTGTGTGTGTGAGTCTGTGTGTGTGTGTGTGTGTGTGTGTCTGTGTGTGTGTGTGTGAGTGTGTGTACTCTGAATGTCTGTCCCCCCCTATCAATTCGAACACGGTGAAACCGAATTGAACGAAATTTGGTACAGAGGTAGCACTAGTAAAGGACACCTCAGTGTCATACTTTATATCGCCGCCATCTTTACCAAAACAGAATGGCGGCCACTCAAATGTTCAAAACGTAAAATCAAATTACGGCTAAACTAATCATCCGATCTCTACCAAATTTGGTGACAACATACCTTTATATAGGACGCGTCTTTCACCCAAAATTCAAGGTCATCGGCCATGCCATTTCAGGATGGCGGCCGTGTGAATTATGCAACCATTTTAATAAATAGCTTAAGACCCACCAATTCCGATTATCGAGCCTAGGGGGGTTTAAGCTATCCTGAAGGTCGTGATCCGTTATTTATTATAATTTAATATTATAATATTATACAGTATGAGTGGCTTAAAAGAGCTGAGCCGTTTGTATCACACGACAAGATGGCAGCTGTCCTCATGTGCCTGTCTTATATTTCAGTAGTTTTAGTATGTTGTATGTGATATACCGTACTGATACAATAATATAAACTTTGTATGAAATGATCTTTAATGAAGATGTACTGCAGTGAAGAAATCGTTTATTTAAAGTCATTATTTGCCAACAGTTTGTATCTAATATGTCAGTTAAGAACACCTGACGTCATGGATGCGGTTAGCTCTGGGCTAGCACGTTAGTCTGACACGCAGTTGACTGGGGATCGAGTACTGCTACAGTTAGTTTTTTTTTTCTTGAATTCTTTTACAAATGATATGCTCGAGATTTTTCCACAGATACTGAATAAAATGTCATTTAGCTCAAAGGAGAGGATAAAATATACACTCGTATATTAATAAAATCACAGTCCCAGCATCGCACATAAACAGAAGACAATAGGAAAAGGAGAATAGAAGAACTAGATACACGTTGTCATTAACCACAGCCTTCTTAATGCCTCTGTACGGTGCTGTCCTCTTGTGGATTATGTGGGTAATATTGTTCCAAACATAACGCTGTGTAAATGCCTGAGCTGGCCTCCTGAAGTAAGGCAATTTTGTAATACTGGTAGTTCAACTATTAGCCACGATCGCGCTCCGAATACCTTTAAACACTGCCAGCTGGATCGCCTCCCTCTTGGCTACTTTAAACTGCCTACTCATTCAACACCCATAGAACACTGTCATCGTAGTACATTACGATGGCAGTGCATAGGCGTACAAGATAAAGATTAATTCACTGATAGGTCGCAGCACCACCTACTGTGATTGGGGCGGAGGATTCTTAATTTTGCAGGCTGGCTTAATATAGAGATTAACGGACGTGAATGCATTACAATAAGTTAGTAGTTTTGTTATTCAATCATCATAAAGTATATAATATTGATTTTGACACTTACTGGCTTATTATCAATATAAAAGAAAACAAACAATACATTGTGGTAGGGGTGATTGTGCTAGGGATGAGGACAAAGAGTCATAAAGATACCCATACATTTAGGAGAAAGTAGGCTATATGTTCTTTGCTGAACATCTTGTTTATAAATGAAAAAAGGCCCAAAAAAAGTACTGAGCTCCGCCCATGTATATTGCAATCTCATGTATTGTAAAAATTGTGAACGGTTAGCGTCTAGGGTTAAAGAAAGATACCCTTAAAGGCCTTCTCCCACCAATATATTGTTCATCTTATATCAAGATTGAAATATGTATGACGTCACAACCAAGGCAGCCAAGCAAGGAGACCTACTTCCTTCTCTCCACCCGGAAGAAGTAGAGCTGCTATTAGCCATGAGAAAAGGAACAAATTAGTGAAACCTCGGCATGCGAAGTCGTTCTTCCACAGCCGCTGATTAACAGAGGGACGAGACGCGTCATGCGTCCTATTGACTCCCCGGGCGTCGTCTCTCGAGGAATGTAGAATATTAAAATTCCTGAGTTGTTTTGAAGATGGCCCCCGATACGCTCTTGTGTCGTCTTGTCCCGGCACTAATCAACTAAAAAGAATGATAGGTACGCGACCAGGCGTTATTTACCACCATAGGAATGTCACGTAAAAATAGAATCTTTTCCGTAACATGAATAATCACACACATACGTACGACTCTTTAAAAAATACCAATGTACAAAGAAATGTACACGGTCCATAGCAGTAAATGTTTCCACGACAAAATACGAGGGGCGTACTACATTGGTTTACTTTATATGTTTCGATCCAAATGAAGTACATTACACATCAGTTGTTACGTCCACCTTCTCAACATAATCTACTTGTAACTTTATGCACTTTTGCCATTGATTTGTCAGTATCTCCAGATCTTCCTGAAGCCATTGTTTGGGAGTGCTGCGTACCCTTAGCGACTTCATCAAATTTACTGAAAATCAAGAATACTAATCGACGACATGCCACAAGAATAAATTTACAGCTAAAGCACCAATAGAAAATCGGCCATGTTATGAAGGTGTCACTTCCAACATTTATATTTAATTTAATTCGCTAGCTAATCCTAACTGAAGTTAATATCAGATGATAAGCATCTGTGACGAAAAATACAAATCTAGAAAAGCAACCAGTCTAACATTACAGGAAAAAGCTCATCTATTACACACATAATACATTTCACATTAATAAATAACATTCTTATTATTAAATAATTCATAATTAACCATAGCACTCCTTCCTATGCATTTCTATGCGCTATTTGCAATGGGAGGTCATCTGAGTGTGTGTAACCGTTGGCAGTGGCATGGATAGAAAAGCGTCTTCGCCCCACGTAGTTGTCAAATGTCCACATATTCAGAGATTTCTGCGACATTCAGTCAAAAGTCTATTATTCCGTCGTCTCACATGGTTGCATATGACCGTAAGCATTTAACAGACATCCAAGAGCTGTTCAGTCCACCTGGACTCAAACACAATCAAGGTCAGCGCATGGCCTCGCCTCGCATGTACCGCAGTACAACTCAGATTTAAAACAAGCAGTTTTCTAGCACGATAAAACCTGACTGCTAGCTCGTTAAAGAGTTTCTTTACACATTTCCTAAACTGTAACCGCGTTGCCGCAGCCCCTAAACTGAGGAACGATCCAACCAACCAATGATTAATATATATAAACCTAGCCAGAATAATGACGAAATTAAGTTGGTATTACTAACAGCTTTAATTATTTCGAAAAATACCTGAGATAGTGTTGCCTAATAGAGCACTACACTTGGCAGCCCTGATAACTGAATATATTCTTAGATCCATCTTTTAAGGTACAGAATGCATATACAAAATTTCGTTGAAGCCCAATGGTTAGCATGGACGATGCATGCAGTTCGGCATTGGATCTATCAGCGCACGTAAAATCATGTTGGCAACAATGTCATGGCCTATGTGTTGCTCAGAATTAATCTGAAATATTATGATCTATTATTGTCCAAATTTTCGATGTGATCCAGTTGTTAGTATAGAAGTTACAAGTATTTAAAAATTGGACAAATCAGCAGGCTTAGAATCATGTTGGCAGCACTGACATGTACCAGGTATTCCAAATTATGCTACAATGACAGGTACTATACGTGAGAAATGTTTAGAGCTGTTGGCTTGCATAATTTCTGATAGTCTGTATTGGAATTAGAATAGAAACATAGAGAGAGCGCTTATTTACAGTTGGCAGCCCTGATGGATCTTAAAAATACGCATAGTCATATCTGTTATGGTACACAAAGCACACACGCAATTTGGTTGAAATACAATTGATAGTATAGAAGGTACATGCATTTAAATATTGGACCTATCAGCCGCCTTAGATTCATGCTGGCAAGACTGTTATCTATGGGCTCCTAAAATGTAAGCCGGAATGTTATTATCTCTGGGTGTGACTATTTTTGAACAGTTCGCATGCACAACTTCCGAGATATTCAACATGGAGCTCAAATTTCAATTGTGATTTGAGAGCAGTTGGTAGCACTGTCATCATTTCCAAATATGGCCGTGAGATATTCCGGTATGTAAATATACTCATACCAAATTTGGTTTTGATAGCTGCTGCCGTTTTGGAGTTGATATTCACACACAGACACACACACATTTGCCCGGGTTTGATTTGGTTTTGTATTTGCAATGCAGGTGAAGATTGGGCAAGAGGCGGCCGTGGCCTGAAATTGTGAACCATCTCGGCATTCACCTGTAATTGAAAAACCACGAAAAACTATTTTCACAATGCATAAGTTGGGAAACGAACCCATTTCTTCTCAGTTTTACCCCACGGGACTGAGTGTACCCCGTTCCGGTAATCACAGCAGAATTGAATTTCTTGGTGGAACCGTTGATCGAACCCGGACCTCCGGGGTGACAGCCAAGAATGCTAGCTTCTACAACACGAGGTGGTAAGCAGAGTTTGGTGTTCTGTGTGTATGCACGGTGTCTTTACCCCGATTGGCCACGCCAATGTCGACCTGGAAAGGTACTTGAAACAGGATCAGATGGATAAAATAGGATCTCCAATTCTGTCATACTGTGCAATAAATGCAAATAACGGTCGATCCATGGGATGAAGCCGCCGGGCATGAATGCTGGCGACATGAGGATCGTCTGGCTTGGAGAGGCATTAAATATTCTCGAGCGGAATAATGAAGCCTTGTGCTTAGTTAGCTAACCCACTGCTAACACTCTGGCAACAGTAACTCGGAATATTGGAATTAGAACATGTTCAGTACTGTAATCATGATAAGTTACTGGCTGAGACGAAGATTATCAACATCTGTATGGAAGCTTTAATAGCTGCCAGAACTTACTCGTTATCTTTTCTTACAAAATGGAATAGAGCTTTCAATTTCATCCATAAATTGTAATTGGGTCAAAACTTCATATACGTGCTTTGGAAAGTAAGCGAATGATATTAGATGTCTACCTGAAATTACTCTGGACCAACTAGTACATGGCGTGTCCAGAGTGCATCAACAACCAGTAGAAACATTGTTTAACCATCAGTTGGCACCATGTTGTATTAGTAGATGCTACCGGAGAACAAAACAAGAAACTTCAGAGAGCTTTAAATTCCTGCATTAGGTTTATTTCCTCCTTGAAATATTCCTCACACGTGTCTCCTTTTTATGATCTACTTTCCTGGCTAAAAGTAGAACAACAAAGAAACCTGCACATATGTACCCTCATCTATCGACTTCTCAATGAAAGTACTCCTCACTATCTCTCTTGTAATTTTCGTTTTCTTTCTTCCTTTCATGATCGTCACACGCGATCTGGATCTATAATTGCAATTCCTCTACATCATTCATCTGCCTTCAGTAACTCTTTCCTCGTATCGGGAACTAGAAATTGGAATAATTGTCCTCGTGACGTCAGAAATTGTACATGCCTAACAACTTTCAAACGTGCATGTAAAGATTCCCTCTTTAATTCGTAGGCCAACTAGAACAATTTGTGTATGAATGTGTGAGTGAATGACCATAGTATAATTTTATTAAAAATGTATATCATTTAAATCGTATAGCTTAGTTAATATCACGCAGTCGCCAATTAAATTTAATTTTATTTTATTTTATTTTATTCTTGTATTTAAGGTTTTCCTAGTATTTAAGTTTGGTAGGTTAAGAATAATATATGTGAGTATTCATGTAAGTTGCACTGTGTCTGTGGTTAAGTGTAAGAGAGGGCCTAGAGCCCTAACTTCGCCACAATAAAGGCACCAATAAAATAAATAAAATACGTTTGTAACATAACTGGTCAAAATGAACGGGGAACATAGAGTAATGAGCCAAACTGGGGTGAAACAAGAAGTTCCGTGAAGAACTATACAGCCTACTTTTCATGCCAATGATTATTCTACAGAATATGAACCTATCTAGAATAATGACGAAATTAAGTTGCTAATATCGAAATTTCCAATTAGTTCGAAATAATGTATACCTGGCATAATGTATCCTAATAGAGCACTACAGTTGGCAGCCCTGATGACTGAATATATTCTTAGTTCCGTCTCTTAAGGTACAAAATACAAAATTTGGTTGAAGTCCAATGAATAGCATGGACGTTACATGCAGTTAAACATTGGATCTAACAGCGCGCGTAAAATCATGTTGGCAACAATGTCATGCATGTATTGGTCAGAAATAATCTGAAATAATATGATCTATTGTTGTTACAATTTTGAATGCAATCCATTAGTTAGTATAGAAGTTACATGCATTTTAAAATTGGACCTATCAGCAGGCTTAGAATCATGTTGGCAGCACTGACGTATATTCGTTACTCCAAATTCGTCTAGAATGCCAGGTACTATACGTGTGCAATGTTTAGAGCTATTGGCTTGCATACTTTCTGATATATTGATATTAGGGTAACAAAAATAGGGCAGCGCATATTAACAGTTGGCAGCACTGGTTGCTCCTTAGAATACGCATAGTCGTATCTGTTATGGTACACATAGCACATACGAAATTTGGTTGAAATCCAAATGATAGTATGGAAGTTACATGTATTTAAAGTTGGACCTGTCAGCAGGCTTGGAATCATGTTGGTAGCACTGACGTGTATAAGTTACTCCAAATTAATATAGAATGTCAGGGACTATACGTGTGCATAGTTTAAAGCTGTCGGCTTGCATACTTTCTGATATATTGGTATTTGGATAAAATAAATTAGGAGCATTTATTAACAGTTGGCAGCCCTGGTAGGTATGAAGAATACGCTCAGTCATATCTGGTTATGTACACATACAACATACGAAATTTGGTTGAATTCCAATTGATAGTATAGAAGTTATATGCATTTAAAAATTGGACCTATCAGGAGGCTTATAATCATTTTGGCAACACTGCCATGTTTAGCCTCCTGGAAATTAAACTGAAATATTATGATCTGTACGTGTGCCAATTTTGAAATAGCTCCCATTCATACTTTCCAAGATATCCAACATGGAGCTCAAATTTCAATTGCGATTTTTCAGCACTGACATCATTTTCAAATATGGCCGTGAGATATTCAGGTATAGATCTTTACTCCTACCAAATTTTGTTTCGATTGCTGCAGCCGTTTAGGAGTTGATAGGGGGGGACACACACACAGCCAGCCAGACAGACAGAAGGACAGACAGACAGACAGACAGACAGACACACATTTGCCCGATCTCATAAGTCTACTTTTTCCTCATTTTTGCAAAATGTGAAAAGTAGGCTAAAAATATAACAAGCGAACTGGCGCCGGGTCATTTTGATCCATAGTGTGCCGCTCCCTTTTTGTCGTAGTCGTACGGATTTTAATGAAGTAATTTTACACCTGGTGTCTTTCTATGAACTATTCCCAATATAAAATGAGGTTTATTTATATTTTTCAGATTTAACTTGCAGAAAAATGATAATAATTTTACTAACAGTATAATAATAATAATGAATATTTCACTGAAGAGAGAGTACCAACTAATTCAACACCCCATGATTATTTTCACCCACTACCTGACCACCTGCTCTTTACTTTCCATCCGGTTACGGCAGACAAAGTAAAAAAGGTACTATATTCCATAAAATCAAAAGCGAGAGGAGTTGATGATATTCCCATATCCTTCATACATAATATCATCGGTGCCGTTCTACCAATTATTACTCACATATTCAACCATAGTCTTACAACTAACACCTTTCCCTCCCTATGGAAACAAGCCAATGTCATCCCTATTCCTAAGAAAACCGAACCTTTATTTCCATCTGACTATCGGCCAATATCCATTCTACCTGCACTTTCAAAAGCCCTCGAGCGTCTGGTTCATGAGCAAGTGCTTGAATATTTGAATAGCCGTTCTCTTTTAGACCCTCTGCAATCAGGTTTCAAGAAGGGTCATAGCACCGCAACAGCATTACTCAAAGTGACTGACGACGTTAGACACGCAATGGACCAAAAACTGGTGACAATCCTCACCCTTCTCGACTTCAGCAGTGCTTTTGACACCATAAATACTCAGACACTATTGAAAAAGATGGAATTTTATTACTTCGACCAGCAGACAATTAACTTTTTCGCATCATACCTGAATAATCGCCAGCAACGTGTTGTAACCCAGGATAAAACTTCTCAGTGGCTAAGCAGAAAGTCAGGCGCCCCACAGGGTAGTGTATTAGGGCCCTTGCTTTTTGTACTATATATCAATGACATCTCATCTAATTTGAAAAATTGCAAATATCACCTATATGCAGATGATTTGCAAATATACTCCCATTGCAAGACAAATGACATTCCATTGACAATTGAAACTATCAACGCTGACCTTCAACGACTTGGAAAATATTCTCAGGAAAATTCCCTTCTTCTGAATCCATCCAAAACACAAGTTATCATAATTGGCTCTCAAAAACTATTGACGTCACTCCGAGATCAAATTATTCCCCCAATTGTACTGAACAACAATGAAATTCCATACTGTCCTACAGTGAAAAATCTAGGTGTGATAATAAATCAGACTCTTAACTGGTCTGAACATGTACAGAATATATGCAAGAAGATTTTCGCAACGCTCCACTCCCTCAAAAGAAAAAAAGATATTTTACCATTCAAAGTAAGAATCCTACTCATACAGACACTAATACTTCCTATTCTTGACTACTGTGACGTCATTCTTGTTGACGCAACCAAAACATTAACTTTGAAACTTCAACGAGCTCTGAACTCTTGCATACGATTTATCTACGATCTGAGCTATGATAAACATATCACTCCCTATTATTGCGCTCTTTCCTGGCTGAAACCTGAACTACGTCGATCATATCACATTCTTGTCCAGATTTTCCGATTATTGTCTGACGATAGACCACTATACTTATCAAATAAATTCAAGTACTTGTTTTCTTTCCATGGTAATAATACACGCTCTGGTTCTTCCCTCTCCATTCCTATTCATCGCTCCTCTATATACAATAACTCCTTTCATGTGGTGGGGTCTCGGCTGTGGAATACCCTTCCAGCCAGTGTCAGGGGTACCACCTCACTATCTAAATTCAAGACCACCTGCTGGGGCAGTCTGCTGAACATTGCTGACCGACAACAAGTATGACTGGATGAGTGAATGAGAGTGTGAAAGTCATGATCAATGTCAATTATTATTGTTTAATTTTGTCGCCATAATATGTTTATTGTATTGTATTAATGTGGTTAAGTGTAAGAGAGGGCCAAGAGCCCTAACTGCGCCACCAATAAAGGCAATAATAATAATAATAATAATAATAATAATAATAATAATTTGGCATTGATATTGGCGGTAAAGCAGTCATCTTAATGTTTTGAATAAAGGAGGTTGGTTGGTTGGTTGGTTGGTTCCTCAGTTTATGGGCTGCGACAACGCGGTCATGTAGCCCCGTGTACTTTGGGTGTGTGTAGAATCTGAATAAAGGAGCTAATGGCCAAGGTGTCCCAAATCCCTAACGAAAGTAGAGAAGGTTCTTGCGGAACTCCGTATTAATCAATATGACATAGATGACCGGAGTAACTATCATATAACTGTCAAAACTACACCTTTCGTATCGTCCCTCATAGAAGCTACCCACAGACCAAAGGACGAGATCTGAAAATGGTATGAGGAGCGCAAGATTTAATTTAGAAGGAAAATAATGGACTACTGGGCCATCAGAAAAACCCAAGACACCTACAAGAAAGCAGCTGCCAAACCCACCAATCTGAACACCAATTGTGGCAATCAACGACGATGACAGCGAGAAATATACAGCTAAAACACAAGCACCGTAGTCCATAGATGGCCCCAACGAACTGAAAAAAAAACAACAACATAAAATTACCAAATTTGACCATTCTAGGCTACAAGGTCCCCAAATGTGTCTACTGTAAAATTTGCTTTTTGTGACAAAGTTCATCTTTAAATTGTTAATGGGGCACCACTCTCAGGATAGCTGCTGTCAGCGCCGGGATTCGAAACTCCTATCCCCGGACTTGATTCAGCTCCCCGTCATGGTCATTGTGAGCTCGGCAATATTCCACAAAGCTATCTTTACACGTGGGCGGTTACACATTATTACATTTCACTTGAGTTGAACACGGCAACGTTCAGTCCCGAAATAATACAAGAAGTTCAGTGACGAACTAAAGAGCCTACTTTTCTTAACATTTACGATTCATGCCAATGATTAATCTATACGGACCTATGTATAAATTAAGTTGGTAATATGGAAATATCTAATTAGTTCAAAATATACCATGCATAAAGAATCCTAAGAGAGCACTACAGTTGGCAGTCTGGTGACTGAATATATGTTAAGTTCCATCTCTTAAGGTACAGGATACAAAATTTGGTGAAGTCCAAGAGATAGCATGGACGTTACTTGCAGTTAAACATTGGATCTATCAGCGCGCGTAAAATCATGTTGGCAACGATATCATGGATGTGTTGGTCAGAAATAATCTGAATTATTATGATCTATTCTTGTGCCAATTTTGGATGAAATCCATTTGTTAGTATAGGAGTTACATGCATTTAAATATTGGTCTTATCAGCAGGCTTAGAATCATGTTGGTAACACTAACGTACATTTGTTAGTCCAAATGAATCCAGAATGTCAGCTACTATACGTGTGAATAGTTTAAAGCTGTCGGCTTGCATACTTTCTGTTATATTGGTATTTTGAAAAAAGAAAAAATCATGTATTAACAGTTGGCAGCCCTGGTGGCTCTTATGAATACGCCCAGTCATATCTGTTTATGTACACATAGTGCATACGAAATGTGGTTGAAATCCTATTGAAAGTGAAGAAGTTATATGCATTTTATAATTGGACCTATCAGCAGGCTTAGAATCACATTGGCAACACTGTAATTTATGGCCTCTTGTGTGCGAGTTTTGAAATAGCTCCCATGCATATCTTCTAAGATATCCAATATGAAGCTCAAATTTCAATTGCGGTTTATCAGCAGTTGGTAGCACTGACATCATTTTCAAATATGGTCCTGAGATTCTCAGGTATATATCTTTACTCATACCAAATTTGGTTTTGATTTCTGCAGATATTTAGGAGTTGTTTGGGGGTCGGGGACACACAGACAGACAGGCACACATTTGCCCGGATCGATCTCATAAGTCTACTTTTTCCTCCTTTGGTACAAAATAAGAAAAGTAAGCTAAAAATAACTCGCCTTGCCGGCTGGAACATGGAATGTGATGTATCAGTCCGCGCAGCGAAGGTGTGAGCTTATACCTCTAATCTCCTCATGGCGTGAGAAATTACCGAAACCAATCCGCTTTCCGTGTCGTAAGCGCATTTATTTTACGGAAAGAAATTGCCTGAAGGCATCGACTGTGACGTTGCTGGAGTCCTAACTTACTGGGAGAATCAAGAGAGCTGAAAATGCGATCCCTTGGCTATCGATCGGAAGCTGTGTACTTAACGTAGTGGAATGACCGCCACGTTCGATAGCCTCGATCGACTCCATCCGGCTTCCACACAGACAAGAAATATGCTTAGGTTTGACTGGAGATGTCAGCAATTTGTTTGCCTTTAGGCAATACTGTATGTAACTGACGGAGATAAGCTAATAGCGGAGGTTCACTGGCTTCCTTGAGGCAAACGGTGGCTTTTGCTTACTCCTGCGATGAGTAATACGGCCACAACTGTCAAAGCGACTCCCTCAAACTACGACCCAATAACTGAGGTTACTATGTGTCCAGTATTAGTTTGGTTGCTTGGTTCCTCAGTTTAGGGGCTGCGATAACGTGGTCATGTAGCCCCTTGTAGTTAGGGTGTCTGTAGAATCTGTCTGATAATGGGGTTAATTGTGATGACTGTTGTGGGGTTTGAAGCCATTTTTCAGTGTTGCCTAAGTAAACAAAGGTTTGGTGCTTTTCAGTCGGTCAACACGAATGTACCCAAAAAGAGCTAGGTTATGCCCTAATCCTGAAATAAATTACATGAGATTAATAAATAGTAATAATAATATCGTATGGCCTCGGTGCCGGGTGCAAGCTTAGTAATTTGACACCCAGAGGGTAGCCGGCATGTCGAATTTCGTTGTTTCTTGAATCACTATGAAAGTCAAGGAGATAGATATCTAAGCTCCTTGAACACTATAGCGCTTTCTACTAGAGAAATGAGGGACTTTATGTTGGCGGAAACTCCCGAGATAAATTTTGCCATTATGAACACGGCCTACTGAATTCAAATGGGTTATTTGACATGCCAACATCGTATGACATGCGTGTCGTATTTTTGCCGCTTCAAAAATCTGTTACCACGGCCAGGAGTGAACCTGCAATTTTGGGGTTAGTAGACCGACGCGCTATCCACTCACCCACCGTGGCAAGCTAGATTAATAAATAATAATAATCGTGGCAAGCCTGACGATGACTTCAAGAAACAGCTAAAACACAAGCACCGTGGTCCATAGATGGCCCTAACGAAATTTAAAAAAAATCTCATGTAATTTATTTCAGGATTAGGGCATAACCCAGCACTTTTTGGGTACATTCGTGTTGACCGACTGAAAAGCACCAAACTTTTGTGATGACTGTATTAGTGTGTGTTAACTGTTTTTAATTCAAGTAAGGACTGTAGACATTCAATTTTCAAGTAGTTCCAACTTTTGCCAGCAAACGCCACGGTCAACCACTACTAGTTCTGAACTTGGTTACTAGATACCACAACAGTCGGCTTCTGGCGTTGTAACCTAAGAGCCAAAACAATTAGGCCTCGAAACATGTCACAATGACCACAAAGCGTTCATTTATTAAAATGAAAGGTATTGATTAGGCGGAACTTTCGCGACAATTATTATTTATCATCATCTACATCAAGGATTGTTGTTTGTCTATCTTTCCACAAACACCTATGTACCCTTAAGGTACTCATGGACACTACTGAAGACATTTCATTACAAGTTATCTTATTTTCTTGAAATTGATATCACTGATTCCAAGAATATAAACTAGTGGATTTTTGCCATAAAAGAAAAATTAAATAATTTTGGGGGTCTTTTTCAAAGATTAATCACAAAAATAACTTGCATTTTTAGGACGCGATATCTTTGCTCTTTTTCAACTTACTTGAGTCATTGTTGTCGCAAATTGGTCTGCTGTATGTTCAGAGTGTTGTATAGCAGAATCGTTTTTGTATCGTTGATTGAGGCAAATATATTAGCTTTGTTTTACAATTTAGATTATTTTGATTGAAAAAATAAATTAATTGTGGGGGGCGCGACCCCTAATTTCAATTTAACAGCTTAATTCTACTTTACAACATAGCTGCATTATTAGTCTATATTTTAGTTTTTAAATGAAACTAATATCTGCATTCTAAGTGGACATTTTAACTGCCCAAGTCAAGACAAATATTGAAAAAAAATTAAGTGAGAGAAATCGTAACTTAAAGTTGAGGTACACATTTACAAAAAAGAGTCTTACATTTCAACTCCTAAAAACTGAGTTTTCTTTGGATTTTAGGTCAATCTTCTGCATTCTCCGACCCGTGAGTATCTCCTACATTGTTTTAATGTGTGATTTATCTGCTGCACCTATGCGTCAAAGTGACAGCTGCTGATAAGTGTGCACACAGATCATTAATGTGAATATAAATGAGCTAAACAACAATAAAACTAGTATAAACTATATATGTCTGGAAACTAGTAGGACATACTATCGAATGATACAATAAAAAATCGAAAATTTTCTTGAAAATGACTAATGGAAGGGTCGATGAATACCTTAGTACCTAAAGACAATAAGAAGAAATTGCAAAAAGAAAACAAAACTGGTACTTTCCACTACGGAATCCTCACGATCATAGTTTGGTGTAAATTGGCGCAAATGACGCATCGTTTGGCTATATGTCATTGTGTTTGCCCTCTGGTGGAGATATTATAAATTACCTGTGTTATAAGTTGAGACACCCCCAACAAAAAGCACACACGCGAATTGAATATTTCAGGAGGGATTGAAGCCCTTATATTGTTGTGTAGTACAGCCTCATGTGATATTCAGCAGCCAAGCATGTGCATTTAACTTCCCTGTGTAAATACAGGGTGATTAAAGAGAGCACGCTAATTCCGTGCCTTTCTCAGTCGAACCAATTATAGCAATTCTCGAACAATGTCACTATTTCAGGTGGTGCTCGTGAGTTGGTAATTATAATAATAATATCGTATGCCCTCGGGTGCTGGGTGCAAGCTTTGTTATTTGTGCCCAGAGGGCAGCTTGCATGTCGAATTTTGTTGTTCCTTAAAGCACTATGAAAGTCAAGGAGGTTAGATATCTAAGCTCCTCGACAATATAGCGCTTTCTAGTAGATAAATGAGGAACTTGGTTTTGGCGGAAAATCCCGAGATTAATTTTGGCATTATGAACACGGCCTACTGAATTCAAATGGGTTCTTTAAAAAGCCAACAGATGGCTTCGGTCGCGTAGTTGGTAGCATGCTGAGCTTCTATGTCCAAGATAGCGGGTTCAAACCCAGCCGAAGCCGTCAGATTATATAAGAGCGTTAAAAATCCCTCAGTATGCCTTCCTTCGGAGGGGAAGTAAAGCCGACAGTCCCATGTCATAGATTTATGGCATGTAAAAGAACCTTCCACTAATTACACCTGTGTGAAGTTAAATTGTGTAGGTTAGGAATGTAAACAACGCGCTTAGGTTTCTACGTTCGTTGCCAATAGCCGACTGCGGTGGCGTCTAGTAGCTAAGTTCTGAACTAGGCCTAGTAGTCGTTGACGGTGGCGTTTGGCGGCAAAAGTAGGAACTATTTGAAAAATTCAAAGTTGCAGTCCTTACTTGAATTAAACAATTACAGTCAGTCTGACAGACTAGACGTTTTATCATTTCAAATGACGCATGCTACAAATGCTACACATGTTAGAAAGGCTCAGGAGGGCTTCTCGGTTCGGTCGAAGCCCCGGGACTCTTTCGACAGACTCCATTACCCATTAACTTAGGCTTCCCGCGCGGGCACCTCTTTAAGGGTCACCCTGTATTTGAGTCTGACATCTTTCACAACTCTTTAAGAGTCACCCATTATTTGAATCTTATATCTCGCAAAACTCTTTAAGGGTCACCCTGTATTTGAATTGAATCTAACATACTGTACACCTCGTTAAGTGTCACCCTGTAATTTGCTCTGACATCCTGCACACCTTTTTAGGAGGCACCCTGTATTCTTATTTGGCATCTTGTATATCTCTTTAGAAGTCACCCTGTATTCTTGTGTGACATCTTGTACACATCTTGAGGAGTCACCCTGTATTCTTGTCTGACATCTTGTTCACCTCTTTAGGAGTCACCCTGTATTCTTCTCTGCCATCTTGTACACCTCTTTAAGAGTCACCTTGTATTCTTATCTGGCATCTTGTATATGCCTTTAGGAGTCACCCTGTATTCTAGTGTGACATCTTGTACACTTCTTTAGGAGTCACCCTGTAATCTTATCTGACATCTTGGGCACCTCTTTAGGGGTCACCCTGTATTCTTCTGTGGCATCTTGTACACCTCTTTAAGAGTCACCTTGTATTCTTATCTGGCATTTTGTATATCTCTTTAGGAGTCACCCTGTATTCTTGTGTGACATCTTGTACACCTCTTTAGGAGGCACCATTTATTCTTGTCTGACATCTTGTGCACCTCTTTAGGAGTCTCCCTGTAATCTTGTCTGACATCTTGTGCACCTCTTAGGGGTCACCCTGTATTCTTCTGTGCCATCCTGTACACCTCTTTAAGAGTCACCTTGTATTCTTATCTGGCATCTTGTATATCCCTTTAGGAGTCACCCTGTATTCTTGTGTGACATCTTGTACACCTCTTTAAGAGTCACCTTGTATTCTTATCTGGCATTTTGTATATCCCTTTAGGAGTCACCCTGTATTCTTCTGTGCCATCCTGTACACCTCTTTAAGAGTCACCTTGTATTCTTATCTGGCATCTTGTATATCCCTTTAGGAGTCACCTTGTATTCTTGTCTGACATCTTGTGCACCTCTTTAGGAGTCACCCTGTATTCTTGTGTGACATCTTGTACACCTCTTTAAGAGTCACCTTGTATTCTTATCTGGCATCTTGTATATCTCTTTAGAAGTCACCCTACATTCTTGTGTTCGCTTCGCTCAAATCTCCAGGTCGCTCGACGCCCAGTACTCTTTCAACTGACTCCAATAACCATTAGCTTCTTCCCGCACGTACATGACTTCACTTCCGTCTCCGTCTCCGTAACGCATAACGTTGGACCTAAGTCGACAAGATCATTTGAAGTGATAAAAAAACAAATACACACACTAATACGGCCATCACAATTAACACCGGTTATCAGACAGATTCTACACACACCCAAAGTACACGGGGCTACATGACCGCGTTGTCGCAGCCCCTATACTGAGGAACCAACCAACGAACATGCCAACAACGTATGCCTTGCGTGCCGTGAATTTTGTCACCTTTCGAAAATCACTTACCACGGCCAGGAGCAAACCTGCAACCTTGGGGTTTGTAGTCTGACATGATAACCACTCACCCACCGTGGCAAGCTATATTCCTACTGCTTGTCTTCAGATAAAGAACACTCGGCATGGATTTAGAACTGTGAACTTTTAACATTAATTATTGTTTTTTTAACGGCCGAGGGGACCCGATGCGCTGATCCCGCGTCACCCCAATATATGCAGGCCAAATGGCTGGGCAGCGGTCGCTTGGTCGGCCTAGGCCCTTCATGGGCTGTATAGTGCCAGGGGTTGATTTTTTAAAATATACTTTTATGTTATTGTAAATATTATAAGTCAGAAAACTGTATCATAATGAGGGTCATTATAACACTATTTTTCATTATGAAACAGTTTCTCCCACCAATCAGAGCTCAAGAAACAGTTGTGTGACCAATTAGGTAAGGAGAGCATCGCATCTGCGCTGACTTCCATGGCTAGCTTCGCTCGTTTTATAAATATACTCGTGTCTTAATTATTGCCATTATAGGTCGTTGCATAATGTACTATTAAATTTGTTTGATTGTTCAATATTATATTGTCACTCGTTGAATAAACCAGGTGAATCAGTTGTCCCTATTAATATTGTTTTATGCAGCCCAACTAACGTGTGTTATAAGAAAGGAGGATATTTCTCTGCTTGCATTCCGTATGGAGCTAAAGCACTGCAGGCATATCCTGCAAACGATACTGACACCATTAATTTTCCCTCGATGTGACTACAGACTAATACGAGGGAAAAATAATAAGTGGCGTCTCCAAAATCCTAAGAAGTTAAGAGAGACGTCAAACCAATAACATTATTATAGAATACCTGTGAGCGTCCCCTGTGTATATACCAGCCACCTGGCGTTACTGTTATGCGGACTGGATGCGACACAGTTCTGACAGGGGCAATGGAATTGTTTATTCGTTTTAACGCAGTTGATGAGCAAATAAATATTATTTCTGTTGTCCTTACATGAAATGTAAGATGCTTCCTGTACTATTGTTAGACAAGACAGTGCTTTCTTAGCCTTATTTATCCTTACTCTAATTTCTCCTACACAGTTTCCCTCAGTGAAAATGCGAACTCCCAGATAGACTGTTTCTTCCTTGATATGGATACCTCGTATTAGCTGGAAGGGATCATGGGCATAGGAGCTCAACATGGTACCAACTACGCAACCGAATCTGCCAGACAGAAAGTACTCACAGAAAGAAGTGAAATATCAGGCTATAATGGGTTACACTCGCCATATAACACATGTGCCAGCTCTCATACGAGTCCATCGAACAGGCACACTCATTACCCAAATGGGAAATCATTATCGGATCACGGACATCACATTCGGATTAAGAAAAATTGAACAGAAGCAGTTTGGATGCAATTTTATTGTTGATGACTTAATTCCAGTGTAAATGGCTCGTAATATTAATATAATATCGTCCCGAGTGACCCACAAATGGCCAATAAAGTAACATTCCACATATGTGCTATTGTGGGGGTATCTCAGGATTGTGTTCTTCTGTACATAATATGCACGCCGTACATAATAATCTATACATTGATGGGCTAGTTGGAAAGTGTCTCTGGCTGAGAGAGGAAATGAATATTTGTGTTATACAATCTGCCTTGGTCGCCTCCGTAGAATAGCGGTCAGCATGGTTAGCTGCCACCCCGGAGGCCCTGGGTTCGATTCCCGGCTCTGCCACGAAATTTGAAAAGTGGTATGAGGACTGGAACGGGGTCTACTCAGCCTCGGGTGGTCCAAATGAGTAGAGGGAGTTCGATTCCCACCTCAGCCATCCTCGAAGTGGTTTTCCGTGGTTTCCCACTTCGTCTTCGGGAAAATGCCGGGATGATACCTTCTGAAGGCCACGGCCGCCTCCTTCCCTCTTCCTAGCCTATCCATCCCAGTCTTCCATCCCTTCCCATCCCTCATGAGGCCCCTGTTCGCATTGCAGGTGAGGCCGACTGGGCGAAGTGCTGATCACACCTCGCCAGTTGTATCCATCCCGACCAGATGTTCCAAGCTCCAGGACACTGCCCACCAAACTAGAGGGTAAATTGACTAAATAAAAAATAAAAAAAATCTGCCTTGTCAATATTAAAATATGCAGTTTATTATTTTTAAACGAACGTGTTTCGATTTACAATGATACCTTCTTCAGCGTTCAAACATTAATAGTGTTTAACATTACAAAAATTAAATGGATATCCTTACAACAAATAGGCCTACATAAAAAATATATTTTTTGCCTACTTTTCACATTTTGCAAAAATGAGGAAAAAGTAGACTTATGAGATCGATCCGGGAAAATGTGTGTCTGTCCTTCTGCCTGCCTGTGTGTGTGTCCCCCCTATCAACTCCTAAACGGCTGCAGAAATCGAAACTAAATTTAGTATGAGTAAAGATGTATACCGGAATATCTCACGTCCATATTTGAAAATGATATCAGTGCTACCAACTGCTGAAAAAACGCACTAGAAATTTGAGCTCCATGTTGGATATCTTGGAAGGTATGCATGGGAGCTATTCCAAAATTGGCACACATATAGATAACTCTATTTTTGTTTAATTTCCAGGCAGCCATACATGACAGTGTTGCCAAAATAATTTTAAGCCTTTTGATAGGTCCAACATTTAAATGCCTATAACTTCTACACTATCAATTGGATTTCAACCAAATTTTGTATGTAATATTTGTACGTAAACAAATATGACTGAGCGCATTTTAAGAGCCACCACGGCTGCCAACTGTTAATAATTGCTCTCTATATGCTTTTATCCAAATACCAATATATCAGAAGGTATGCAAGCCGACAGCTTTAAACTATGCACACATATAGTACCTGACATTTTAGATTAATGTTGGAGTAACTTATATACTTCAGTTCTACCAACATGATTCTGAGCCTGCTGATAGGGCCAATATTTAATTACATGTAACTTCTATATTATCAGTTGGATTTCAACCAACTTTCGTATGTGTTATGTGTAACTCATAACAGATATTACTATAAGTATTCTTATCAGCAGTCAGGGCTGCCAACTGATAATAAATGCTGTCTATATTGTCTAACCCAATATCAATATATCAATATATCAGGAAGTATGCAAGCCAACAGCCCTATACATTGCACACGTATAGCACCTGACAATCTAGATTAATTTGGAATAATTAACATAAGTCAGTGCTGCCAACATGAATCTATGCCTGCTGATAGGTCCAATTTTAAAATACATGTAACTTCTATACTAACAAATGGATTTCGTCCAAAATTGGCACAACAAGATATCATAATATTTCAGATTAGGCTATTTCTGACCAGTACACGCATGACATTGTTGCCAACATGTTTTTACGCGTGCTGATAGATCCAATGTCTAACTGCATGTAACGTCCATTGGACTTCAACCAATTTTTTTAATTCTGAACCTTAAGAGATGGAACTATGAATATATTCAGACACCAGGGCTGCCAACTGAAATGCTCTATTAGGCTATATTATATATTATATTATATTTAGACATTTCGATATTATTAACTTAATTTCGTCATTATTCTAGATAGGTTCATATACTGTAGATTAATCATTGGCATGAAACTTAATTTTATGAAAAGTATGCTCTTTAGTTCGTTGTTAAATATTAGAAGATGAATTCAAAGTTTAAATTATACACCAATCAGTAGTTAAACAAATATATCTATTATATATTGTACATGCTTCCACCTGACATTGAGGTATTCTTCAGCTCAATTAAAATGAAATCAATTTCTTACACTTACTATTACACAATTTCTTATTTTTCCAACTGTAGTTTATAATTATTAGTAATTATTTTAGGTAATTATTAGGGGAATACTGCCCATTTTGTACGGTTTTGATATTGTGCCTATTAAGAGAGATATGATTAATGTTTCCCGTCAGCTGTCCTTGAAATGGTTTTCCGTGGTTTCCCATTTTCAACACCAGGCAAATGCTGGGACAGTAACTTCTGACTGGCCACGGCCGCTTCCTTCCACATCCTTGCCCAGTTTCATTCATCTTCATCCATTCCATCTCTCATCCCGACGCGCAGGTCGCCCACGGGCGTCGACTAGAAAGACCTGCACTTGGCCTCTCAGGAGGCTACACGACAAAAAAAGTACCTTGTAAGAATATCCATTTGATTATTTTATTTTAATTACAATTTATATCATAAAGGTTTCACATCAAACAAACGTTAGTATTCATATTTTATTCTTAATGTAGCCTACAATATACAGGGTGTTTCCCATGCTTAATAAGTTGGAGACAATGAGGTGTAACATGGGAACAAAGCGTTTCCGGACCCATGTTCATATAACATAATTTCTTCGTCTGCGTGTGAGGAATGTGTCCTGCATTTTGTGCCGCACATTTTTTACACCCTGTATTTGTGAAAGTACTGATTGGTGTATAATATAAACTATGAATTCATCCATCAATACGGATATCTACAAATATTGTGCTATGAATGGCAAATGTATTTGCATTATATACTAGTACATTATGCAACGAGCCTATAATGGCTATGATTAAGACACGAGTATTTTTATAAAACGAGCGTATGCGAGTGTCTTAATTACCATTATAGGCGAGTTGCATACGACTGTTTATGTTCGACGATTAGAACTTGATTATATGTTTTAACATAAATATTCATAAATATTTGTTGAGAGTCAGCCACTTGAATTTTGTGATCGGAGAGCAAGCGCTGGGTATATCTCTGTCTTTCAAGATCTTTCAGGCCATATGTTGACATCTGCCGTCCCTCAGTAATATTGTCACCGGAGTCGTTTGAAGGCAATGCGCTGTGTAGAAATTAGGGTTGGTGATATTAAGATACAGTGCTATTTCTTGTCTCATATTCGCTAGTTTATTTACGCGAACATATGGACGAAGCGTATTCCATGTCGGTAATTTATTATAGTTCGATGTTGTGTTTATGTCCGACATGTTGGATTTTGAGCGCATGCGCGAATGTATCGTTACCTAATTGGTCAATGAACGAGCTCTGATTGGCTGGAGAAACTGTAACGTAATGAAAAACAGTGTTATAATGACCATCATTATGATACAGTTTTCTGACACATAATAGTGAGGGTCGAACATAAAATATGTTTCTAAACTGGAGTTGCGATGGATGGCGGTGAAGTACTAAACATTGATATAGGGAATTGATATTTGTACCTTCGTCATCTGCAATTTACAATGTCACCACAATACATCACAACGCCAGCTTAGAAGCAAATGGACTACCATTTCTCCGCTGATTGATTCTCACTCACTTTCTCACTGACAAGGATGTACAGTTTTACTATGCCTGCCATTATATTCAGTATATCGCCAACTTCATATTCCAAAGGCGAGTCTTTTCTGTCGCACCAAAAGGAACATTTATGTTCGACCATGTCGAAATGTAAATATTATATGTCAGAAAACTGTATCATAATGAGGATCATTATAGTACTATTCTTCATTATGAAGCAGTTTCTCCAGTCAATCAGAGCTCATTCACTGACCAATTAGGTAAGCATAGTTGCGCGCATGCGCTCAAAATCCAACATGTCGGACACGAATTACATGATTTGAAAGTTCAAATTGGATATCGGATCAACTATTGTAGTTACAATCCCAAACACAAAGACAAAATCAGCACGAACCTTTACGGTAACAAGAAAATACTATGACATATGCAAGAAATTTTTAAATCTACGTTCAGAAGTTAGCAACACAGCCTCATTCTACATAAATTACCGACATGGAAAGTGCACCGTCCCTTATATTTGCGTAAATAAACAGGCGAATATGAGACAAGAAATAGCACTGTACCTTAATATCCCCAACACCAATTTCTGAACAGCGCATTGCTCTCAAACGGCTTCGGTGACAACATTAGTGAATGCTAGTTCTGATCGGCACTAGACATCATGCAGGCTGTAAACAATAGCATTGCCAAGCAAAGTAAATGGTCTCTGGTTTCGAAATTCTTTGACCCGCGCATGCGCTCTGTACAGTCAGCAAACCACCCAGCGCGCTCTGTTCACTAACTGAAGTTACGAATCCCACAGATATTTATGAATATTTATGTTAAAACATATAATCAAGTTATAATCGTCGAACATAAACAGTCGTATGCAACTCGCCTATAATGGTAATTAAGACACTCGTATGGAAATTATAAAATTCGTGTCTTAATTATTGCCATTATAGGCTCGTTAAATAATGTACTATTAAGTACTTGGGCTGGGTATTCTCCCAGGATGCTAGTATGGGTAAGGAAATAAAATCGATGTGTAGGAACGCCAATGCAGTGAATTCTCAGTTGCGAACTACAGTATTCTGCAAGAAAGAAGTTAATTATTATTTATGTAAACATTATGTGCCAGAAAACTGTATAACAATGAGGCTCATTATAACACTATTTTTCATTATGAAACAGTTTCTCCCACCAATCAGAGCTCAAGAAACAGTTATGTGACCAATTAGGTAAGGATACCTTCACGCAAGCACTCGAAATCCATTGCCAAGCACACAGAGCGCATGCGTCCGTCGGTCAGAGAGCTTCGAAAACAGCACTGCACTCCGATCACAAAATTCTAGTGACTGAATCTCAACAAATATTTATGAATATTAATCTTAAAACATATAATAAAGTTATAATTATCGTCGAACATAAACAGTCGAATGCAACTCGCCTATAATGAACTATTATTTAATTTAGCGTATGGTGTTCTGTTCCGGGAGTGTCCGAGGACATGTTCGGTTCGTCAGAAGCTGTAGCTGCTTCAATGCGGACACCCATGGGGTGAGCTACAAGTTCCATTCAATTTCAAGTAGTTCCAACCTTCGCTACCAGATGTCACTGATCCCTAGTGATGAACGTTGGAACTATGATAGAGCGTTTGAACGAAATCTAATCTAGAAATTTAGCTTCACGCAAGTTCAATTAATGGAAGGATCTTTTAAATGCCATAAATCTATGACATGGGACCACCAGCATTACTTCCCCTCCGAAGGGAGGCATACTGAAGGAGACCCAGCTTAACAGAGGAAAATAAGGCCAATATTCATTCGATTGATAAATATGCTACACATATCGTTGTCAAACGCTGCACATATCCCAGTATTGGTATGCTTCCTGACAACCAGAAGCAACTTCATTAATGTAAAACTTCTAATTATAACATTTTAAAATAAATTTTTCAAAATTTCCCGCCTTTTTTAACAATTTATGAGTGTTTTCCTTATAAATTCCACGTTTAAACGAATTTTCGTAATTTTCCTTTTTTCAAGTGTGTATCAAACCTACAAAACGAACCTCAATCACTAACATACACTGTGATTTAGATATTTTTAAAGTGTTTTTATTCATTTTATTTTATTTTATTCCGGTGCTCAGAATAAAAACTCTTTAAAAATATCTAAATCAAAGTGTATGTTAGTGATTGCGGTTCATTCTGTAGGTTGAGGTTTGATACACACTTTAAAAAAGAAAAGTACGAACATTGTTATAAACTTGGAATGTATACCGTGATACATTGTTAAAAAGGCGGGAAATTTTGAAAATTTTATTTTAAAATGTTATAATTAGAATTTTTACCTTATTGAAGTTGCTTCTGGTTGCCAGGAAGCACACCAATACTGGGATATGTGCAGCGTTTGTCAACAATATGTGTAGCATATTTAACAATCGAATGAATATTGGCCTTTTTTTTCCTCTGTTAAGCTGGGTCTCCCCCCCCCCTTCGCTCTTAAAAATCGGATTAATTCGGCCGGGTTTGAACACTCTAGATCAGGGGTCTCCAAACTTTCCAGCCTTAGGGCCATACTGATTACTCCAGTAAGTTCCGAGGGCCAAAACCATATTATCATTGTTGCCGGTGGTAAAAAGTGAAATAGTCCACTGATGAAAAAAAAGTCCGAATAAGTACGCAACGTTGAAAAAAGGCTGCAAATCGTACTAAAGTCCGCAAAACGGCAACACTGCATATTATTAATTTTCCTGTCATTATCTGTAATTTCTAGATTAGTCGTAGAGTACGAGCCATGAGGAGTAACGTGACACGACATCTGGTGGACACAAGCGTAAATAGGTAGTACCTTCTATCGCTAACAGATGGCGATAATAGCACGTACAGAGTAATCTCGTTGGTTCGAGAGAGTTCTGGTGTCTTCCACTCACTTCTAGATGGCAGTAATTGGAATATATAAGAAGGCTAGTTGCGCAACCACAAGTCAGTTCTTATGACACTGTTGTGAAATAAAATAGTGCGTACCTCCTTAAAACGTGTTTGTGCGTGTTTAAGTTTAAGACATCTTTGTAACAGTATTTTGATTTGAATTGTTGCTTTTGTGTGTGATTTAGTAGTATGGAAAAGAAGCGAAAAATTGATAGTGAATGCAGAAAATTCAAAGATGAGTGGAACATTCAGTATTTCGTAATTGAGTCCAGTAACAAGGCGCTATGTTTGATTTGCAATGAAAGCATAGCCGTTCTCAAGGAATATAACATTAAAGTCATTATGAAACAAAACATTTTCAAAATTACTCAAAATATACAGGAAGTTTGCGGACAGAAAAATTCGAAGCTATGAAGCGCGGATTGAAATCGCAGCAATCTTCATTTACAAAACTCAAAACCGAACAAGAGGCTGCAACTCGTGCCAGCTTTCGTGTGGCTCTTGAAATTGCAAAACGTGGAAAACCATTCACCGATGGAGAAATGATCAAAGAATGCATAATTGCAGCAGCCGAAGAAATGTGCTCTGAAAAGGTAAATTTATTAAAAACTGTCAGTATGTCAGCAAACACTGTGGCTCGAAGGGTAGAAAACATCGCTGAAAATATATCCTCTCAACTGTTCGACAAAAATGGAGATGTTGAGTGGTTTTCTTTGGCCTTGGATGAGTCAACGGATGTGTTAGATACTGCTCAGGTGTTGATTTATATTCGAGGAGTAGATAAAAGCTATGAAGTGCATGAAGAACTTCTTGATATGTATAGTATTCATGGCACAACTACTGGTACAGATATTTTTAAAGGAGTTGAAATGGCCATTAATCAAAAGAACCTTCGATGGAAAATCTTGAAATGTATTACAACTGATGGAGGCAAAAACATGAGTGGGAAAGATAAAGGAGTGGTCGCTCTTGTGTCAAAGGCTGTAGAAAATGACGGTGGTTCAAAACCATTAGTCTTACATTGTATCATTCATCAACAGTCTATGTGCGGAAAATGTTTGGATATGTCTGAAGTTCTGAAACCAGTCATATCAACTGTTAATTTTATGAGATCTTTTGGGCTGAATCACCGACAATTCCGACAATTTATTGAAGAGATTGGAGAAAATGACTTACCTTATCATACTGCCGTACGTTGGCTTAGTTGAGGGAAAGTCCTTCAGCGCTTTTTTGAACTTCGAGCAGTGATCGAAATTTTTTTGAATGAAAAGCATCGCCCTCTTACTGAATTACAAAACAACGCATGGCTGTGGAAGTTAGCATTCTATGTTGATTTGACAAAACATGTGAACGAACTGAATTTGAGATTGCAAGGAGAAAACCAGCATCTTCCTGATTTATACACTAATATCAAATCATTCCGGAGGAAATTGATACTGTTTCAATCACAACTACGAAGTAAATGTTTTTCACATTTTAAAACATGTGAAATATTCAGCCACACCACTGAGACTGAGTTTCCTATCGATTTTGCAATCGAAACTTTGAGTGCTTTGAAAATAAATGTTGATACTCGTTTCTCGGACTTCGATGCCTTTGCGAATCAAATTAAGATTTTTCAGGATCCTTTTGATACTGACATTGAAACCTTAGCCCCGGAACTTCAAATGGAAATGATTGAACTACAGTGCAGTGATATAATTAAGAACAAATATCAAAACTCATCTTTGTTGGAATTTTATAAGAGTCTTCCACTGACACAATTTGATAATTTGCATAAATTTGCTCGCGGGCTGTTTTCTGTTTTTGGTACTACTTATTTGTGTGAGAAGACCTTCTCCAAAATGAAGTACATAAAAAATGTTTACAGATCTAAATTAATTGATGAGCATCTTAAATCTCTTTTAATAATTGGTACAAGTAAAATTAGTCCACAACTACAAACTATTGTCAGTGGAAAATCTCAATTACATAAATCTCATTAGTATTTCATATGTCTGCATGTTATACATGTCTTTACTCATTACAATTCTGTGTTTCTTTATCCAACTTATCACAAAAGCAATAACAATAAGCCTACAACAATGTTATGAGTAGTTAGCCCATGACCATATCAATGTAGATGTCATATTAATAATATTATTCAACATAAAATTAGAATACTTCAGTAAACTGAATTTAATTTGCTATAAAAAATATGTTCTCTAAAAGGAGTTTTCAAGTATGCTAGCTCTCCTCGGGCCGGACAAAATCTGTCCGCGGGCCGGATGTGGCCCTCGGGCCGTAGTTTGGAGACCCCTGCCTAGATGAAGCTGTTCGTATGCACCGACTCAGATGGTGGGGTCATGTGAAGATAATGGCGGAGGAGAGATTACCTAAGAGGTTAGATGATGATAATGGTAATTGTTGTTTTAAGGGGCCTAACATCAAGGTTATCGGCCCCTAATGGTTTGGGTGATCTTGAAGATGATAATGAAATGTAAACTATAAGGAAAACTGACTACTAACTTATATACTAGAAGAAGAAATGGAAAACAAAAGGAGAATAAGGCAAATAAAGGACAGGAGGAAAGGAAATGCCCTCAACCCTCCAAGAATGCGGATTGAGGGACTTGGAAGGGAGGAGAGCCATGAAAGGCAGACAGGAAATTGAAAGAGGAGAGGGTCCGCCCCAGAGGTAATGGATAAAAGGGGGAAAACCGGACCCAACTCAGGAATCCCTAGGGGTAGCCAACTTCCGAACTCACCAGACGTGAGCCCCTGAGGGTGTAGCAATATCCAGGGTGGGGCTACACATACCCTGCCTCCATGAGGGCCTTGTGCAGAAGGCAGGTGATATCATGAAAAGAAAACGAACGCTGACCCCTCGCAGAAGGAGGGTATCAGAAAAGATGAGAACAGGGCCAATTAAGGTGGGAAAGGAAGCGACTCCCTAGGCTTCGGATACCCTAATACCGTCGGGGTTGAAAGAGAACAAGACTTAACCAAGTGAGGTCGACAGGAAAGAAGACGGAGAGGAGCCTGGCACAAATAAGTGGAATCAATGCCTGACCCAGCTGGGGCCCCATGGACGCCAACCAACGTCCCACTAGATGTGAGCCCCTGGGGGTTGGAGGTTAAGAGAAGTAGAGGTAGAACTAGAAAGCGATGGTTAAATTCAGTGATGAACGATTTCAAAGTGAGAGGTGTAGAAGCAGAAAAGGCAAAACAGTCCCAAATGTACATGTAGCTACTAAAAAGAAAGGATATTCATTTGATTGTTATGAAAATGAGCCCGCTCACCACAACCAAATATTTGTGGGTAAACTATGTGTTGTTGTTCAGTTTGTGACCGCACTGGAGAGATTCATATGATGAATAAAATAAAATGAAATGAACGAATTCTATTTTAGTTTGCCATTAAGCTCACCAAGTCATCAGCATGATAAAGAAGTAATTGTTCCATTTGTATGGTTTCAAATATGACGCTGGTCTCTTTTGTGTGAATGACAAGTCATCAATCTGGTTATATGAGCCATTCACCTGTGAAGTCATTCATGTCACTCAAATGTACCAACAATAGCATTGATTTGTTTGGCGGAAAACGTATATCATTCATAATTCATGCTTTTGTTGGCTCGCTTTACAACTGGTCCTTTTCTCTGTGCTCACTTTATGACATTCTACACTAAGACGCAACGCAGGGCAAAGTTCGAACCACACCGTCGGGTTGTCCTCTGAGGATACTGTGTGCTTTTATACTGGTGAATTGTGTACAATGTCAGCCATCATCACACTAAGCATTTTGTAGCTCTCTCTATGAGTGTCCGCTTGAAGCAGCTACAGGCTCTGTCCTCGGACACTCCCGGCACTAAACGCCATACGATAAATAAATAAAACACTTAGCATTTTCCCGTTTTGTATAAAGGCCATGGTTAAGATGTTTGTAACGTGCAAAAAGTAATTTATTCCGAACTGGATGGTAACCAGTTGAGGTTGGGAATGCTGGAAAATTAATACTGATTTTCAAGAAATAAAAATTCAGAAAAAAATTAATATTAGTTCGGTAGTCGGGATTAGCTGATTCATTTTATATGGCATGTAGCCGAGGTCAGGAAGGGCAACAGGTTATAAAACCCATCCACCACATACATATTCATCTCATCCCGAGTACTGAATGAATACTGATATTTTTATTTTTAGCCTACTTTCGATTTTTGCAAAAAATGGAAGTAGACTTATGAGATCAACACAGGGCGAAAAAAGTGTGTCTGTCTGTGTGTGTGTGTATGTGTGTGTGTGAGTCCGTGTGTGTGTGTGTGTGTATGTGTGTGTGTGAGTCTGTGTGTGTGTGTGTGTCTGTGTGTGTGTGAGTGTGTGTACTCTGAATGTCTGTCCCCCCCCCTATCAATTCAAACACGGTGAATGCGAATTGAACGAAATTTGGTACAAAGGTAGCACTAGCAAAGGACACCTCAGTGTCATGTTTTATATCGCCGCCATCTTCACGGAAACGTAATGGCGGCCACACAAATGTTCAAAGCTTAAATCAAATTACGACTAACCTAATCATCCGATCTCTACCACATTTTTCAACAACATACCTTTATGGGGGGAGCATCCTTTGACCAAACCAATAGGCCATCAGCGTAATAGTTTGCGGATGGCGGCCATCTTTGTGTGAAAATCGATTCCCCCTATTAATTCGAACACGGTGCAACCGAATGGAACGAAATTTGGTACAGAGGTAGTACTAACAAAAGGCACCTGAGTGTCATGTTTTATATCGCCGCCATCTTGACGGAAACGTAATGGCGGCCACACAAATGTTCAAAGCTTAAATCAAATTACTACTAACCTAATCATCCGATTTCTACCAAATTTTGCAACAACATACCTTTATGGGGGGAGCATGCTTTGACCAAAGTAATAGGTCATTAGCCTAATAGTTTGCGGATGGCGGCCATCTTTGTGTGAAAATCGATTCCCCCTATTAATTCAAACACGGTGAAACCGAATGGAAAGAAATTTGGTACAGAGGTAGCACTTGCAAAGGGCATCTCAGTGTCATGTTTTATATCGCCGCCATATTGACATAAACGTAATGGCGGCCACACAAATGTTCAAAGCTTAAGTTAAATTACGACTAACATAACCATCCGATCTCTACCAAACTTTGCAACAACATACCCTTATGGAGGGAGCATCCTTTGACCAATCTAATAGGTCATTAGCCTAATAGTTCGCGGATGGCGGCCATCTTTATGTCAAAATTGATTCCCCCTATTAATTCGAACACGGTGGAACCGAATGAACGAAATTTGGTACAGAGGTAGCACTAGCAAAGGGCACCTCAGTGTCATGTTTTATATCGCCGCCATCTTGACGGAAACGTAATGGCGGCCACACGAATGTTCAAAGCTTAAATCAAATTACGATTAAACTAATCATCCGATCTCTACCAAATTTTGCAGCTACATACCATTATGGAGGGAGCATCCTTTGAACAATCTAATAGGTCATTCGCCTAATAGTTTGCGGATGGCGGCCATCTTTGTAAAAGGTCAAACCGAAAGCAATCGTCACTGCACCATTTGAAAAGTCAAAAGCACGGATTATTTATTTAATCGTATGATAATTTATACAATATAAATTATACATAACAAACTATATTCAAACTTTAAAGTCCATCCTTCTCAACCATTCGGTTAAGTCGGGTGTGAGAGCGAACAAATCGTCAGGAATGCCAGGGTACGAATAAAGAGGACAGCGTTGGACCAGATGTTCGATCGTCTGTTCTTCGAGGTTACATTCCCACATTGGTGAGCTGATCCAGCCCCACTTGTACCTGAAATAACTGCTGCAACCATGTCCAGTCCTCAGCCTGTTGATGCGGCACCAGAAGTTCCTCGGTAAGTCAAAGCCGTTTGGTTTCTTTGTGGGATCAAGATGGTGGGCACTTGTTCCCCATGTTTTAGTTGACCACTCATGCTTCCAGCTTTCATTTAGGTCAAATTCAGCAGCAATGAGTAGCCCCGCAGTGACACTTACTGGTCTTCTAGATTCCAGTCGTTGCTGTAATGGATGGCAGAATTCTTGGTGCAATGGCAAAGAGGGTGATGCTAAGATAAGCACGGATAAGTATTAAACACCCCAGGAAGTCTATAAGCACTCGTGGCGGTGGCACGGTGAAAGGCGAGCTTTCCAAACCAAATGATATATAAAAGCCGGCCAAACGCTGCAGTCAGGGTTCCATGTTTTCCATCTCTCCCTGCGGAGGTGGTCCAAGAACCCCACCAGTGTGTGGTCCCGAGACCTGTGTCGGGAGAGGTTATAATGAATCGCTCCCGCAGTGAACCTGAGGCTTGCGTTACGCTTTTCCCCCGTGGAATCGTGTACTGCAAATCGTTGCACCTTCCAGGGATCCCACAGTTTTTCCCAGATAGTCGACCAGGCTCGCGTAGGATATTTCAGCTGTATATAGGGGGTGAAGAGTCTTTCGGCAGTCAGAAACCGATAAATCACCTTGGTAGGGAGTGCGGTGAAGGGTGTGGAGACACTGGATTTCAGACGGTGAAGAATTGCGGTTCCTTCTTGAAAAGATTGGCTGGGATGAGCATCTGGGGATTCGCACCTGGGGCAAGTGACTGCATGCAGACTGCGTCAAAGGGGTCTCCCATAGTTTGTTGCCCTCGAAAAAGCTGTGTGGCCAGCAAGGCGGCACATTTGTGTTCAACTGCCACAAGTTGCAGTCCACCTCTTCGAAGTGGCAGGTTCAGTTGATCTTACCGAATCCTATATCGGTATCTGGACCAGAGGAAATATCCGATGGTCATTTCCATTCGTTGGCAGAGCACGTGCGGAGCTGGAGTTGCTTGTGCCAGAAACCATACCACAATTTCTGTATCAGGTTCAATCTTCTCGCCAGGTCTTCCTTTAATTGAAATCTCATCGTATTTAGACGCCGGTTCCAGTTGTATCTGACAGTTTCTGCAAAATCTGGGAAAAAGCTTATCCCCAAGATTGTACACTTGTCAACTATGGGAATAGCTAGGTCGTGCGGAGGCCTGATTGTTGTAGCCAAGCAGATGGGCATGAGCGATGACTTCGAAGCATTGATGCGTGCAATTGAGGCTAGGACGTAGGTGTCCAGGATGATCTTTGTAGACGCAAGTTCGGACTCATCATTGATAAGGACAGTCACGTCATCGGCATATGCCCTCTGGGTGATATGGGCACCATGCAGATCGATACCGGGTAGTTTCTTGTCCAGACTGTGGATCAGGGGTTCAATAGCCAAAACAATGTGCACCATCGACAATGGGCAGCCCTGCCTGATGGATTTATGGACGGGAATCGGACGGGATAAAAATCCAGTTATCAAAACTCTGGATGAAGCGGAGGCGTAGAGTTGTTGGAGGCAGTGGATGACGCCCAGAGGAATGTTTAAGTGCCGCAAAGTTTGCCAAAGATATGCGTGTGCGACCCTATCAAAGGCTTTCTTCAGGTCAATATTGAGCAAGGCAGCCGCGTTATTTCCATGGCCGGACGCATAAAGAATGAGATCTCGGATAGCAAGAATGCTGTGCAGAATGTTCTTCTGGGGTATCGTGCTGGTTTGACCAGGGCCTATCAAGCTGTGCAGCAAATTTTTAAGCCGAAGTGCGAGGACTTTGGCCAGCAACTTATAATCCGTGTTGAGAATCATTATTGGTCTGTAGTCAGCAATACCCCGAACACCAATAAGCTTGGGAATCGAAAGGATAACGCCTTCCGTAAAGCCGGGGGATATATCATGAGTGAATAGGTAGTTGAGTACGTGGGTTACATCATCCCCACCGAGGTGCCAGAAGTGTTTGTACCATTCACACGGCAGAGCATCTATGCCAAGAGTCTTGTTATTAGCTGTGGTTCGGAGAGCATATTCGATCTCTGCCTTCATGATCGGTGCGCCAATTTGACGCATGCAGTCGTTGTCCAGGTGCCGGTCCGTAGACGTCAAGAGTTGGTTACCTGCCAATTCCGAGACGGGTTCCTCGGCCAGCATCGCTCGAAAATAGCGCTCACCTTTTGCAAGTAGTTCCTCACGGGTAGTTAATATGCCCCCCTCCGGTCCCGTCCACTGACGAATACACTGACGCCCTAGCGAGCGGCGGAGACGGTCAAGCTGATAAACAGACATCTTTTCCCTGTCAATCAAGGAATATTTCTTGACATGCTGCTTCAGGGTGACTAAATTGCTTTCTCGGACATGACAGATGGTTATCTTAATCGTGCGTAGTGCCACCGACACATTTTCCCCAAGTTGTTCAGGATGGTGGAGGTCCTGTAACACGGTGTCATAGAAGTCCGATTTCCGATAGAAACGTTGGTTACGTTCAAAGTTTATGGCTTTGGCGACTGCCCGAATGGCCGGCTTCACCTTTTCTAACCACCAGACAGCCACATTGTTGTAACGGTGTTTCAGCCGTTGACACTGCCGATATACAGTCTCAAACCACTGTGCATCCTCCTCCCTGTCAAAGCAGGTGGTATTCATTTTCCACGTGCCTCTCCCTTTTATTGTGTGTGCAGGGGCGGCACTTCACCCTGTAAATAAAAAGCTATTGTCGTCACTAAAGGCGACAGGGATGATCCGACAGCTGCGTACAAGTGAGGCGAGCCTACTGGAAATATAAGCCCGATGAATTTTGGATTTAGTGGCCGCACGGCAAAATGTATATTGGATCTGGTTGCCATGTATGTGTGCCCATATATCTAGTGGTCGCATGCTCTGGGTGAGTCCCTCTAAACCAGGACAGAAATTGAAGGAACCAGTCTGATCCTGGGGGCGTAAGGTGCAGTTGAAATCCCCCATCAATAGAATGGAGAGATTTGTTACCAGGTGAGGTAAGATGTCTTGTCTAAATAAAACGTTTCTCTCAGATTTATAATTGGAGCATGATGGACTGTAAACATTTATAATCCTGACACCCTGTACAGTAGCAGACGTTATGCGCCCGGAAGGATCCATCACCACATCAGTTACGAGGGTGCCTTTAAGGTAGATAATGACCGTACCCCTAGCAGTGGTGCCCATGTTAACTATATAGTCATCGTCATACAGGAAGCCAATGTTACATTCGGTGACCTCTTGCAGAAGAAGAATGTCAACATCATATTCACGCAGAAAACGGCTTAACAGCGCCTGGGAGGCCGGATTCCTCAAGCCAGGAATATTTACTGTGGCATAGGTCCTCAAATGTGAATTATTGTCCATAGTTGATGTCGGCTAAGAGGGGAGCTAGCTGTAAATCCAAATCCTGCAGTGCCTCCCGGGACAGCTTACGATATTTAGCCCGCATCTTGCTAACGAACTCGTGGACTCCCTCATGCTGACCCATTTGAGAGCACTTGCATTGAAGTGAAATAATGGGTCCGGGGCTAGGAATGGTTGCCATATGACACAGGTCCGACATCATTTGCTGAACCTCAAGGGCTTTGCGGGTAGTAGAGCTCTCAGCAGGTGAGGGCTCTGTTAGACAACTTCTGGGGGTTGCCGGCATTCGGAATCGGGGGTTTACCTCACTGACACGTATTTCACCTTTCTTCAGTTGCTTAGGCTTGTTCTGCGCTTTACGGGGTTTAACAAGTTCGGTTGCGAGCGAAGCATCCGAGTCACCGGAAGTAGGCCCACGGCTTCCTTAAATTTCCTCAGACCAGGTGGGCGTTTTTCGTATCCCCGTATTTTCCTGTGCCGAGCCTTCTCCGTGGAAGTGACTATGGGTAGGTTTGGCGACTGGAGGGGGTGACCGGTCAGCATCCAAGGGTTGCTGTGAAGACTCTTCCTGGTGCATGACCACAGACTCTGGAAACATATCAGCAACACCTGTGCTGTCAGACAGGGTGACTGGCACCGTCTCAGAGGGAGGCGGGCATTCTAGCGGGATAAAGCCTGTATCGTAGCGTGCTTGAGTATCGCCAGGGCTGTGAAGCGGGGAGTCGTCTATACGGCAGCTGGAACTCGGGGTGACCATAGCCGCGAGGCTAGTTGTCGGTTTGCCGTGTTCAAGGCGCGTCATGGCCGAGTATATGCACGGACAGTCGATACGGAGATGTTCCATAGCTTGACATATGGCACATGATTCCACTTGCCCTTCATAACTAACCTGCCCACGGTGTCCACCAATCATAATAAAGGACGGAATTTGCATTTTTAAATCAATGTGTTTGTCGGATACCATTTGCCACTGGTAACTTGTAATAATGGGACCAACTTTCATTTGTGATCGATTTGACGGTACCATATTTTGTATCATTAGATGATTCAGGCGGAATATTAAAGAGCCTTACCCGCGTGGCTTCCATGCCGGCAGCGGCAATCTCGACCGAAACAGACTCCCGATTAAATAAAGTAAGCCTGTGGGTGCCCGCAAATTTACTCAAAAGTGTGTACATAATAGATTGAGAGATTACCTTGATAAATACAGAGTTGGACGGTGCGTCAAGTTGCAGGGTCTCCAGTTGGTCGACCGCGAGTTTCAGCATCTCCGCCACAAAGGTGTGAATTTCCGCTGCCGACGGGCGCGTGGTGTTCCGTTCGAAGGAGCATTTCAACGTATTTTTCCTGTTTTGCATTTTCTTCCCGGGTTTCTTGCCAATTGACCAATAGCCGGTACTAAGCGTAGGCACAGTTTCCCAGGTGGTACCGGGAGCATTGGCGACATATGCCCTACTCCTCATCATCTTGCAATTCGTCACTGCTCCGAGTAATTCTGTTTATTTTGAATGCTCATTTCCACGATTGGTTACTTGTAGGTGTTCCGAAAGGGATCTAAAGTACTTACTCCGCTATGGTGCCAAAAAGTCGGAGATAAGCTCTAATAAAGTGTAAGAACCGTATCGAGGACCTAAGGACACTTTTGACTCTTCCCAGCACTCGAGCCTCGGAAAATATTTTATTAACATTGAAAGCAAAAAGAGAAGAAATACCCCCCAGAGTTTTATGGAACGGGGACCATGGTAGATCGGACATGGACCACATCCAGCTTTCAGATGAGGCACGTGTTAACCGGAATGGTGGTACACGGATTTCATCATACCATGAGCCAGCTGAGGCGTGTGAGTGCAACTTATGCGAACAAACATGTGGATGCTACCACATAGAATTGTGCAAAAAAAAGAACCCAATCAATTACAGAATATGCAAACTGAGGCACCAGAACGTAAACTTGAAATTGCTTGAATGATTTATATTATAATTAAATTTTTATGGCCATTTGACTGTAATAAAAGTATTATCTCATCCCGAGTCCTGTTGAACGGTACAAATGAGGTGTAGACATACACCTTGATATTAATGGGCGTAGAGTATATTAAGTTGCTTGCTGGAATGGCAATTAAGTTAAGCAACTCCCCAAACAGAAGTGTGCGGCGGGCTGCTGGATGCCTAGTACGACCGACATTTCATCCCAGTTGTAAGGCCTATTACCTAAACTCCTGCCATCCCATCGGCCGTCAAGATCAGCAACTCCTCTTACAGCAGTGCGTGGCGGGGTGCAGCTCTCTCAGAACGACCGGCAACTACAGTTTTATCCTCCCAACCCAATTAAACTCATAGGAAGGTATTTAAAATGGACATGCTGATAATGTATATTTATTGTCGAAAATTAACGTTTTTCAGTCGGCTGACACGATTGTACCCAATTGAAATGGGTGGTTCCCGAATCTTGAAAAGAAAAAGAAAAGAAAAAAACATGAAGATTGGTGAACAACTACCGAGGTTTTAAAATGGTATCAACTTCCGGAAGACGGAGAGGATATTTGTCCGAAGAACATAAACAGGCACTCGTCGCTGGGGTCAGAAGATACTGGCAGGAAGTCAAAGCCGGAACAAGAACAAGACCTAGACACTAGAGTGAAGTTGGTTGTTAACACGCAGTCCATAGAGGCTCAACTCGATATATATAAAAAATAAAATTAAAAAGTTAGAGTCAGTCTGAGAGACTAGACTTTATATCATTTCAAATGACGCATGCTACAAATGCTACACATGTTAGAAAGGCGGAAGAGCTTCGAGCGAAGTCACGCGCTCTCCGTCTCCGTTTCGCTTAACGCTATAGCCCAGGAGTAAACTCAGACTCGGTGCATATGCACTGAACAACATGATGACCTCATACGCTCAAGTGCAACCTTAGTACATTACCTCTCCGTCACCGTAACGCATAACGGTAGACAAAGCATAACGATGAAGTCGACAAGATCATTTGAAATGATAAGACATTAGCGAACCACCCATTATAATCGTGTTGACCTACAGAAAATGCAATAATTTTAATTATAAGGTGCATTCAAAAAGTAACGAACTGGAGGCTGTAATGAGCAAACCGGTGATCGACTAATCGTGGCGTGTGTAACGAGGTGTGGTTCCGACAAGAACGTGGAAGGTCACAGCCCGTCGATAGAGGGCACGCGTACACGTCACAAATTAGTTCCGTTAAATGATACAGTCGGTGACAGAAAATACAAATCCCAGTCCTTAATTATACATTTCTTGCAAGCAATTACTATTCGTTTCTGAATTACATGAGTTTAAAAGCATTTTTAGCCTACTTTTCACATTTTGCAAAAATGAGGAAAAAGTAGACTAATGAGATCGATCCGGGCAAATGTGTGTCTGTCTGTCTGTCCTTCTGTCTGTCGTTCTGACTGTCTGTCTGGCTGTGTGTGTGTGTGTGTCCACCTATCAACTCCTAACAGCTGCAGCAATCGAAACAAAATTTGATAGGAGTAATGATCTATACCTGAATATCTCAATGCCGTATTTGAAAATCATGTCAGTGCTACCAGCTGCTGAAATATCGCAATTGGAATTTGAGATCCATGTTGGATATCTTGGAACATATAACAATTTCAAAATTGGCACAGCAATAGATCATATTATTTCAGATTATTTCTGACCAATACATGCATGACATAGTTGCCAACATGATTTTACGCGCGCTGTTAGATCCAATGTATAACTGCATGTAACGTCCATGCTATCCGTTGGACTTCAACCAAATTTTGTATTCTGTACTTTAAGAGATGGAACTAAGAATATATTCAGTCACCAGGGCTGCCAACTGTAGTGCTCTATTAGGCTACATTATGCCAGGTATACAGTATTTCGAACTAATTGGAAATTTCTATATTACCAACTTAATTTCGTCATTATATTAGATAGATCCATATAGATTAATAATTGGCATGAATCTTAAATTTTAAGAAAAGTAGGCTCTTTAGCTCGTCAGGGAACTTCTTGCTAATGTTGAAAATTGTTTTTTTAAATGACACAAAGAGTAGTCAGGGCCCAGTTCGGCAAAAACCTAAAGTTAAGCTATTTTGACAGTCGTGCCAAACCTTGAAACGCTAGAAGACCCGGAAGAGTGTCAAAATGCGTGCTTTGAAACACTCTATCGTATTTAACATTTCGTTCCGTGAAGAACTAAAACCTATTTTCAATCCTACTTATGTTAATTGCCACTATCAACATACAATATTTCAGTTTTATTGCTGTAATAGATTAGTAGAAATTGAGATCTATCTAAATATTTCGGATGGTCGCCATGTTGCATTTTATCATTTTAAATAATCTTGTCGACTTCGTCGTTGCACTGAGGTCTGGGGTTATGTTACGGTGACGGGACGAAATGTACCTAGAATGCACTGAGGTGTGTGACGTCAAAGTACGATGTAGCAGCCGAGTACCAAGAAGGCAATGCGAGAACAGAGTTTCAAGAATGCAGTGAGAGCACAATCAAGTAGGCAGTGAAGAAACAAAATAGAATCTTGAAACTCTGTTCACGCACTGCCTTCTTGGTACTCGGCTGCTAGCATTTAATATGATATAAAGTCCAGTCTTTCAGACTGACTATCAGTCTCTTTTCATAAATGTAGGTCTTAGAGTAATGCACTATTGCATGAAAATTATTGTGTAGATTTTAAAATTTCCCACAGCCGCCATCTTGAGGTTATGTGAACAATTCAACTGAATTAGATGCCAGTGCATTACAATGTGTATAAACATTTACTGTACCATATTTCACTGCGCTCAGATGGTTAAATCGCGAGAAAAGTCTATTAAAATGTTTCACCTTCGCTTGGCCGCCATCTTCGTTTTGTACTTAACAGGTTTTTGTGAGTTAGGTAAACGTTTATTAGTACCTTCTATCACTGTACAAAATTTCATGATGATATCCGTTAGAGGTTTCTTCGATATAGAATGCTGGTGAAATATTTCGCACAGCCGCCATGTGTGGTTGGTGAGACATAATAAAATTTGAGGGACACGGTCGGGGTCGGTCAAAATAGTACTATGAAATTACCGAGTTTCGTTGAAATCGCTTTAGCCGTTTGGAAGTTATTAGGAGGACACACACATAAGCACACACACACACGGTCAAAAGGTGATCTCATAAGCCTATTTCTTCGTAAATTAAATTTGGCTAAAAATGAAATTCTGAAAATAACTACCGGCTCAAATTATATTTCGAAAAGAATATGCCAAAAGCGCTTGTTTTTAAATTGAAACTTGTTCTAGAGATTTAAATGCAATTAACGTTTAATTTATTCTTTGATTCTTTATCTCCAATTCATGGGAAGAAGATTTGTTTAATTTTTCAAAACGGAAGTAGATATTACAATATTGATTCAACCATGCAAGAGTCGACACTAACGCTACACCGGATGTGGTTTAACTGCTGGTGTGCAAAGCTTGTCAGTCAAAACGGAAGTGGATATTTTGATTTTGATTTGGCCATGTATGGGTCAACATTGGCGTGCGTAATAATAGATTTATTGAACTACATACGACATAAGATGTGGTCTGAAGCTTGTTGGGCATGACTTGTCAGTTTAGTGTGTGTCACCAATATATAAGAGGTGATTAGTTTTCACACAAAATATTCAAAATTTGAATAATAAATATAAGAAGCAGAAAGCAATAAGATTCAGCGACGAACAACAACTACAAATGAAATTACTACAAAGGAACGCAAACCTCTCCGACAAAAGACATAGACAGACGATACTCATATAGTTTCGTTCAAACAATGTATGGACACCAAGCGTTAGACCACATCCTTTGTCATATGTACTTCACTAAATCTATCACTACGAGCGCTAGTGTTGACACATACATGGTGAAATCAAAATCGAATTATCTACTTCTGTTTTGGCTGACAAGTCATGCACACCAAGCGTTAGACCACATCCTTTGTCGTATATAGTTCACTAAATTTTTGTTAAGTTTATGAATTATTTTCTTTCAACATTAAGTTCCCAGCCTGAAGGGCGACAATTGTACATTTTTGTATTAACCCCTTGAGTGCTTCGCCCGTCTATACACGGTGCAGAGGAATATTTCCCATTCTCTCTCGAGTGCTAACTCGATCTCTGGCATGTTCTGCCATACGTTGGGCATTACGTAGTACTACTGGAGTTTTGATATTTGCTTCCAGAAGTAACTAACGGAACATTTTGTAGACGTCTTTCCTCTACAGCTGGAGTTCATCTGAGATGTAAACAAACATGGTGGAATAATAAGGAAATTCTTCACGCCGAGTTGCGATTTAGGGTCAAGCTATATCATTATTATTTGAGCTAGTGAGGAGCAACAAGTATTACTTGCCAATTGATTTTTGAAATTATGTTATGTTATTTTTGATGCAAGCCTTGGCAAAAAAAAAAAAAAAAGAATAATTTCTATTCGCCTCAAAATAAGAAAATAATATTAAATATATGTAAAATAATTACGATGGGAACGAAAAAATTCGACACTGAGGTAGGAAACAACTCAGCGTTTAAAAGGTTATAGATTAATGCACTTTTTAAGTATTTGAATCATAGACACAGACTATGAAACTGTCTGCTTGGCATTGTTATTCAGACCATGAGTATAGTATCAGACAACTAATGCTATCATGAGCATACAACATAATTATTTCTCCACAATACAGAAATTCACAACTTTGACTTCATTCCTGAAACCAATACGAGATTAAGAAATGATATTAAATATAATGCTAAGCTGGTTAGTGGTCTTTCACTTACGTTCATATCACAGGGATCGCCACGCGAAACAACAATCTTGAGCAGGATATGACGCTGAATTTTGTACCAATAGTAAGCACTTCAATCTCAACTCCTGCTGTTGTTCTTTTGGTGTCACTCCCGGAGCTTTATTTAAAAGTACTTCTCGTATAAAGATACTGTTACGTGCCCCCCCCCCTCCCCCCCCCCCCTAGTGGCACTTTTGTTAACTGGATTACGGTGGGTTGAAGCACAACAAAGATTGTTCCTTTAAATGAAATAATTAACTTTATTGCGGCCAGAAAGATACACCACTCAACAGCAAATACAAGCAATTAGAGCCTTACTCCAGTTTCCTCAAGTCTCTTCCTTATGGAGAGCTCTTGCCCCCCTTTCACTTGTCAACAAACCACAGAAGTTAATCCGTCCTAATGAGTCAGGTGGCCTTGACAGAAACTACCTGCACCTCTTCCTCATGTACACAAACTACAGTTACTTACGATAACTTGCTACACGCTGCTTCGCTGTTCACAAGGAGGGAAACAATATCACTGGATTTCGTAACTCGCACGGCACTTCGCCACAATACGTCTGTCGCTCAGTGAAATCACACTCGCTCAAAACACAGGCAGTCCCCTGTATGCTTCTCACTCCCTCGCTGTCAAGAGAATCGGCTTCACTAGGGGTTTCGCAGGTCACCACACTTCTGTCGCTCAGGATAAACGCTCGCACTAGCTCGAAAAACACAACAACAACTGCTTGACAGGTCGCTCTTATATAGCAGGCCAGTGACTCAATAAATGCTTCTAGACCCATCCAGGGTTCACGGCTTCTCGAGGTTTCCTTCACTGGCTGAGTCACGAATATTCTGGGCCATCCCTTTGTCCTAGTAGTCCTGTTGCATAAGGCGCACGCAATACACTGAGGAAGAGCAGCGCAGCCCTGGGACAGTTGTGACTCATGCGCCGAGCGATGAAACAAACTCACAGCCTTAACAATACATTCGTCTAATGAGTATAATTGAGCGAAATGTCTGCCTATGCAGGAGGCCATTGCTCTTAAGTTATTTGGAGGGCTGTTTTATTATCATTATTATTATTACTATTCTTTATTAGCACTTACAGTAGTTAACGATATATTAGTATGTAGAGTTCACAGCCTAGGAATATGTATTAAAGTACCTAGCTGGTTATTTGTGGGATGTGGTGTTCAGTCTCGTTCAGCTTCCGTCACAATTCACTGACCGATATGAACTGGCATTAAACGTATTAATAATTAACTAGCAGACCCGTGCGAGAAATCTCGCATGATCATAAACCACACTTTTCCCAATAGGTTTATAATGAGAGAGTTAAGGAGAAAGGTTGATAGTTTTAGGGTTTTAGATAATAATAATATCGTATGACCTCAGGTGCCGGGTGAAAGCTTTGTAATTAGCCACTCAGAGGGTAGCTTGCATGTCGAATTTCGTTGTTCCTTGAATCACTATGAAAGTCAAGGAGGTTAGATATCTAAGCTTCTTGAACACTATAGCGCATTCTAGTAGAGAAGTGGAACTTTGTGTTGGATGAAACTCCGGGATTAATTTTGCCATTATGAACACGGCCTACGGAATTGAAATGGGTTCTTTGACATGCCAACATCGTATGACATGCGTGACGTATTTTTGACGCCTTTCAAGGAACTTATCACGGCCAGGAGCGAACTTGCAATCTTGGGGTTAGTAGACCGACACGCTAACCACTCACCCACCATGGCAGGTTTTAGATGACAACTCATAATTGCAGCATATTACACCAACAGTATTTGCAAATCGCACACTTCTTACAAAAATCTTAGGGGCCGATAACCTAGATGTTAGGCCCCTTAAAACAACAATTATCATCATCATCATCTTACAAAAATCTATATTTATGAAATTAGAATGCAATTCGTTACTGCTAATTTCATTTGTGTACTGAGTCCATGGAAAATGATAAAGGAATGCACTCAGAATGTTAAAATGACATGAAACAGGCGTCACAGCGGCCAAAATGTGAAGTGTACAGCAATTATGGAGCGTATTTTCGTACAGCAACAGTATTTGCAAATAGCACACTTCGTTCATTTTTTCAAAATACATTTTTAAAGAAATTATAGATGTTTATGAAATTATAGTGCAATATGTCACTGTTAATGTCTATTCTCTTTCATTTGAATGCTCATTTGTCACTTGTGAGGGAGGGATCTATACTACTGAAATATTATATAGGATAATTAATCTGATGTAAATTGTTCAGGTGTGGCGAATAACACACGTTACAATTTACGTACAATCGTGTTGACCGATTGAAAAGCATTTCAATTTAATTTACTAAGGCAACACTGACAAATGGCTTTCAATACAATGACGACCCGTGCCTCCGCGATGCTGCAAGAGTTATTTCAATAGCGGCTCTGGAGACATTAGGACCCATGTGTTTACCACGCAGATATCCTAGATATATGTTACTGTTATGCTACCACCGGGACCAGAACGGATTACTGCCCACGCGTCCTCTATCTTTTGTTGACCCTGTTAGTTCAAACAAATATCCACTGTGGCGCAGATGTATAATTTACTTAACAAAACAATCCAACTCATTACCACGCTTTATTTCTCTCCAGCAGAGATGTTCTCCCCAGATAGTATTTTGCTGAGAATGGTTTTCATAGGCCCGATATGGTTGGTTGGCTCCTCAGTTTAGGGGCTGTTTATGCGGTCATGTAGCCCCGTGTACTTTGTGTATGTGTAGTATCTGTCTGACAACCGGTGTTAATTGTGATGGCTGTATTAGTGTGAGTTATCTGTTTTCAATTCAAGTAAGGACTGTAGACATTCAATCTTCAAGTAGTTCCTACTTTTGCTACCAAACGCCACCATCAACGAGAACAAGTGCTGAACATGGTTAATGATGCCTCTGCAGTCGACTTCTGGTGACGAACGTTGGAACCTAAGAGCGTTAGTCAATTATAACCTATAATTTAGCTTCACACAAGTGTAATTAGTAGAAGGTTCTTTATCATGCCATAAATCTATGACATGGGACCGCCGGCTTTGCATCACTTCCGAAGGAAGGCATACTAAGTGATTTTCAACGCTCTTAAAATCCGACGAGTTAGAACCCACGACCTTGGGCATAGTAGCTCTGCATACTACACGGGCCCGATATACTAGACTCGAAATTCTTTTGGTTCTTATCCTATTAAAATAAGAACCTATCCCTGTATTTCAAAAAAGAAAACGTGAAGGATATGGTGAGAGCTTAAACGGCTGAGCTTTAAATACGCTGATTCAAATAATGCAATGGGATACGCTTCGGACATTCAAACGGTACAATTTATTATAATGTAAATATATATGTTTCAAGTATATACCGCGATACGTACACGTCTAGTGTAGTCGATGACGTCACGTATGACGTGTGGAAGTTGATGTTCGTTTGTTTGATGCTTTCGCATGAATTGCCGCCATTTTGTCAGCTGAGTGAGGTTTCAAACAGTTCGTCATTAAATGCCGATGTGGTCACATGTGTTCAAATACGAGGAGTGGTGGTGAGTTTCGAATGTTCATAAATTACTTTCAGATGTTTAGTATGATTGAAAAGTTGTACTCTACTCTTCCAAAGAGATGGTGAAGCCAAGCCATTGGTCCCAACTTAGTTGGATGACGGTCTGGGTGAAACCATTGGAGGCTACTTCGTAAGGCCACGGTCTGGGCGAAACCATTGGCTGCTACTTGGTTAGACGATGGTCAGGGAGAAACCATTGGCTGCTACTTGGTTAGACGATGGTCTGGTTGAAACCATTGGTACCTACTTCGTAAGGCCACAGTCTGGGCGAAACCATTGCCTGCTACTTGGTTAGGCGATGGTCTGGGAGAAACTATTGGTGCCTACTTCGTAAGGCCACGGTCTGGGCGAAACCATTGGCTGCTACTTGGTTAGACGATGGTCTGGGAGAAACCATTGGCTGCTACTTGGTTAGACGATGGTCTGGGTGAAACCATTGGTACCTACTTCGTAAGGCCACAGTCTGGGCGAAACCATTGGCTGCTACTTGGTTAGATGATGGTCTGGGAGAAACCATTGGTAGCTACTTCGTAAGGCCACGGTCTGGGCGAAACCATTGGCTGCTACTTGGTTAGACGATGGTCGGGGCGAAACCATTGGTCGCTACTGGGTAAGACGATGGTCTGGGTGAAACCATTGGTTTCAACTAGGTTAGACGATGGTCTGGGAGAAACCATTGATGGCTACCTGGTAAGACCACGGTCTGGGTTTGTGTCTATGGAAATTTCGTAATGTAATGTATCGCGATCTATACTACTCCCAAATACTTCATCAATCGATCTTGGGTCAACGCGGGGTACATTCAAATTAAGAAGCACATTAATAAATGAATTACATGTCGAAGCCAAGATACCTGTCAACCTTTATGACACGTATTCAATTCAATCACGACAGAAAGGGCAAGTGTGCTATCTGATGAATAGACTATTTCAAACACTTACCATGCAATGATCAGATATTATTGATGATTATTCTTCAAGATGAAAAACATTGGGTGGAGATCGATCACAGTACTGTTGACTCAGGAACAACGGGTCATGCTAGCAACAAGTTAGCTGCTGTATCGCGTTTATTTAGTTAATAATCGCGTTCGGGAGAATACAATGTTGTGTTAAGTTAAGTAAAAATACAATTCGCACCCAACACTCATAAATGGGACTCAGTAGCGATATTGTTGCTGGGTGCTGGCATCCTGCCACAAGTTTCATTTCATTTCAGTAGCAGGAGCTGCCACGTCCTGTCCGGTGAACAGGAATCCATAACAGGTTGCTTGTTCACGCTTCTCGCTATCAAAGTTGCCTTTTCGATTCACAGTTTATTGACACAGCTTGAACAATACAGTGTTCAGAGTGTAAGATGCATACGCAACGTAGCCTACTATTGTTGTCTGTACCAAGGACGGTAATCAGCTAGTTATGCAAAAGTTTGGTGCTTTTCAGTCGGTCAACACGAATGTACCCAAATAGAGCTGGGTTATGCCCTGATCCTGAAATAAATTACATAAGATTAATAAATACACTAGGATGACCAGTTTCGATCGTCAAGCGATCATCATCAGATCTATTACACTTAGGCTATAACATCTATGTTTGAGAATACAGGTGAAAAAAATATACAATATATACAATTATTTAGTTGCAGTGTTGGTAATGCAATAGTCGGTGTATGTTAAATGTGGTATATCTAATGTTAGGTAAACTTCTAAAATAGTGATGAAAATCCGGAATTTTCCGTTAGGGGTGATTATATGGTTTTACAAAATCAACTATGGTTATACTGAAATAATGCAAGTTTATACTTATCGAGTTGTCTCTTTAATTGGAACTTGAAGCAGTTGCGTGTTTCCATATACACCAGTTGTAGTCGACTAACCCCGAGTGTTCGCTGGGTGGAACTGGTTTTCCCCCTCCCTCCCCCTTTAGTTGCTATGTTCTTCCAGAGTTCCGGAGAATTCTGGATTTTCATCACTATTTTAGAACTTTACCTAACATTAGATATACCATATTTAACATACACCGACTGTTGCATTACCAACACTGCAACTAAATAATTGTATATATTGTATATATTTTTCACCTGTATTCTCAAACATAGATGTTATAGCCTAAGTGTAATGGATCTGATGATGATCGCTTGACGATCGAAACTGGTCATCCTAGTGTATTTATTAATCTTATGTAATTTATTTCAGGATCAGGGCATAACCCAGCTCTATTTGGGTACATTCGTGTTGACAGACTGAAAAGCACAAAAATTTTGTTTACTTAGGCAACACTGAAAAATGGCTTCAAACCTCACAAAGCTAGTTATGCTATAAAGGGAGACTGTAGTCAGTTTTGAGGACAATTTTTGAACTTCGTTTTTCTTTTTTCATTTTATGCCAGATTGGACTCTTATTTATTGGAATAAAATAGTCTCTTTCTTGAAAGTCATTTTTAAGGGCTTAAAATGACATTTTAAATCACGCTCTGCACTAGCTGCCACGCCCCCATATCTTCCTTGAAGTTATTATCCATGTAATATCTTGTTCATAATAGTTCTATGATTTATGCTGGGAATTTTGTTTCGGCCTATGTATATTGTAGCTCTGCAACCACATTATGTTATTGATATGTTTCCCTCATGTTTGTTATTGTTTTCTTGGAAATGTGAGTTTTTGACTTCGTGTGTTCAGAATGCCTCGTCAAAGAAAAATTCAGTACATGCAAAGCGCAAAGGAGGTACTGTGACAAAGAAGATTAGACCTGTGTATACTGATGATAGTGTAACAAATCGGAAACTAGTGTACATGGTGATAATGGTGAGAGTGGGGGATAAGTTATGTTCTCCAAGTGTAAATATTTGTAGTGCCTCGAATCGAAATCTATCTTCTACTAATACGAGTGTAAATAGTGTGAATGAGAGTTTATGTGAAGATTATGACGATCCTTCTAGTAAAAATAATTGAATGGGAACATACTAATAGATATAGAGCTAATGTTAGCTGCTGTTTGTAGTTTTATGAAGGGTACATTTTGTGGTGTATGTGACAGCATTCTGTGTTATGAAGATATTACTGCATGAATGGGTCTTGCCGGAGCCTTTTAATAATATGATTTGTAACAAAATACCTATTACAGTTTTTGTAGGGTATGAAACATTGTTGATGGCTGTGTATGATGCAGTGATATCAACCAATGTCCGAAGTGTGAGCAACATAATGTCATGAAGGTGTGAACATGGTGACATATACTTCTGAAATTGATACGGACCGTGTGAAAAGGGCTGAAAGAGAGTTGGAAAACACCAACAAACAGTAGAGATAGCAGGCAAGGCAACTTAAAAAGCGCCACGGGGGATGCAGAGGACGATAATGATCTTGATTACGGACCTGGAATGTTTTGATGCCATTCGAGTAGTGAAAATGAAAATCCACAGCCTGCTTCCAATTTCCGACCGGGTCAGGAATGGAATGAATTTAGCTCCCATCTAGCGGCGAGGATATGAACTGTGCCGGCTGCCGAGGCCTGACGCACTCCTCTGGAGCAATGATTAAATGAATGACAGATGAAATGAAATGATAGTGGAGAGTGTTGCTGGAATGAAGTTTTTGACAGGGAAAACCAGAGTACCCGGAGAAAAACCTGTCTGCCTCCGATTTGTCCAGCACAGATCTCACATGGAGTGACCGGGATTTGAACCACGGTCCCAGCGGTGAGAGGCCGGCGTGCTGCCGCCTAAGCCACGGAGGCTTGGACATTCGAGTAGTATCCTGTCTTATCTTTAACACCAATTATCTCAACACTTTTTTTGTTTTACATAAAGGTACACTTTTCTCGGAAACTATCCAACTTAGATTTATGAAATTTACACTGCTTATTCGACCAATATCAATATACATTATGACATTTATTCAGGGTACCTCGTCCAATAGAAATTTGTTCATGCAGTGTTGTATACGCAATAAAATTAAATATTTTCACAAAGTTTTCCAAAATGCATAACAGTTATTCTTTTCAATTTGAGACTCTTAAAAAATGTCACAAGACACACACGAAAGCATTAAACTAGTGTATAAAGTTCCATTCATGCAGAATGGATAGTCTGTGAGGAAAGTGTACCTCAAAGTTGGTAATTTAACATTGATGGTATAGGGAGTACAGTCTCCCCTTAATAACAAATTCATAAATATTTACGTAAATTATTTTAATTACCTTATACACCGACAGTCTTTGAAATGGTTTTCTGTGGTTTATCCAATTTCAAGTCCAGGCAAATGCTGGTACGGTACCTTCCCACTGGCCACGTCTGCTTCCTTCCGCATCCTTCCCAGTTTCATTCATCTTCATTCATTACATCTCCCTTACTCCTCTCATGATGTGGGCGACAGAAAGGGCATCCAGCCGTAAAAACTACCAACCACATAGTATTTCGGCGCATCTCAACGAGCTCCCCGTTAAAAAAGGGAATTATAAGGGGTAGACATTCAATGATTTTGTGTTTTAGTCCGTTCACATGTAAATGTGCCGAATTATATTATGTGGGGAGTGAAATCATCTACTCACACTAACTTGGCATTCACAAAAAGCTTACATGGATTAATCAAACACTTTTTTTTATGATTTTACAATGGAGATTACCATTCAATAAAAAGTATTGTTCCACTCCAAATTTAATTACGCATGTTGAGGCAGTGAAAATAATTCTTATTCGATTTTAAGTTCTTACCTTCAGAGTTATAATAAGGAAAAAACATTCAACATGATGTTTAATGCTTTTGAAATATTGTGTATGTCCATATTGCCTCACAAAATGTATGTGAATTTAAGAAAATCATACGATATTTTAACATGCTTTAATTAATAAGCATGTTTCAGAAAGATATTGAGTAGGCGTCTTAACTAACATACATTTTAATAGTTACATAATTTCCATTATTTTAACACAAGATCTTACGAATATCTGGTCAAACCATGAACCACTACTAGCTACTAGCTAATCTCATTCTTTCTTCGTTCTTTATCTCAGCCTTTTCCCACGTCACGTGGGGTCAGCGTTACATTGTTGGATTCATCATTTTTTTTCGTTTCCTTAGTTTAGGGCCTGCCACAACGTGGTCATGTAGCCCCGTGTACTTTGGGTCTGTGTAAAATTAGTCTGATAACTGGTGTTAATTGTGATGGCTGTATTAGTGTGTGTTATCAGTTTTAATTCAAGTATGAACTGCAGACAATAATTTCAAGTAGTTCCTACTTTTGCTAAAAAATGCTACCGTCCACGACACCACCTTCCGGACTTGGCTACTAGATGGCATCGCAGTCAGCACCTGGCGGCAAACATTGGTACTAATAGAGCGTTATCAATTCTAACCTGCACATTTTGGCTTCACACAAGTGTAGTTAGTGGAAGGTTCCTTTTCATGCCAGAAATCTATGACATGGGACCGCCGACTTTACTTCCCCTCCGAAGGAAGGTATACTTCGGGATTTTAACGCTCTTAAAAAAAACCGACGGCTATGGCCGGGTTTGAACCCGCGATCTTGGGCATAGAGGCTCAGCATCTTCTCTTCCATAAATGCCTATCTCATGCTTCCTCCCTCTTCCATCCTTTTTCTCTGAGGTCCCCTACAACCTTGTGTTTGGTCTTCTTCTCCTCCTTGAACTTTGAATTTCTATATTTTCAACTCTTTTCCACACGTAGTTCTCCTCTCTTCTCAGGACTTGCCAATACCATCGGAGCCTACTCTCTTGGACCTGCTATCCCTTCAATCCCACTTTCATTGCTCTGATGTAATCTTTTTGAAGTGAAATGCCACGTCCTGTGGTTCGGATTCCACGTAAAAAGGAGGTCCCGTGGCTCATGATCTCAAGACTAACGGTGACGTTAAACTACAAGCTTCCTTTTTCTGATGTAATCATCCTTTATCATCTCCTTTCTTGTCTTTCCACTCATTTAGTTATTTATTTATTGCCACCACAGGACAGTGCCCCAATTACAGTAGCAAACAATTGTTTACACACAGATAATACGTAAAATACATTAAAATACAAAATAAAAATTGTTAACAATAAATATACAAAAGTTCTGGTCGCAATAACAGTAAATGAAGAATCATTTTTAGCCTATTTTCAATTTTTAAAAAATAGGCTTATGAGACCACCTTTTGCCCGTGTGTCTGTGTGTGCGTGTGTGTGTGAAGTGTGTGTGTATGTGTCCCCCTAATAACTTCTATACGGCAGGAGCGATTTCAATGAAACTCGGTAAGTTCATAGCACTACTCTGGGCGACCCCGACCGTGCCCTTCAAGTTTTGTTATGTCTCACCAATCCAACATGTTGGCTGTGCGAAATATTTCACCAGCATTCAATATCTCCGAAACTGTTCCCGATATCACCCTGGTTTTTTTACGGTGATAAAGGGAACTACTAGAAGTTTACCTATGTGACAATTGAAAAACTAGTAACTACAAAACCAACATGGCGGCCACGCGAATTTGCGACTTTTAAATAGATGTTTCTCGCGATTTAACCAACCAAACGCAATAAAACTTTGCACAGTATATGTTTATACACATTGTAATGCACCGACATCTAACTTCGTTCAATTGCTTACATAACCACAAGATTGCGGATGTGCGAAATATTTAACCGGCATTCTATATCTCACAAACTATTAGCGGTATCACCCTGAAATTTTGTACGGAGATAAAGGGAACTACTGGAAGTTTATCTATAAGACTTTCAAAAACCATTTAGCTACAAAACGAACATGGTGGCCAAGCGAATTAAAAATTTTAATAGACCTTTATGGCGATTTAATGTTCCAAACGCAATGAAATCTGGTACAGGAAATGTTTATACACATTGAAATGCACTGGTATCCAATTTAGTTCAATTGTTTACATAACCTCAAAATGGCGGCTGTGCGAATTTTAAAATTAAGTTTTTATTTCTTGTGTCACAATCGTGCGATCGAAGTGAAAGTTTGAATAATAAACCTACGCAATAATTTACCTCTAATGGAACATGACTCTATGGCCTATACATTTAACAAACCTACATGGCGACCATCCGAAATATTCAGACGGCTCTGAATATCTACGAATCTATTATAGCAATCAAACTGAATTTCTTTATGTTAGTAGGGACTATGAAGATAAGTTAACCTATAGGATCTTAAATAACTTGGTGATCACAAATCCAACATGGCGGAGATGCGAAGTATAAATATTCACATGGACGTTTCTCGCAATTTAACCATCCGAGTGCAGTGAAACTTGGTACAGTAAATCGCTATACGAATGTTAATCCACTGGCATCTAATTTATTTCAATTGTTTCCATAACCACAAGATGGCAGCTGGGCGAAATTTTAAAATCTCCTTGTTACTTCTTGTGTCCTAATCATGCGATTGAAGTTTGAATGCTACACGTACACAATAATATTCATGTAACAGTACATAACTCTAGGACCTACATATATAAAATCCAACACGGCGACCATCCGAAATATTTAGTCGGTTCTCAACATCTACGAATCAATTACAGCAATCAAACTGAAATTTTATATGTTCATAGTGGCAGTTAACATAAGTAGGATATATGAAAATAGTCTGTATAGTTCTTCACGGAACTACTTGTTAATATTTGGTCACATAATGTAAAACTAGATTCATATTTTAGGTACTGATACAATAGCAATGAAAGATATAATGTTGGCAGTAATGATTAGTATTGGTAATTAGTAATTAAGTTACCCCTAAAACTAATAGCAGCTAAATTATTATATTCGTAATAGTGAGTTATTTGACAGCTAAAACTAAGTATAATTTTCTTCTATAATTTAGCAAGGACATTCCAAATTCTAAACTGATGTCAGCTGAGAGCCTGTTGCAAGTACAGCACATATTCAATATAAGTGAATTTTTATGGAAATTTGTATTATTTATTTAAAACTAGTATGAGGTCTCGTTTTCTGAGACATTTCATTCTCACGTTGAAATTTATTTGCCCTAAAGTTTCACTCGTGTCTGAGATACCATTGATAATTTTATACAAATATATTTGCGTGTTGAAAGTTTAGTCATTTGGAATTCTGACAACAAGTTAGAGTAAGGAATTCTACATCGTATGGCTGATACTGAGCCCTCCTTGTAACATTGGAAGCGTAACAGTTTCTTTTGCAGTCTTTCTAAGTGATTTATATGTGACTCATACATTGGATACCAGACTACCGCATTAAACCCCAGTTTACTTCTCCTGGCCACTGGTAGTTCTTCTTCCTGCAGGTTAATTTGAAAATCTTGTTGTTCCGTCGTACACATACATTCTGTTTTCCCCCTGCTAATCCTCATTCAGCCCATGTGTATTCACTCTTTAATATGTATTGGATTTCTGAATGTTAGATTCGTTGATAACGCTGGATTAATAATAATTATTCTAGGCAATACCATTGGTCCATGTATCTCCATGCGAACAAATCCCAACCATCACCATGTGTGCTGTAGATTCGCGCGATGAAGCTGTATGCATTTCCATATGGGCAAGAATTGGTTTGCTTTCATGTTATGCTAATATGCTAATCAATATGCCCTTTGTATTGGGGCAGATTGTTCAGCACAAATTACAAGGGCGATAATAAAACCTAGATACCTTATCGTAGTGGAAGTGCATGACCTCACACCACATCTCTCTGCAACATTAAAACCCTTTACTCTCATTCATTAATTAACTTACTTTATTTGCAATTCCCCGGTGGCAAATTGTACAATCACAGACAATTAACAACAATATTGTCAAACATACTTAATGTACACAAGTCACGATTCGACAACTATAGTTATTACATCGTAGTATTTACACAAACATTCAGTCTTCTCTTATCCGTGCGTTACCCACGCTAATAAGGTTACACCAATGCCCACGCACGGACTCTGAGTCCGTGATTTCATTTCATTGTTAAAATTTGGTTATAATGAACAAATTATTTGGCAACAGATATTGGCCCAGTGGAAAAAGTAAAGAAATTCAAATATCTGGGAGAAATAATTCATGAAAATGCTTTAGAAAAATCCTCGGTAGAAGAAAGAGTACACAAGATGAAAAGAGCATATGGTATCACTAAGAATTTTTATAACAAAAAGTGCTTATCTATAAATCTTAAAATAAGGCACTACACTACAGTGGTGAAAATGGAATGCCTATACGCAAGTGAATGTCTGGTACTAAACTATAGATTAGATAAACTTGAATTACTAGAAAGGAGAATCATGCGGAAAATTTTAGGCCCAGTGAAAACAGCAGAAGTATGGAAATTAAGATCTAATGATGAAATATACAGGAACTTAGATAATATAACAGAAACGATAAGAAAAAGGAGATTGCAATTTTTTGGACATATTTACAGAATGGATGATTCCAGATTAACAAAAAGGATATTCAAGTACCTTTGGGAGAAAAGGGCAACAACTAGCTGGATAATTATCAACAAAAAACGTATAACTAAAGATCTAATAACTGAAAAACTTTTACTGGAAATAACTTATCAAACAAAATTGCTTTTGACAATGACGTCTTAGAAAACGTGAATGTAAAGAAATCTGTTTGGTTAGCATAATGTCAACTCTGACACACTGACTCTTTTAGTCTGAATCTGTTTCTTCCAGAAGAACATCAAATATATCAGGATCACTTGACACTTCAGTTCGTAGACGAAGAATTCTATTCTCCTCATGATTCATTTTGTTTAGGATTTAAACATAACAGTCTATACTAAAATGACAAACCGGGTTTGGAGAAAACAGCACTGTTACAACTCAAGGTCACACCACAGACTGAACGAAACAGTAGGGGTGGGGTTGGAAACGGAAGCTACTCGCCGCACTTTTAGCCAACTTAGAGCTATGTAATAACAAGAACAACATTCGCCCGGATTGTGAGACCGTGCGCGAGTAACGCAGGGTTAAGCAAATCAATATGTTTAAGGAAAGGCTCGGTTAGTTGGTTTGCTCCTCAGTTTAGGCGCTGCGACAACGCGGTCATGTAGCCCCGTGTACTTTGGGTGTGGGAAAGACCTGTCTGATAACCGGTGCTAATTGTGATGACTGTATTAGTGTGTGTTATCTGTTTTTAATTCAAGTAAGGACTGCAGACGATAATTTCAAGTAAGGAGTTCCTAATTTCGCTACCAAATGCTACCGTCGACGACACCTAGCTGTGAACTTGGCTACTACTAGATGCCATCACAACCAGCGCCTTATGATGGAACTTAAGAGCATTAATCAAACCAAACCCACAAATTTTGCTTCACACAAGTTTAGTTAGTGAAAGGTTCTTTTCCATGCCATAAATCTGTGGCATGGGACCACCGGCTTTACTTCCCCTCCGAAGGAAGACATACTGAGGGTTTTTTAAAGCTCTTAATAGTACATTATGCAACGAGCCTATAATGGCAATAATTAAGACACGAGTATGTTTATAAAACAAGCTTATGCGAGTTTTATAATTTCCATACGTGTGTCTTAATTCCCATTATAGGCGAGTTGCATACGACTGTTTATGTTCGACGATAATTATTATAACTAGTTTATGTTCGAACATAAATATTCATAAATATCTGTCGAGATTCCGCCATTTTTATGTACTGAACACAGCACATGAGACGCAGAGAAAGCCTTGTATTTGACCATGGCCTCCTCGATTACCCTACTATGGCACTAGGCCTGGGGTGAAATTTAAATTAGATGGCCGTGGAACTCAGCGCATCTAATTATCTAATTGGTCAAACAACTGTTTCATGAGCTCTGATTGGTGGGAGAAACTGATTCATAATGAAAAATAGTGTTATAATGAGCCTCGTTATAGTACAGTTTTCTGACATATAATAGTCAGGGTCGAACATAAAAAGTGTTATGATATTCAAAGCCATCTTCAGTGTTGCCTCAGTAAACGAAGGGTTGATGCTTTTCAGTGGGTCAACACGATTATACCAAAATATACATGAGATTAATAAGAACACTTGGATTAATATCATGTACATTTTCTTCAGGATTAGTGAATGACCCATCTCATTTCGCTCTTAAAAAATCCGACGACTTCGGTCAGGTTCGAACCCGTGACCTTGGGCATAAAAGCTCAGCATGCTATCAACTACGCCACCAAAGCCGCGAAAGGCTCTAACACTGTGGCAGTTCCAATTATCAATACCACGATGAATGAAATACATATTCCCATTATTTGTGAATTTCAGTCGGCCCTTTACTTGTTTGGGCATCTTAACTCTTTAGCCCTATATATAAGGTGCGTTCAAAAGGTAACGAGCCGGAGGCTGTAATGCCCGAACCGGTGATGACATCGGCTAATCATGGCGTGTGTAACGAGGTGTGGTTCCGACCAGAGCGTGGAAGGTCACAGCCCGTCGCTAGAGGGCATGCGTGCACGTCACGTGACGATACAAAGCGAGCAACAGCATGCATCATTCATCCAACCAAGACCAAGACAGTAGGCCATTCGACATGCTTCCTGGTGTAGTTGAAGACTGTGGGGCACCCATTGAGCACACACTTTCTGCAAGTGCAGTCGTTCCTTCATGATGGTGTGCACACTTCCGACCACGGCGGATATGGCGTTCACTGTCACTGTCACTGCAGGGGGGTGCCCCACACTGGGCATCATCGGCTAACGACACCCGTCCTTCGATGAAGCGCTTGTGCCACGCCTTGACCCTTGCAGTGTTCGCCGTACACTTGTGACATTTGGTGATGAATGTCCGTTCCCCCTACTCCTTTCGCTGTCAGAATCCGAACAACACCTCTTTGCTCTTCGTTTGAAGCCTCCATGACACTATCTGCAATGCGACTGACACCGTTCTCGATTGATGCATGCTGCTGCTCACTTGGTATCGGCAAGTGACGTGCACGCGTGCCCTCTAGCGACGGGCTGTGACCTTCCACGCTCTGGTTGGAACCACAGCTCGTTACACACGCAACGATTAGCCGATGTCGTCACCGGTTTGCGCATTACAGCCTCCGGCTCGTTACTTTTTGAACGCACCTTATACATGACCAACATTTTAAAGCAGATCTGATGGTGTTCGCCTGAAGAACGAAACACGTCACCCAATTGAACCCTCATAATTTGAGAAGTGTATTATAGAGTAAAAGGTGTATAAATAATATATGTTACTTTATCCAGGTAGGCCTAATTCCCGTCCAATTAAATTGGGCATATAAATGTGTTGACTGCTGCTTTTCAGTCGGTCAACACGAGGTACAAGTTATGAAAATGTAAACACACTCCTGAAAAAAAAACTACATGTATTAGTTATCACTAGGGCTCGGATTCTTAGGTGCAAAAAATTGGGAAAATATTTATTTTTATGTATTAACAAGAAGTTCCGTGAAGAACTATACAGCCTACTTTTCATGCCAATGATTATTCTACAGTATATGAACCTATCTAGAATAATGACTAAATTAAGTTGGTAATATTGAAATATCTAATTAGTTCAAAATATACCTGGTATAATGTAGCCTAATAGAGCACTACAATTGGCAGCCCTGGTGACTGAATATATTCTTAGTTCCATCTCTTAAGGTACAGAATACAAAATTTGGTTGAAGTCCAATGGACGTTACATGCAGTTAGACACTGGATCTAACAGCACGCGTAAAAGCATGTTGCCAACAATACCATGCGTGTGCTGGTCAGAAATAATCTGAATTATTATGATATCTTGTTGTGCCAATTTTGGATGAAATCCATTTGTTAGTATAGAAGTTACATGTATTTTAAAATTGGACATATCAGCAGGCATAGAATCATGTTGGCAGCACTGCCTTGTATTAATTACTCCAAATTAATCTAGAATGTCAGGTGCTCTACGTGTGCAAAGTATAGAGCTGTTGGCTTGCATACTTTCTGATATATTGATATTAGGGTAAGAAGAATATAGACAGCATTTATTAACTGTTGGCAGCCCTGATTGCTCTTAAGAATACTTATAGTCATATCTGTTATGGTACACACTGCACATACGAAATTTGGTTCAAATCCAACTGATTGTATAGAAGTTACATGTATTTAAAATTGGTACTATCAGCAGGCTTATAATCATGTTGGTAGAACTGACGTATATAAGTTACTCCAAATTAACCTAAAATGTCAGAATATACGTGTGCATAGTTTAAAGCTGTTGACTTGCATACTTTCTGATATATTGGTATTTGGATTTAAAGAAATAGACAGAGCAATTCTTAACAGTTGGCAGCCCTGGTGGCTCTTAAGAATACGCTCAGTCATATCTGTTTTTGTACAGATATTACTTACAAAATTTGGTTGAAATCCAGTTGATAGTGTAGAAGTTATATGCATTTAAACATTGGAACTATCAGAAGGCTTAAAATTATTTTGGCAACACTGTCATGGATTGTCTCCTGGAAATTAAACTGAAATAGTATTATCTACATGTGTGCCAATTTTGGAATAGCTCCCATGCATACCTTGCAAGATATCCAACATGGAGTTCAAATTTCTAGTGTGTTTGTTCAGCAGTTGGTAGTACTGACATCATTTTCAAATATGGACGTGAGCTATTCCGGTGCACATCTTTACTCATACTAAATTTGGTTTTGATTGCTGCAGCCGTTTAGGAGTTGATCGGGGGGGGGGGGGGGACAGACACACAGCCAGCCAGCCAGACAGACAGACACACACACATTTTCCCGGATCGATCTCATAAGACTACTTTTTCCTCATTTTTGCAAAATATGAAAAGTAGGCTAAAAAATATGCAGTTCTCACGAATGCAATTTATTCTTTGTCTCAGTGACTGCTGAAGAATTTCAATAGGCCTACACAACGAGATACATCTTTAGGTTGTCCATCACAAATGACCGACGATTATCGCGAAACACTTATTCTGAAGGCGCGTAAGTGCGCAATATGTTTCTTGCTCTTGAGGTGTTGTGTAACTTGAGATCGCTGTTCAGCCTTGATTGCTTTCCCACATGGTTGGCAGAACAGAACGCCCCCATCAGAAGTAAAATTCTCTTTAAATTCTGCAACAGACGAAAATTTGTAGTTGTTCTTACTTTAGGCATCGTAGAACTGCCTTTCACTTCAGAGTGCCAGAAATGAACTGCATGTGAGTGACACTGGTTCCATGTAGCTGGGGAAGGTCTAGCATGTGGTGCAATAATTATATGGACAAGGGAATCCCCGGCTTCCACGGTGAGTGGGACGTGGCGACAAGTTAAGCATAACACAGTTGCAAGCTGTCATACGCTCTGCATGAAGATTAGATACCTCACAGGTTCTTCCTCGTAGAAGTAACACATAACAAAAACAAGTAGTTCCGTGAATAATTATTCAGCCTATTTTCAAATATCCTACTTATGTTAATTGCCTCGATCATCACACAAAATTTCAGTTTGATTGCTGTAATAGAATCGTACATATTGAGATCCATCTAAATATTTCGGATGGTCGCCATGTTGGATTCTTATATGTAGAGGCCATAGAGTCATGTACCATTAATGGAAAATTATTGCGTAGGTTCATTATTCGATCGCATGATTACGACACAGTAAATAAAAATTAATTTTAAAATTCGCACAGCCGCCATCTTAAGGTTATGTAAACAATTGACCTAAATTAGATACCAGTGCATTACAATGTGTATAAACATTTGCTGTACTAAGTTTCATTACGTTTGGATCATTAAACCACGAGAAAGGTCTATTTATAATTTTCAATTTCGCTTGGCCGGCATATTCGTTTCGAAGTTAACCGGGTTTTAAAAGTCTTACAGATGAACTTCCCGTAGTGCCTTTTATCTCCGTATGAAATTTCGGGGGGATACCGCTAATAGTTTCAGAGATATAGAATGCCGGTAAAATATTTCGCACAGCCGCCATCTTGAGGTTATGTAAACAATTGAACGAAGTTAGATGTCGTGCATTACAATGTGTATATACATATACTGTGCCAAGTTGCATTGCGTTTGGTTGGTTAAATCGCGGGAAGCGTCTATTTAAAAGTCGCAAATTCGCTTGGCCGCCATGTTGGTTTTGTAGTTGGCAGGTTTTCAAACGTCACGTAGGTGAACTTTAGTAGTTCCCTTCATCATCGTAAAATTTTCCAGGGTGATATCGGTAATAGTTTCGGAGATATTGAATGCAGGTGAAATATTTCGCACAGCCGCCATGTTATATTGGTGAGACGTAACAAAATTTGAAGGGCACGGTCGGGGTCGTCCGGAATAGTGCTATGAACCTACCGAGTTTCATTGAAATCGCTTCTGCCGTTTAGAAGTTATTAGGGCGGGGGCACACACACACATACCATCACACACACACGCACTCACACACGGACAAAAAGTGATCTCATAAGCCTGTTTTTTTTTCTTCAAAGTTGAAAATAGGTTAATGATATAAACTGAAAGATCTAGCATAATCTAAATATTATGTTTTTATGTGCTAATAAGTGAAAAGCAGGAATTTATGTATTTATAGAAAAAATGCTTAAAATATGTATTTACATAAAAATCTTTAAATCCGAGCCCTAGTTATCACACTTAATGGGCAATTTAGGATTACGCGTTTCGCCCCCAAGTGGCCATCATGAGATCCTGATCACTGTGTTAAGGTTAATTCACTACTGAAGTTCAATAGCACGTCGTTAGATGATTATAGTATAATGTGTGATTCTGCGAATTTACAACAGTGATAATTAACCTTAACACAGTGATCAGGATCTGAAGATGGCAACTTAAGGGTCAAGTCGCGTAATCCTAATTTGCCCATTTAAGTGTGATGACCAACTAATACAAGTATTTTTTCCAGGTGTGCATTTAAATATTTATAACTTTACTCCGCCCGATTCATTGGGCACAATCATGTTCACCGACTGAAAAGCAGCTAATGATAATTTGTTCAGGCAACACAGAAAAAAGAATGGCTTGAAATTTCCCCATAAAACCTATTATTTTATTAAAATTTGCACACGTCCCTAAAGCTAGATAACAATCGTACTGACATTATATTTTCGATCATCCTAGACCGATTGAATGTTTAACGTTAGATAATGATTGATATCAGCTTGCACAAGTAGTTATAGTCATATATAGATTTATGTGTCTCCTAAAAAATATAGGTTTGTGGACATGGGATGATTTTGAAATCACGGTTTCATTTGAAGAGAGAAATAAAGCATGAATGGGCTATGAACATGGCGCTGCGCACATAAAAACCAGCTAGGCTATGATTTACAGCCACGCTATTTATAACAGGCTCCAGACTCCAGGTGCGCCAATATTCACCCGCAATTGAAAGTCTGTGGAGTACTTAACATAAACGTCAATCTCAACGTTCTTCAGCCTGAACACGACGAGATTTATGCGGCCTTCTCGAGGTATACCTCCTTCTTCCTTACGCAGTCAACAGCTAAGAGCAGGATTCAGGAAATGTGTACTGCCTTCAAAATTAGCAAATATTATTCTACAATAACTGTATATAGACCTCTACGAAGAACAGGAATGTAAGATACTAGCGGGCCCGTGCGAGAAATCTCGCATGTTCATAAAGCACACTTTCCTCAATAGGTTTATAATGGAAGACTTAAGGAGAAAGGTTGTTATGTTTTAATTTCAACCAAATGATTATAGTGAAATGCTATTTATATTTCAGTTAAAATTCCAAGTTCTACGTACCCTAACTTACTAAGCCAATCACTGAAAACTGGATCATCGTAACACTCACCGGTTATTCGATATTTATAAAAATACTAGCTGGCCCGGCAGACGTTGTCCTGCCAATCATAGAAAGTGTTGTAACTTTGTATCTTGAAGTGCTTTTGGATACACAATATTTTTTTTTCAATTTCTGTTAACCTCCTCTAAACTATCGTGAAATGAATTAACTAATCTAGAAACATTCGTGGGAGCGTGCACAACAACTCTCCAAAGTTTCATCGCAATCGGATAAATGGCATATAACGCATACGGGATTTTGTTTAAATGATTCGTGCACTGTCAGTCATTTGTTGAATCTACTCGTGCTCTACCAACTGTGAAATGGATTTACTAAGTTAGAAAGCTGCACGTAAGTGTACACAACAACTCTTCAGAGTTTCATCGCAATCGATGAATAGTATATGGACGCATATGGGATTTTGTTGGAACGCTTCGCGCGTCGTCACTCATTTGTTACATCCACTCGTGCGCTACCAATATTGTAAAATGGATTTACCAAGTTGAACACCTTCCCTCGCGTGTACACAACAACTCATCAATGTTTCATGGGAATCAGATGAATGACATATGAACGCATGCGGGATTTTCTTTAAACGATTCGCATGCCATCACTCATTTGTTGAATCTACTCATGCGCTACTTATTAAAAACTGGATTTCCTAAGCTAGAAACCTTTCCTGGAGTGTACACAACAATTCACCAAAGTTTCATCGCAATCGGATAAATGGTATATGAACACCTACAGGAATTTGTTGAAACGATTCTCGCGCCATCGCACATTTGTTGAATCTACTCGTGCGCTACCTATTGTAAAATGAATTTACTAAGCCTTTACCTTTACTGAAGTGTACATAACAAATCACCAAAATTTCATCGCAATCGGATAATTGGTATATGGACGCATACGGTACTTTGGTGAAATGATTCGCGTGCCGTCACTCATTTGTTGAATCTACTCGTGCGCTACCTATTGTAAAATGGATTTATTAAGCCAGAAACCTTCCGTAGGGTGTACTCAACATCTCACCCAAGTTTCATCGTAATCGGACGAATGGTATTTGAACGCATACGGGACCTTATTGAAACGCTTCGCGCATCGTCGCTCATTTGTTGAATATACTCGTGCGCAACCTCCTGTGAAATGGATTTACTAAGTTAGAAACCCTCACGTAAGTGTACACAATATCTCACCATAGTTTCATTGCAATCGGATGAATGGTATATGAACGCATACGGGACTAATTTAAACGTTCGCGCGTCGTCGCTCATTTGTTGAATCTACTCGTGCGCTACTTATGGCAAAATGGATTTACTAATCCAGAAGCCTCCCTCTGGAGTGTACACAACATCTCACCCAAGTTTCATCGCGATCGGACGAATGGTATTTGAACGCATACGGGACCTTTTTGAACGCATCGCACGTCGTCGCTCATTTGATGAATATACTCGTGCGCAACCTCCTGTGAAATGGATTTACTAAGTTAGAAACCTTCAGGTAAGTGTACACAACAATTCATCAAAGTTTCATCTCAATCAATGAATGATATATAAACTTATACAGGATTTTGTTGAAACGCTTCGCGCGTCGTCGCTCATTTGTTGAATCTAGTCGTGCGCTACCTATTGTAAAATGAATTTACTAAACCAGAAGCCTTCCCTGGAGTGTACACAACATCTCACCCAAGTTTCATCGCTATCGGACGAATGGTATTTGAACGCATACGGGGCCTTTTTGGAACGCTTCGTGCGTCGTCGCTCATTTGTTGAATCGAGTCGTGCGCTATCTATTGTAAAATAATTTACTAAGACAAACACCTTCCCTGGAGTACACTCAACATCTCACCCAAGTTTCATCGCAATGGGATGAACGGTATATGAACGCATACGTGACTTTGAAACGCTCCAACGTGCAGAGACAAACAGTAGAATTCGACATCACTGCCACCTTAGGTATAAAACACAACTTTTCGCCACGGGCGGAGTGTATGTCATGGCGGTAGTTGCACAGGTTTGCGACCAGGTGGCTCTAACGTGCAGAGACAAACCGTCCAAAGACATCAGCTTTCACCAAGGCCAAGGCTAATGGTTTCCATGACGACTGTTTTTGACTATATATTGTGGTTGTAAAATTGTGTGTAAATTGTGGTTTTAAAATTGTGTTCATTCGACCTACCGGGTCAGATTGTGAATCTGAACCATACATGGACCCACCCTAATGTACATACTAAATTTCATCAAAATCGGTCCAGTCGTTTAGGAGGAGTTCAGTGACATACACACGTGTCGAAGAATTATATATATAAAGATACGATTTGAGTATTCATTCCTTTGATTTACTGTTTCTGAAATCCATGCACAATGATAAAGGAAAAACCTCACAATCAGAAAGTTAAAATGACAAGAAACAGGCATCACAGCGGCCAAAATGTGAAGTAGACAGCAATTATGGAGCGTATTTTCCTATAGCAACATTATCTAAAAATCGCACAATTCGTACATTTTTTCAAAAGTCATTTTTTAATGAAATTATAGATATTTATGAAATTAGAGTGCAATTCCTCACTGCTAGTGTCTATTCTCTTTCATTTGAATGCTCATTTGTCACGATCGGTCGCTTGTGAGCGCCGCAGGAGGGATCTATACTACTGAAATAATACATATGATACAAATCTACGTGTATTATTTGTCATCTGATTAACTCTTAAGTGTTGGTAACACCCCACGGGTTTTTATTGGGCTATATCAAATGATCCAGATTAGCTAGCCTGTTATGCTCTTGAATACCTTTCTTAGGACCCATGAGATAGTTGTGTGAGGGGGTTTATACAAATAATGTCATTTTGATAACTGCAGTGTAATTACATCACCACGCCACTGCTATCGCGAAGTTAAGAGCAATAGTACTAACGTAATGTTGATCTTCACATCACCTCCTTCATTATTATACATCCTGGGACCCTGGTATTGTGAAGATGTGCACTTAAATAGAGGAGAAAAGAATCCATAAACTACGGTACTTGAAGAGGAAGAACCTGGTGTGAAATTCATCCATGAATTTGATTCAGACGAAAGTGAAAATTGTGTAGAGCATAGTCATGGCCACGATACCGAGACAAACGGTGATAATTGTGAAGGTTATGCTCATGACAATGGCAACAAGAAGTTCCGTGACGAACTAAAGAGCCTACTTTTCTTAAAATGTAAGATTCATGTCAATGATTAATCTATATCGACCTATCTAGAATAATGACGAAATTAAGTTGGTAATATCGAAATTTATAATTAGTTCGAAATATAACTGGCATAATGTAGCCTAATAGAGCACTACAGTTAGAAGCCCTGGTGACTGAATATATTCTTAGTTCCATCTCTTAAGCAACAGAATACAAAATTTGGTTGATGTCCAATGGATAGCATGGACGTTACATGCAGTTAGACATTGGATCTATCAGTGCACGTAAAATCATGTTGGCAACAATGTCATGCATATGTTGTCAGAAATAATCGGAAATATTATGATCTCTTGTTGTGCCAATTTTGGATGAAATCCATTTGCTAACAAAGAAGTTACTGGTATTTTAAAATTGGACCAATCAGCAGGCTTAGAATCATGTTGGCAGCACTGACATAATTATATTAGTTACTCCAAATTAATCTAGAATGTCAGATACTATACGTGGGCAAAGTTTAGAGCTGTTGGCTGGCATACTTACTGATATATTGATATTAGGGTAGAAAATATAAACAGCATTTATTAACAGTTGACAGCGCTGATTGCTCCTAAGAATACGCTTAGTCATATCTGTTATGGTACACATAGAACATACGAAATTTGGTCGAAATCCAATTGATATTATAGAAGTTACATGTATTTACAAATTGGACCTATCAGCAGGCTTAGACTCATGTTGGTAGCACTGACATACATTAGTTGCTCCAAATTATTCTAGAATGTCAGGCACTATACGTGTGCAATGTTTACAGCTGTTGGCTCGTATACTATCTGATATATTGGTATTTGTATGAAAAATAGAGAGAGCATTTATTGACAGTTCGCAGCCCTGGTGGCTCTTAAGAATACGCTCAGTCATATATGTTTGTGTACACATACTACATACAAAATTTGGTTGAAATCCAATTGATAGTGTAGACGTTATATGCATTTAAAAAATGGACCTATCAGTAGGCTTAGAATCATTTTGGCAACACTGTCATGTATGGCCTCCTGAAAATTAAACTGGAGTATTATTATCTATAGGTGTGCTAATTTTGGAATAGTTTCAATGTATACATTCCAAGATATCCAACATGGAGCTCAAATTTCAATTGCGATTTTTCAGCAGTTGGTAGCACTGACATCATTTTCAAGTATGACATTGAGATGTTCCGGTATAGATCTTTACTCATACCAAATTTGGTTTTGACTGCCGCAGAGGTTTAGGAGTAGATAGGGGGGGGGGGGGGGGGAGGTACACACAGACTGACAGACATTTTCCCGGATCGATCTCATAAGTTTACTTTTTCCTCATTTTTGCAAAATGTGAAAAGTATGCTAATAAGTGGTGGTACAATTAATAGAAATAATTCAGTTGATGGTAGGAATCATTTCGTTGTAAAACATAAAATAACAGTGGAAACAAATCACCCGCAAAGGAATGGTGGAACGAATAACCAGAATACAGTTTGACATCTTCCTGGAATAAAGGCTTGAGCAAAGATATCAAAACAGTGCTCGAATATGTCTAATAATTTATTAACTGTACAGAGACATAGACAACATTGCAGGGAATTATGCATGGGACAACGAAGTAAGACCTACTGATGGACTTGAAAAAATAACTGATTTCCATTTTGACAGGTGTTTGTTGTTGTGGAAATCGAAATCCTAAAAACAAGTAGTTCCGTGAAGAACTATGCAGCCTATTTCCATATATCCTACTTATGTTAACTGCCACTCTCAACATACAAAATTTCAGTTTTATTGCTGTAATAGATTCTTAGATATTGAGAACCGACTAAATATTTCGGATGGTCGCCATGTTGGATTTTATATATGTAGGTCCTAGAGTTATGTACTGTTACATGAAGATTATTGTGTACGTGTAGCATTAAAACTTCAATCGCATGATTAGGACACAAGAAGTAACAAGAAGATTTTATAATTTCGCACAGCTGCCAAGTTTCACTGCACTCGGATGGTTAAATTGCGAGAAACCTCCATGTGAATATTTATACTTCGCGTCGCCGCCATGTTGGATTTGTGATCACCAGGTTATTTAAAGTACTATAGGTGAACTTAGGTTCATAACCCCTATGAGCATTAAAAAATCAGTTTGATTGCTATAATAGATTCGTAGATATTCAGAGCCGTCTAAATGTTTCAAATGGTCGCCATGTTGCATTGTTAAATGTATAGGCCATAGAGTCATGTACCATTAAAGGAAAATTATTGCTTAGGTTCATTATTCAAACTTTCAGTTCGATCGCATGATTACGACACAAGAATTAAAATCTTAATTTTAAAATTCGCACAGCCGCCATCTTGAGGTTATGTAATGTACCCATGGGAGAGGCACAGTATCGAACCCATATCCTTTTATTTCAAAAAGGAAGAATTAATGCAGGTTTTAGAACGGAGTTCTGAAGTTAGTTGAGGAGTAATACAGCATCATATTGCGTGATGCATTGATAAGTTGTGCAACTCAGCGGAGCAGGACCACAGCTGCAAGATGATGTCACTGACGACTCGCCGGAAACCAAGTTACACAACGGATTGAAATAGCACTGGAAATTTTCCGTTCATTAGAGAGAGGAGATGTTCTCGGATAAAGCCCTTAGTCAACACTAAAATGGCAACGCCGAAGCAAGGGAGGAGTCATAAAATCAGAGAACTAATTAAAATTTAGCCATTTGCGGGCATTAAACTAAAGAAAGGACTCCGTCAATGTTAATTATCCAGGGAAAGAGATTTTTCAGAATGGATAAAGTTAATAGTAAGTGTACAAGAAAGAAGTGCATTGTCAGCATAATGTAGTCGGTGAATTCCCGAACCAGGAGCTTGTGGTAGGGGACAAAACGAAGACACCACCCACCTAATTGAGGAGCTCATTTTAATTAATATTAAAGATTTGTACGGTCGATTTTTGGAAACTTAGATATTTTGAGACATCTAAAACCTCTGCTTTTCAGTGATATTTTTTATAACATCGTAAGACAATTATTTTGGAAAATGTTGGTGGAGAAGACGAGAAATTGATTTATTTTAGCAGATTTCAATATAATTCCTGGAAGCGCCAGGAAATTCATTCAGTCGAGGTGAACCCTAAGGAGAGGGTGTCACGCTGTTTCACCAACATTCAGTTTACAACGGACCTCGGAAGGAGGCCGTGCTGGATCAGGGTACATTCAGTCTTGAGCGACCGCTGAGGCGGGTTGCGCTGAATCAAGTACATTCAGTATTAGTGAGCGCAGAAGCTCTGCACGCTGTTTCACCTTGTCAAAAGGAAAAGTATCGTCAAACTTCGAACAGTTAATAGTCTACGGACTTAGGCCAAGTTGTATACTTTGAGCAAAAGATGTTAGCCGGCGAGGGTAATCGAAGCCCAGACACCAGTATTTGAAGTTACATCGTAGTATCTTCTCCTTCTTCCTTTTTCTTGGCAACGAACGTAGAAACCTAAGAGCGTTGTTTACATTCTTAACCTATCCAATTTAGCAGCACACAGGTGTAATTAGTGGAAGGTTCTTTAACATGCCATAAATCTATGACAAGGGACCGACGGCTTTACTTCCCCTCCGAAGGAAGGCATACTGAGGGATTTTAACGCTCTTAAAAAATCCGACGGCTTCGGCCGGGTTTGAACCCGCTATCTTGGGAACAGCAGTTCAGCATGCTACCAACTACGCCACCGAAGTCTCATTTAGAAACACAGGTCAAGGTAGGATCGGAAAGCGAAAGCGAAAAGAGTGATAGTCGATATCAGGAAAAAGTAGAAATGGCTACCTGGAAAGAAGTGGAAGGATTCTTGGATGTAATTAATGAAATACAAGAAGAGCATGTTAAAATGAGGGATGAACTTAGGGAAATGTGGTATAAAGACCTAAATAAGACAGAGGGAATTAAGGAACAAATAGAAAGTATTTCCGAAGAAATTAAGACATTCGAACTTGATGATAGGGCAAGTAAAAATTGGTAGAGGATACCTAAACAGGAATGAGAAGAATTGTATACTGAAATTCCTAATGTTAAAATGTCATTGAGAGAAACGTAAAAGAAATTTGCGAAACGCATGGATGAAGAAGGGAAAATAGAATTAGCCACGCGGGAACAGATAAAACGTTCATTGAGGAAATAAGTGAACTATGGGAACAACTGTCGGAAGTGAAAGACAAATGGTATAACCTTTCGTGGAAGACCAATTACCTAGAACACGACAGGAGGAAATACATTCAGGAACAGATGGCTTACATAGGAGAAGAAAGGGATGAGATGCATCAGTTCAGAATGAGCATGTATAACGAAAGGGGGATAATAACCATACAGGAATTAGCCGAGATAAGGAAGGTTAAAATCCAGGAATTTCAAGAGAATCTAGAGGCCGCTAGGAAAACGTATGATGAATATATACTAGCGCAGGACCTCAAATTAAAAGAAGTAACCATCCAAGTCGAAAGTAAGGCAGTAGCCGTAGAAGAAAAGGAAATAACGGTGCAAGAGCCTGAAACTTGTACTAATTTGGAGGAAAATGAAAAAGAAGTAGAAATTATGGTGAATCCTATGGAAATAGAGAAAACTTTTGAGCCACATGAAGAAAAAGTTACAGACATTCAAGAGGAAATGATAAATCCATGTCAGTGAGAATGCCGAAATGAAAACGAGTCTCAAATAGAAGAAGACCATTCTTATGCAAAGAACGAGCATGAAGAGAAAGGGGATAAACCAGATCAAGTGTCTATAACAGAAGAGATAGATCAGGAAACCGAAATAGCAGAAAGCTTTGTTGAATCCCAAAATGTAATGCTACAAGAAGCCAGAGAAATCCCAGAAGATAGTAATAAGTCCGAGGAAGACACAATGGAATTGGAAATTCAAGAAAAAGGTTTGGAAAATAATTCCAAGCAGAAAGATGAAATCCAAGAAAATTATAGTGATAATTTTGAGTCTGAAGAAGAACTGAAGGCAAAAATTATGGAACTATTATTAAGATATCAGGCATGTAGGGAGGAGCGTAAGAAGGCAATGCCTGTTGAAGCAGAGGTAGACTCTAATGCCAGGAAAGAAACCCTTATAAGGAAAGAGGAAATAAAAGGGGTTATTAAGGAAAATGTAGGAAATACCCCTGAAAGAGAACCATCAACCTTAACAAATTCGCACAAAAATATATATTTTTAAAATGTTGGTTTCTGTTAGTTAAGTATCATGTGCCAGTTCTGTAGTAGTATTGATTATCATCCATAAAACAAATAAATACACCGGGCGAATCCGGACACTACTGCAAGTGATCTGTACAATGTTCTCAAATTTGAAGGTAATATATTACCTATTGCTTCAAATTAAAACTGCTATCCGTAGTTACTTATATGACCACAATATTCAACAATCCGCGAGAGTTAATTATTCAGAGCAATAGTACATTTAACGTACTGAATATGCATCCTCCTACTTAACAGATTAAACAGTGAAATAATTTCATTCGTCAAATTATGTCATTAAGTTGATCAGCAGGTTTTCCGGACTACTTTATTACTAAAAAAAACTGTCCTCATTAGGTGGGTGAAACTCTTATTGGGGTTATGAAGCCGACTCGTATTTAGCTTGACGCAGTTCGGACTGACGACGTTTAGAGAGCTACCAGTCATCACAGGCTGTCAAATAGTTCTGCATAACGCCAACAGATAACACGGCTCTCTTTGATATGAATAATTAAGTCTTAGTTTATCCCAGGGCTGGATAACTTAACATAATGGCCTTCAATAACGAATTGTTTGGCGTTACGGTATACATCGCGTAACGTATAACAGAAAGTTTGTTGTAACGTTATTCATACGAAGAACGAATAAACGGATACTGTATATATACCGATATTTTAAATATTTTATTATCATACCGGATACCATTTTAGTTATCGCAGGAGACACAAGTCGAATAACGTTATTGGCGTTGTAACACAATCAAATGTACCCCATTCACTCAGTTGTTTTAAATAACGTTATTGACAAGACCGGATAGCATTGTGTTATGCTGCATGCCTCGCAGGTCGAATAACGTTATTCGTGCTCTAACACGTCGCGAACAACTACCACTCATTCCGAACATCAAATAACGTTATTCACAAGACCGGATAGCATTGTGTTATGCTGCATGCCTCGCAGGTCGAATAACGTTATTAACGTCGTGTTCTGTTGTATGGGTCCCGGGTTGAATAACGTTTTTAGCCTCGTACTAGGATCGTAACGTAAAAGCTTGTATACAAGCACAATTCCGGTATAGGCTTCAATAACGTTATTCGTACCTGCATTACGAGTTCTTATTGGCTCAGCTGCAAGAAATCAAAGATGGAGGAAACTTGTGGATTGAGATTAATAGTTGCAGTTCATTGGCATTATTAATGCAAATCAGTCATTTAGTACCGTTACGTTGAATACTGGAAAAGGCACTGACTGATTAAACGCATTTCTGTCAGTATTTATGATTTAACTGAAATCATTCGCCATTTAGCCATATGGATGAAGCTGTGAATCTGCATAGAACATGAAATGTGTACGAGTGTTAAGGCGTTAACTTGGTACCTAATGGGTCCGGGGTTCGAGACGCTCCATGGACAGAATTTTTATTCTTTTTGAATTATTTCGTTGTGTCAACACTACTGTGTGATGCAACTTTTCAACTTCGATTTACTCGCATGATCTAGGGGGGCGATGTTAATAATGGATATTGGTAGGGAAAAATCTTTCTATTTTATCATTCGAATTTGTACTTTCCCAATCAAAACCATGAATATTTGTACAATTCGTGAAACTAATATAATTTTCACAGCACTGATTACTCCACAGTAAAATAATAATAATAATAATAATAATAATAATAATAATAATAATAATAACAATAATATGAAGTAGTTCCGTGACGATCTAAAGAGCCTGATTTTCTTTATATTTAAGATGCATGCCAATGATTAATCTACATAGACCTATATAGAATAATGACGAGATTAAGTTGGCAATAATAACTTTTCTATTTAGATTGGAATATATCTGAAGTAATGTATTCAAATACAGCTCTACATTTGGCAACCATGGTGACTCTGAATATATTCTTAGTTCCATATCTTAAGGTACATAATCCACATACAAAATTTTGTTGAAGTCCAATGGATAGTATGAACGTTGCATGCTGTGAAATATTGGATGTATCAGTGCGAGTAAAATCATATTGGCAACAACGTCAAGAAGGCGTGCTCAGAATTAATCTGAATTATTCCTATATTTTATAGTGCCAATTTTGGATAAAATCCATTTCTTAGTATAGAAGTTACATGCATTAAAAAATTGGCCCTATAAACAGGCTTAGAATTATGTTGGCAGCACTGATGTGCATTAGTTGCTCCCAAATAATCTAAAATTTCCGGAACTATTCGTGCGCAAAATTTAGAGCTGTTGGCTTACATACATTCTGATATATTGGTATTAGGATAAAGAGAGTGAGCATTTATTAACAAATAATAATAATGTTAATGGTTTTGCGTCCCTTTTAACTACTCTGGCTTTTAGAGACTCCGGGGTGCCGTAATTTTGTCCATAAGGGGATCTTCAACGTGCCAGTAAATCTACTGACACGGCTCTCTGGCATTTGCGCACACTCAAATGCCAGCTGACTGCGCCAGGATACGAACGAGCAACCTTGGGCCCAGCAAGCGAGAACGTTACCCCTGAGCCACGCAGCCAGCCGCATTTATTAACAGTTGGCAGCCCTAATGGCTCTCAAGCATAAGCATAGTCATATCTGTTATAGTACACAAAGCACGTACGAAATTTGGTTAAAATCCAATTAATAGTATAGGTGTTAGATGTACTTAAACATTGGACTTATCAGCAGGCTTAGAATGATCTTGGCACACTGTCATATATGGGATCCTTAAAATGTATCTGGAATGTTATTATCCCTGTGTGTGCTAATTTTGGAAAATTTCGCATGCATAACGTCTGAGATATCCAACGTAGAGCTTAAAAGTGAATTGTGATTTTTAGCAGTTGGTAACTCTGAAATCATTTCCAATTATGTCCCTGAGATATTCAGATATATATTTCCTTAAACCGAATTTGGTTTCGATAACTGCAATCTTTAGGGGTTTATAGGGGGAGACACACAAAGACAGACAGACAGACATTTGCCTGGATCGATGCCATAAGTCTATCTCATCATCATTTAAAAAAAAGTGAAAAGTAAGCTAAAAATAGCAAGTAGAATATACGATAGCTAATGTATAACATCCTACCTTAGGTGCTTCGATACTGTGCTGACCAGTACCCTCTGCTTATGGACATTTCACATGTGTTGTACCGCAATCATTGGCCATCAGCGTACAGATGTTACAGATCGTAACGTAAAAGCTTGTATACAAGCACAATTCCGGTATAGGCTTCAATAACGTTATTCGTACCTGCATTACGAGTTCTTATTGGCTCAGCTGCAAGAAATCAAAGATGGAGGAAACTTGTGGATTGAGATTAATAGTTGCAGTTCATTGGCATTATTAATGCAAATCAGTCATTTAGTACCGTTACGTTGAATACAGGAAAAGGCACTGACTGATTAAACGCATTTCTGTCAGTATTTAAGATTTAACTGAAATCATTCGACATTTAGCCATATGGATGAAGCTGTGAAGCTGCACAGTACATGAAATGTGTACGAGTGCTAAGGCGTTAACTTGGTACCTAATGGGTCTTGGGTTCGAGACGCTCCATGGTCAGAATTTTTATTCTATTTGAATTATTTCGTTGTGTCAACACTACTGTGCGATGCAACTTTTCAACTTCGATTTACTCGAATGATCTAGGGGGGCGATGTTAATAATGGATATTGGTAGGGAAAAATCTTTCTATTTTATCATTCGAATTTGTACTTTCCCAATCAAAACCATGAATATTTGTATTATTCGTGAAACTAATATAATTTTCACAGCACTGATTACTCCACAGTAAAATAATAATAATAATAATATTAACAATAATATGAAGTAGTTCCGTGACGATCTAATGAACCTAATTTTCTTTATATTTATGATTCATGCCAATGATTAATCTACATAGACCTATCTAGAATAATGACGAGATTAAGTTGGTTATACTAACTTTTCTATTTAGATTGGAATATATCTGAAGTAATGTATTCCAGTACAGCTCTACAGTTGGCAGCCTTGGTGACTCTAAATATATTCTTAATTCCATATCTTAAGGTACAGAATGCACATACAAAATTTTGTTGAAGTCCAATGGATAGTATGAACGTTGCATGCTGTGAAATATTGGATGTATCAGTGCGAGTAAAATCATATTTGCAACAACGTCAAGAAGGCGTGCTCAGAATTAATCTGAATTATTCCTATATTTTATAGTGCCAATTTTGGATAAAATCCATTTCTTAGTATAGAAGTTACATGCATTAAAAAATTGGCCCTATAAACAGGCTTAGAATTATGTTGGCAGCACTGATGTGCATTAGTTGCTCCCAAATAATCTAAAATTTCCGGAACTATTCGTGCGCAAAATTTAGAGCTGTGGCTTGCATACTTTCTTATATATTGGTATTAGGATAGAGAGAGTGAGCATTTAATAACAAATAATAATAATGATATTGGTTTTACGTCCCTTTTAACTACTCTGGCTTTTAGAGACTCTGGGGTGCCGTAATTTTGTCCATACGGGGATCTTCAACGTGCCAGTAAATCTACTGACACGGCTCTCTGGCATTTGCGCACACTCAAATGCCAGCTGACTGCGCCAGGATACGAACGAGCAACCTTGGGCCCAGCAAGCGAGAACGTTACCCCTGAGCCACGCAGCCAGCCGCATTTATTAACAGTTGGCAGCCCTAATGGCTCTCAAGCATAAGCATAGTCATATCTGTTATAGTACACAAAGCACGTACGAAATTTGGTTACAATCCAATTGATAGTATAGATGTTAGATGTACTTAAACATTGGACTTATCAGCAGGCTTAGAATCATCTTGGCAACACTGTCATATATGGACACCTTAAAATGTATCTGGAATGTTATTATCCCTGTGTGTGCTAATTTTGGAAAATTTCGCATGCATAACGTCTGAGATAACCAACGTAGAGCTTAAAAGTGAATTGTGATTTTTAGCAGTTGGTAACTCTGAAATAATTTTCAATTATGTCCCTGAGATATTCAGATATAGATATTTTCTTAAACCGAATTTGGTTTCGATAACTGCTGTCTTTTAGGGGTTGATAGGGGGAGACACACAAAGACAGACAGACAGACATTTGCCTGGATCGAAGCCATAAGTCTATCTCATCATCATTTAAAAAAAAAGTGAAAAGTAAGCTAAAAATAACAAGTAGAATATACGATAGCTAATGTATAACATCCTACCTTAGGTGCTTCGATACTGTGCTGACCAGTACCCTCTGCTTATGGACATTTCACATGTGTTGTACCGCAATCATTGGCCATCAGCGTACAGATGTTACAGATCGTAACGTAAAAGCTTGTATACAAGCACAATTCCGGTATATGCTTCAATAACGTTATTCGTACCTGCATTACGAGTTCTTATTGGCTCAGCTGCAAGAAATCAAAGATGGAGGAAACTTGTGGATTGAGATTAATAGTTGCAGTTCATTGGCATTATTAATGCAAATCAGTCATTTAGTACCGTTACGTTGAATACTGGAAAAGGCACTGACTGATTAAACGCATTTCTGTCAGTATTTAAGGTTTAACTGAAATCATTCGACATTTAGCCATATGGATGAAGCTGTGAAGCTGCACAGTACATGAAATGTGTACGAGTGCTAAGGCGTTAACTTGGTACCTAATGGGTCTTGGGTTCGAGACGCTCCATGGTCAGAATTTTTATTCTTTTTGAATTATTTCGTTGTGTCAACACTACTGTGCGATGCAACTTTTCAACTTCGATTTACTCGAATGATCTAGGGCGGCGATGTTAATAATGGATATTGGTAGGGAAAAATCATTCTATATTATCATTCGAATTTGTACTTTCCCAATCAAAACCATGAATATTTGTACTATTCGTGAAACTAATATAATTTTCACAGCACTGATCACTCCACAGTAAAATAATAATAATAATAATAATAATATTAACAATAATATGAAGTAGTTCCGTGACGATCTAATGAACCTAATTTTCTTTATATTTATGATTCATGCCAATGATTAATCTACATAGACCTATCTAGAATAATGACGAGATTAAGTTGGTTATACTAACTTTTCTATTTAGATTGGAATATATCTGAAGTAATGTATTCCAGTACAGCTCTACAGTTGGCAGCCTTGGTGACTCTAAATATATTCTTAATTCCATATCTTAAGGTACAGAATGCACATACAAAATTTGGTTGAAGTCCAATGGATAGTATGAACGTTGCATGCTGTGGAATATTGGATGTATCAGTGCGAGTAAAATCATATTGGCAACAACGTCAAGAAGGCGTGCTCAGAATTAATCTGAATTATTCCTATATTTTATAGTGCCAATTTTGGATAAAATCCATTTCTTAGTATAGAAGTTACATGCATTAAAAAATTGGCCCTATAAACAGGCTTAGAATTATGTTGGCAGCACTGATGTGCATTAGTTGCTCCCAAATAATCTAAAATTTCCGGAACTATTCGTGCGCAAAATTTAGAGCTGTGGCTTGCATACTTTCTTATATATTGGAATTAGGATAAAGAGAGTGAGCATTTAATAACAAATAATAATAATGTCCCTTTTAACTACTCTGGCTTTTAGAGACTCCGGGGTGCCGTAATTTTGTCCAGAAGGGGATCTTCAACGTGCCAGTAAATCTACTGACACGGCTCTCTCGCATTTGCGCACACTCAAATGCCAGCTGACTGCGCCAGGATACGAACCTGCAACCTTGGGCCCAGAAAGGGAGAACGTTACCCCTGAGCCACGCAGCCAGCCGCATTAATTAACAGTTGCAGCCCTAATGGCTCTCAAGTATAAGCATAGTCATATCTGTTATAGTACACAAAGCACGTACGAAATTTGGTTAAAATCCAATTAATAGTATAGGTGTTAGATGTACTTAAACATTGGACTTATCAGCAGGCTTAGAATGATCTTGGCACACTGTCATATATGGGATCCTTAAAATGTATCTGGAATGTTATTATCCCTGTGTGTGCTAATTTTGGAAAATTTCGCATGCATAACCTCTGAGATATCCAACGTAGAGCTTAAAAGTGAATTGTGATTTTTAGCAGTTGGTAACTCTGAAATCATTTCCAATTATGTCCCTGAGATATTCAGATATATATTTCCTTAAACCGAATTTGGTTTCGATAACTGCAATCTTTAGGGGTTTATAGGGGGAGACACACAAAGACAGACAGACAGACATTTGCCTGGATCGATGCCATAAGTCTATCTCATCATCATTTAAAAAAAAGTGAAAAGTAAGCTAAAAATAGCAAGTAGAATATACGATAGCTAATGTATAACATCCTACCTTAGGTGCTTCGATACTGTGCTGACCAGTACCCTCAGCTTATTGACATTACACATGTGTTGTACCGCAATCATTTGCCATCAGCGTTCAGATGATACAGATCGTAACGTAAAAGCTTGTATACAAGCACAATTCCGGTATAGGCTTCAATAACGTTATTCGTACCTGCATTACGAGTTCTTATTGGCTCAGCTGCAAGAAATCAAAGATGGAGGAAACTTGTGGATTGAGATTAATAGTTGCAGTTCATTGGCATTATTAATGCAAATCAGTCATTTAGTACCGTTACGTTGAATACAGGAAAAGGCACTGACTGATTAAACGCATTTCTGTCAGTATTTAAGATTTAACTGAAATCATTCGACATTTAGCCATATGGATGAAGCTGTGAATCTGCACAGTACATGAAATGTGTACGAGTGCTAAGGCGTTAACTTGGTACCTAATGGGTCTTGGGTTCGAGACGCTCCATGGTCAGAATTTTTATTCTTTTTGAATTATTTCGTTGTGTCAACACTACTGTGCGATGCAACTTTTCAACTTCGATTTACTCGAATGATCTAGGGCGGCGATGTTAATAATGGATATTGGTAGGGAAAAATCATTCTATATTATCATTCGAATTTGTACTTTCCCAATCAAAACCATGAATATTTGTACTATTCGTGAAACTAATATAATTTTCACAGCACTGATCACTCCACAGTAAAATAATAATAATAATAATAATATTAACAATAATATGAAGTAGTTCCGTGACGATCTAATGAACCTAATTTTCTTTATATTTATGATTCATGCCAATGATTAATCTACATAGACCTATCTAGAATAATGACGAGATTAAGTTGGTTATACTAACTTTTCTATTTAGATTGGAATATATCTGAAGTAATGTATTCCAGTACAGCTCTACAGTTGGCAGCCTTGGTGACTCTAAATATATTCTTAATTCCATATCTTAAGGTACAGAATGCACATACAAAATTTGGTTGAAGTCCAATGGATAGTATGAACGTTGCATGCTGTGGAATATTGGATGTATCAGTGCGAGTAAAATCATATTGGCAACAACGTCAAGAAGGCGTGCTCAGAATTAATCTGAATTATTCCTATATTTTATAGTGCCAATTTTGGATAAAATCCATTTCTTAGTATAGAAGTTACATGCATTAAAAAATTGGCCCTATAAACAGGCTTAGAATTATGTTGGCAGCACTGATGTGCATTAGTTGCTCCCAAATAATCTAAAATTTCCGGAACTATTCGTGCGCAAAATTTAGAGCTGTGGCTTGCATACTTTCTTATATATTGGAATTAGGATAAAGAGAGTGAGCATTTAATAACAAATAATAATAATGTTATTGGTTTTACGTCCCTTTTAACTACTCTGGCTTTTAGAGACTCCGGGGTGCCGTAATTTTGTCCAGAAGGGGATCTTCAACGTGCCAGTAAATCTACTGACACGGCTCTCTCGCATTTGCGCACACTCAAATGCCAGCTGACTGCGCCAGGATACGAACCTGCAACCTTGGGCCCAGAAAGGGAGAACGTTACCCCTGAGCCACGCAGCCAGCCGCATTAATTAACAGTTGCAGCCCTAATGGCTCTCAAGTATAAGCATAGTCATATCTGTTATAGTACACAAAGCACGTACGTAATTTGGTTAAAATCCAATTAATAGTATAGGTGTTAGATGTACTTAAACATTGGACTTATCAGCAGGCTTAGAATGATCTTGGCACACTGTCATATATGGGATCCTTAAAATGTATCTGGAATGTTATTATCCCTGTGTGTGCTAATTTTGGAAAATTTCGCATGCATAACCTCTGAGATATCCAACGTAGAGCTTAAAAGTGAATTGTGATTTTTAGCAGTTGGTAACTCTGAAATCATTTCCAATTATGTCCCTGAGATATTCAGATATATATTTCCTTAAACCGAATTTGGTTTCGATAACTGCAATCTTTAGGGGTTTATAGGGGGAGACACACAAAGACAGACAGACAGACATTTGCCTGGATCGATGCCATAAGTCTATCTCATCATCATTTAAAAAAAAGTGAAAAGTAAGCTAAAAATAGCAAGTAGAATATACGATAGCTAATGTATAACATCCTACCTTAGGTGCTTCGATACTGTGCTGACCAGTACCCTCAGCTTATTGACATTACACATGTGTTGTACCGCAATCATTTGCCATCAGCGTTCAGATGTTACAGATCGTAACGTAAAAGCTTGTATACAAGCACAATTCCGGTATAGGCTTCAATAACGTTATTCGTACCTGCATTACGAGTTCTTATTGGCTGAGCTGCAAGAAATCAAAGATGGAGGAAACTTGTTGATTGAGATTAATAGTTGCAGTTCATTGGCATTATTAATGCAAATCAGTCATTTAGGTCCGTTACTTTGAATACAGGAAAAGGCACTGACTGATTAAACGCATTTCTGTCAGTATTTAAGATTTAACTGAAATCATTCGAGATTTAGCCATATGGATGAAGCTGTGGTTCTGCACAGTATGTGAAATCTGTACGAGTGCTAAGGCGTTAACTTGGTACTTAATGGGTTCTGGGTTCGAGACGCTCCATGGCCAGAATTTTTATTCTTTTTGAATTATTTCGTTGTGTCAACACTACTGTGTGATGCAACTTTTCAACTTCGATTTACTCGCATGATCTAGGGGGCGATGTTAATAATGGATATTGGTAGGGAAACATCTTTCTATTTTATCATTCGTATTTGTACTTTCCCAATCAAAACCATGAATATTTGTACTATTCTTGAAACTAATATAATTTTCACAGCACTGATTACTCCACAGTAAAATAATAATAATAATAATATTAACAATAATATGAAAGTAGTTCCGTGACGATCTAAAGAGCCTAATTTTCTTTATATTTAAGATTCATGTCAATGATTAATCTACATAGACCTATCTAGAATAATGACGAGATTAAGTTGGTAATACTAACTTTTCTATTTAGATTGGAATATATCTGAAGTAATGTATTCCAATACAGCTCTACAGTTGGCAGCCTTGGTGACTCTGAATATATTCTTAGTTCCATATTTTAAGGTACAGAATGCACATACAAAATTGGTTGAAGTCCAATGGATAGTATGGACGTTGCATGCTGTGAAATATTGGATGTATCAGTGCGAGTAAAATCATATTGGCAACATGTCAAGAAGGCGTTTTCAGAATTAATCTGATTTATTCCTATATTTTACAGTGGCAATTTTGGATAAAATCCATTTCTTAGTATGGAAGTTCAATTTCAACTATTTCCAACTGTGGCTACCAGATGCTTCTGTCACTAACACTGGCGGAGAACGTTGGAACTTGATAGAGCGTTTCTAACTCGCCAAATATAACCTAAAAACTTTTCTACACACTACCAATTGTAATGGTAGGTGCTTTTACCTGCCATAAATCTATGACATGGGCACGCCTGCTTTATTTCCCCTTCGAAGAAAGGCATACTGAAGAATTTTAACGCTCTTAACCAATCCGACGACTTCGGCCGGGTTTGAACACGCCATCTTGGGCTTAGCAGTTCAGCATGCTATCAACCACGCCACCGAAGCCCCTTATAGAAGTAATACAGGGTGAAGAAATATGCCGTACTTGGAGGTCGTCATGCGACTTCTCATCCAAATGCAAGACAAAAGTTTCTATAGCAAAATCGGAGCGGGTGTTATTTGAAAAGACGAGTATGAAAACGAGAAGCCGGCAACACTGTCGCATCCTGCGGCGGAATGTGTATCATATCACCGTACCAGCCGTCGTAGCTCACTGAGTAGGCTGCTGTATTATCCAAACCACAACCACCAACGAACTACGGTTCGAATCTACGTCAGGTCGTCGTTTTGTGTGACGTCAGTTCGTGGCTCTGTGAAGATAAGACTGGACTTCAAACGATTTTTCTTTCGTAGTCATTTTACCCTCCAAGTAGGCTTTTCCCACGGACTCAGCGAGAGATCCCACCTTTACCTCCTCTACGGGCAGTGTCCTGGCGCTTGAGAGTGAGTCGGGGGATCCAACTGGGGAGGCGGGACTAGCACCTCACCCAATGCGGCCTCACCTGAAAAGCGAACAGGGGGCCTCATGTGGGATGGGACGGGATGGGGAGAATAGAAAGGATAGACAAGGAAGAGGGAAGGAGGCGGCCGTGACCTGACGGTAGGGACCATCCCGGCATTTGCCCGAAGATGAAGCGGGCAACCACGAAAAACCACTTCGAGGATGGATGTGGTGGGAATCGAACCCCATCTACTCATTTGGACCACCCGAGGCTGAGTAGATCCCGTTCCAGTCCTCATACCACTTTTCAAATTTCGTGGCAGCGTACGGAATGGAATTATTGTGCGTATCATAATGGGCAATCTAGTGTATATCATTGGATGCAGACGATGTTACTGGCTTTATTTGTGCCATGGACGAAACTAAGTGGTCGTTTACGTATGTAAGAGGCTCATGTTATGTTTTAATGTTTAAATAAAGGTAACAGAAGGATATAATATAAGAGATGAAGACACTTTGGACAGAGAAGGTGTTATGTTTGGAAGTACGCCAGGGTAGAGTGGAAAGGAAACCTGGGGCGAAGTGGTCTGAGGACAGAAAGAAGCAACATAGTCTAAGAACGAAGAAATATTGGGAAGAAAACAACAAAGAGTGAAGAATTGAAATTGGTGCGTGGTCCGTAGCGGGTCTCATCGAAATAAGAAAGAAGTAGAGAAGTAACAGCAATGTAAGACACAGTACACAACATAATGTATTGATTGCATTGTGGAGGTGTACTTTGGATACAATTTGAGACTTTAACTGAAGAACTCTTTGACGCGAACGCCATTGGACCATAACCGACCTTCACGGCATACCTTTTCGCACTGAGCTAATGAGACAGCACCGGCACAGCGCAGACTTCATGCGTGCTGTTCTCTTGGCCATGCTGCACGCAGTTACAGCGTTGCCAGAGCCTCGTTTCTTAACTCGCATTTCTATTAAACGTATTGGCAGGACCAGGCCTTCCTAGATAAGCCTTTGCTATGAATTTCGACGAGGAACCGCATGCTGACCTCCAAGTACGGGATTTGTTCTTCATCCTGTATATAGTATATACAACATTGTGTATAATATTTGACGCAATCAAAGTTTTTGATATTTCAGAGGAAACCTCTGGTTGGTTATGATAGGATTACTGGTATGCTACTGGTAGAGCGTATGTTAGTACAGTATATGATAATTAGTAAACAATATTTTAACTTCTTCTTCGACATAATTGATTTTTCAGTACGGTATGTTTAGGCTTTAGAGATCATATCAGCAACGGGTTGTGTATCATTCACAGCATTCCAATACGAAATAATTTTTCTTGTAACAATAAATGTACTGTGTGAAATGAAAGGGAACAAAGAGCAAATGCCATTATTCATTTAAAGACAAGACGGAAAATGGCTAAGTTGCTCCAACGCGTAGCCCACTACTCCATGTTGTTTGATGTGGTGGTACGTTTAAATTTACGCTGCGATTTGTCGTCAACGGTATGAATGGCATTATTTACTTTTAAACCAGAATTACACTGCTGTTAATGAATACGACAACCCACCCGGCACTTTCTACTGTTAAAGCGATAGAGAGACTTGAGGTGTCCCACCTGTTATGACGAGACTTCTTGAATTGAGTCATCTCATGAGCACGTTCTGTCCAAGCGGAGCCTCGCTCACAGTAGTGTTGTGCCCAGGTGCGGGAGTGATTAATCTGCCAATGGATTTCAATTTTAAATAAAGGGAGGAGGAAATAGAGAACAGCATTCATAAGAGAAATAGCAAATGGAAGGGGTGACACATACGTTTTAATATTGTATTAGGCAAATGGGTTGTTGATTGTGTTCAATGTTAATAGTTAATTTTCAAGAGGAAGAGTACGTAGTATATGATTAGGCACAGATGTTCATGACCAGAAGGTGAAATTATATTGATGTATGTGTGACAAAATCATCGTAAAATCAGTGTGGAGGTATGTGTCCATGATATACGATCCATCTCCATTGCAAGTGTGAAAGAATTTCTGAGATATGGCCAAACATTTTTAAATATTTTAAAAAAATACAAAAATATATCTGTAGAAGCTCGACCCAAGTTGAAGACAAATTGCTGAAATGGCAAGATAGAGACTAAACAGGAGGTGTTCAAGATTAGGACCGGACACATTGCATTAGCCTACTTACTATTTCAAATGCGGTTTACTCTCTAATAACTATATTTTACAGCTTATTCCAGGGGATAATTCACTACATTCATTCATGTTTATTAAAGAGGACGATTGGGAGTTCCACGGCAGTGACGTCTGAACATTATGATAAAGATCGGGAATGTAGACTAGTGATTAGAATTTTGTGTTGGAAGGTTCAAGAAGTATGTTGTTTAGAAAAGTGAGACTTGGCATTTGTTATGCCAATATAACATGAAGTAATCAGATATCATGTTTGAAACTGTAATCTCAGTATAACCCTTTCTTTTATCTGAGTGAAGATTTCTGCTGCCTTTCTTTTCACATCTGATAAACGAATCGCTTTTCAGTGGGTCAGCACATTAACGTGCGCAATTAAATGGGGTGGGGAATAACAAGTATGTATCCCACTTCACCGATGTGGCTCTATCCTGTAAGCCTAGATCAGGACCATCCAGTCATTGCGCTCCGAGAGCGCGGCCGCGCTCGGGGAGCACTGGGCAGTCAGACTAGCGCTCCTTCCCCTACCACCACTACACTGTGGCAGCGAGGAGATCTGAGACACACGGACTATGTTCGTACCGCAATAACTAGATACGAACGCACAGATGCAGGCGACGGCTTTTGTGGCATTGTTGACATCATATTGATAGGGCTGTTTTACCATAATAGGATATATACTGCCATAATATATATGTATACAAATCGAATGGTACTCCGATGCATGGAATGTGTAGGAAACGAACGCAAGTGTTAAGTAAAGAATATTGTGCTTTATTACAAAATGAAATGAGAACATATTAGAGAGGAAAATTCAACAACATTTTACCAATATGAACAGATAGTACAGGCCTTGAGTGACTCTTTCTCCGTCGTTTTTACGAATTTCTAGTTTTGGAGGAAACAATCTTCTCCAAATTGGGTACAATATTTCTGGACACAGCTATTCGTAAACAATTGCGCAAGTTTCTATCACTCATCGTTGCACGATGTTTACTTTTGGTAAGCTTAAGAACTGAAGAGAAGCGCTCATAAATGTACGTTGAGTCGAACATTGACAGAACTTCACTTGCATGTCTTTACAAAAGGGGATATTCTCCTTGCGGAAAGCCACTGTAAAATTCTTCTAAACTTCGTGACATTAGAAACCGGTCATTAAGACGAACATTGCATTGCAGTTTTCTTAACTTCGTGACATTTAGAAAGAGGTATTTAAGACGAACATTGCATTGCAGTTCAATCAGCTCTAATTGAAATAGCTGTGGAACACTGTCTGCACTAATAGAAAATGGTCGAACAAATACATCTAACACCGCTTGGAGTTCTGATAATTCTGAAAATCGCTTGTCAAACTCTTCTTGTATTTGGCGAATTACCTCCAAGTACTCATCAAAGTCGACACCTTTCACTGTTTCAAACGATGGAAAATGTCCTGTGTTCCTTGCACGTAACTGGTTTTCCCGCAAAATCAATTTTCTTGTGAACGCTTCAATTTTTTCCACCAAATCGCAGATGTTGTGCTTTTCGCCCTGAAGCGAAGTGTTCAAATTATTCAGATGGGCAGTAATGTCACATAAAAATCCAAGTCCGCCACCCACTTAGGGTCACGCAAAAGAACTTCGGGCCGCCCTTTCATGTCACAGAATGTATGTATTGCGTTCCGCAAGAAAAACACACGATTCAGCACCTTCGCCTTGCTCAGCCATCTTACTTCTGCATGGTACGGGATATCCGGACACTCCGCTTCGATGTCATCCAAGAACTCTTTGAATTGACGGTGCGTGAGTTCATGGGAGTGAAGATAATTTACCATTCGCACAACTGTTCCCATTACATCTTTGCGCTTGGCGACTTTTGCACAGATTGCCTCCTGGTGTATGAAGCAATGGATCGCCACCATTAGGGTACTACCGTTCTCAGCCATTTTTAACTTTACATATCTGAGGAACCCCATGCGTACACATCGTAAAGCAGGAGCTCCATCCGTCGTTATACTCGTCAACCGCTCCCATTTTAATCCCATTGATTCAAAAGCACCCTCCACAGCTTGGAAAATATCGAAACCGGTAGTGGTGACTTTGAGTGTTACCAAGTCGAGGAAATTCTCGGTGACCCGAAGATCGTCATCCACCCCTCGAATAAAAATAACGAGCTATGCTATGTCCGCAATGTCGGTTGATTCGTCGAGGGCGATGGAAAATTATACAAATTTTGCTGCCTTCTCCATTAATTGCTGTTCCATATCAACGGACATATCGTCTATTCTGCGAGCCACAGTTTGAGGAGAAAGAGAGATGTTTTCAAATTTCTCAACTACCTCCGTAGGACAAATACATGCCGCCACGTCCATTAGGCACTCCTTGATGAAATTCCCTTCCGCGAAGGGCTTCCCAGCTTCGGCAATTCGCATCGAACATTTGTAGCTTGCTCGTAAAATCGGTCCACCAACCTCACTCTCCTCTATCTCCTGTCAGACAAAAATACGGCAAGTCACAATTTTAGTGTTCTTCAGATAATTAAATCATTTGTTCATTCCCATTTGTAAGCAAGCATTTTAAAATTAAGGCAATAATACTTACAGGAAAGTGCTGCTTGAAATTTTCTTTCAATTCTTCCAACTTCGATTTCCGACTGGCGTCTGTCAAGTCACCGTAATCATCCCTGTGGTTGGCACTGCAGTGCCGTTCCAAATTGTGTTTTTTTTTTACTCATTAAATCTCGGTGGCACACTAAACATTTGGCATGCCCTTTATAAGCTGTACAGAAAAATAATTTTTCCCATTCTGCTTTAAAGGCATCTCCTTCACCACTCCTTATTAGCCTACTTTTCACATTCTGCAAAAATGAGGAAAAAGTACACTTATGAGATCGATCCGGGAGAATGTGAGTCTGTCTGTCTGTCCTTCTGTCTGTCAGGCTGTGTGTGTGTGCCCCCCCCCCCTGTCAACTCCTAAACGGCTGCAGAAATCGAAACCAAATTTAGTATGAGTAAAGATGTATACCGGAATATCTCACGCCCATATTTGAAAATGATGTCAGTGCTACCAACTGCTAAAAATCACAATTCACTTTTAACCTCTACGTTGGATATCTCAGACGTTATGCATGCGAAATTTTCCAAAATTAGCACACACAGGGATAATAACATTCCAGATACATTTTAAGGATCCCATGTATGACAGTGTTGCCAAGATGATTCTAAGCCTGCTGATAAGTCCAATGTTTAAGTACATCTAACATCTATACTATCAATTGGATTTTAACCAAATTTCGTACGTGCTTTGTGTACTATAACAGATATGACTATGCTTATACTTAAGAGCCATTAGCGCTGCCAGCTGTTAATAAATGCGGCTGGCTGCGTGGCTCAGGGGTAACGTTCTCCCTTGCTGAACCCAAGGTTGCAGGATCGTATCCTGGCGCAGTTAGCATTATTATTATTATTTGTTAATAAATGCTCACTCTCTTTATCCTAATACCAATATATCAGAAAGTATGCAAGCCAACAGCTCTAAATTTTGCGCACGAATAGTTCCTGAAATTTTAGATTATTTGGGAGCAACTAATGCACATCAGTGCTGCCAACATAATTCTAAGCCTGTTTATAGGGCCAATTTTTAAATGCATGTAACTTCTATACTAAGAAATGGATTTTATCCAAAATTGGCACTATAAAATATAGGAATAATTCAGATTAATTCTGAAAACGCCTTCTTGATGTTGTTGCCAATATGATTTTACTCGCACTGATACATCAAATATTTCACAGCATGCAACGTCCATACTATCCATTGGACTTTACCAAATTTAGCATGAGCATTCTTTACCTTAAGATATGGAACTAAGAATATATTCAGAGTCACCAAGGCTGCCAACTGTAGATCTGTATTGGAATACATTACTTCAGATATATTCCAATCTAAATAGAAAAGTTAGTATTACCAACTTAATCTCGTAATTATTCTAGATAGGTCTATGTAGATTAATCATTGGCATGAATGTTAAGTATAAAGAAAATTAGGTCCTTTAGATCGTCACGGAACTACTTCATATTATTGTTAATATTATTATTATTATTATTTTACTGTGGAGTAATCAGTGCTGTGAAAATTATATTAGTTTCACTAATAGTACAAATATTCATGGTTTTGATTTGGAAAGTACAAATACGAATGATAAAATAGAATGATTTTTCCCTACCAATATCCATTATTAACATCGCCCCCCTAGAACATGCGAGTAAATCGAAGTTGAAAAGTTGCATCACACAGTAGTGTTGACACAACGAAATAATTCAAAAAGAATAAAAATTCTGGCCATGGAGCGTCTCGAACCCAGGACCCCGTAGGTACCTAGTTAACGCCTTAGCACTCGTACACATTTCATGTACTGTTCAGATTCACAGCTTCATCCATATTGCTAAATGTCGAATGATTTCAGTTAAATCATAAATACTGACAGAAATGCGTTTAATCAGTCAGTGCCTTTTCCAGTATTCAACGTAACGGAACTAAATGACTGATTTGCATTAATAATGCCAATGAACTGCAACTATTAATCTCAATCCACAAGTTTCCTCCATCTTTGATTTCTTGCAGCTGAGCCAATAAGAACTCGTAATGCAGGTACGAATAACGTTATTGAAGCCTATACCGGAATTGTGCTTGTATACAAGCTTTTACGTTACGATCTGTAACATCTGTACGCTGATGGCAAATGATTGCGGTACAACACATGTGTAATGTCAATAAGCTGAGGGTACTGGTCAGCACAGTATCGAAGCACCTAAGGTAGGATGTTATACATTAGCTATCGTATATTCTACGTGGTATATTAGCTTACTATTCACTTTTGTTTAAATGATGATGAGTTAGACTAATGACATCGATCCAGGCAAATGTCTGTCTGTCTGTCTTTGTGTGTCTCCCCCTATCAACCCCTAAAAGACTGCAGTTATCTAAACCAAATTCGGTTTAAGGAAATATCTAAATCTGAATATCTCAGGGACATAATTGTAAATGATTTCAGAGTTACCAACTGCTAAAAATCACAATTCACTTTTAAGCTCTACGTTGGATATCTCAGACGTTATGCATGCGAAATTTTCCAAAATTAGCACACACAGGGATAATAACATTCCAGATACATTTTAAGGAGCCCATATATGACAGTGTTGCCAAGATGATTCTAAGCCTACTGATAAGTCCAATGTTTAAGTACATCTAACATCTATACTATCAATTGGATTTTAACCGAATTTCGTACGTGCTTTGTGTACTATAACAGATATGACTATGCTTATACTTGATAGTCAGCAGGGCTGCCAACTGCTAATGAATGCTCATTCTCTTTCTTTATCCTAATACCAATAAATATATCAGAAAGTATGCTAGCCAACACCTCTGAATGTTGCACACGTATGGTACCTAAAATTTCAGATTAACTTCGAGTAACTAATGTACATCAGTGCTGCCAACATAATTCTAAGCCTGCTGAAAATGCATGTAACTTCTATACCAACAAATGGATGTTATCCAAAATTGGCACTATTAGATAAAGTATTATTTCAGATATCGCCTCAGTAGCGTAGCGGTCAGCATGGTTAGCTGCCGCCCCGGAGGTCCTGGGTTTGATTCCCGGCTCTGCCACGAAATTTGAAAAGTGGTACGAGGACTGGAACGGGAGCTACTCAGCCTCGGGTGGCCCAAATGAGTAGAGGGTGTTCGATTCCCCTTCAGCCATCCTCGAAGTGGTTTTCCGTGGTTTCCCACTTCGTCTTCGGGAAAATGCCGGGATGGTACCTTCTTCAAGGCCACGGCTGCCTCCTTCCCTCTTTCTTGCCTATCCATCCTACCCATCCCTTACCATCCCTCATGAGGCCCCTGTTCGCTTTGCAGGTGAGGCCGCCTGGGCGAGGTGCCAATCCCACCTCACCAGTTGTATCCCTTCCGATTCGATGTTCCTAGCTCTAGGACACTGCCCATAGAGGCGGTAGTGGTGAGTTCCCTCACTGAGTCCGTGGATTCCACCAACCTGGAGGGTAAACGACTAAAAATAAAATAAAAATTGGCGTGAATCTTAAATATAAAGAAAAGTATGCTCTTTAGATCGTCACGAAACTATTTCTCCTTATTCTTAATATTATTATCTATTGTGGAGTAAACATAGATTATTATTGAGGTATGAAAATATTAGTATACTTTCATGATTAGTACAAATATTCATGGTTTTGTATGGGGAAGTACAAATTTGAATGATAGAATAGAATAATTTTCCCTTCCAATATCCATTATTAACATCATCTCCGTAGATTATGCGAATAAATCGTAGTTGGAAACTCACAAGGACTGTAGTGTGAATGCAACATAATAATTCAAAAAGAATAAAAAATTCGGCCCTAGCGCGTCTCGAACCCGAGACTTATTGGACACTAAGTTGCAGCTATAGCACCCGTACACTTCTCACTTTCTAGCCTAGCTCATAGTTACGTAACTTCATGCGTATAGCTAAATGTCGAATTATTTCAGTTAAATCGTAAATACTGACAGGAATGCGTTCAATCAGTCAGTGCCCCTTCATGTATTCAACGTAACGCATCTTAATGACTGGTTTGCATTAATAATGCCAATGAACTGCAAATATTACTCTCAATCCACAACTTTCCTCCATGTTTGATTTCTTGCAGCTTAGCCAATCGGAACACGGAATGCTGCTGCGAATAACGTTATTCAAGCCTATACCGGAATTGTGCCTGTATACAAGCTTTAACGTTATAATCTGTACCATTTGTATTCTGATGGTCAATGATTGCGGTACAACACATGTGATATGTCCATAAGCAGAGGGTACTGATCAGCACAGTATCGAAACACCTAAGGTTGGATGTTATACAGTAGCTATCGTATATTCTTCGTAATATTTTAGCCTACTTTTCACATTTTGTAAAAATGAGAGAAAAGTAGACTTATGGCATCGGTCCAGGCAAATGTCTGTCTGTCCCTCCTAGACGGCTGCAGTTATTGAAACCCAATTTGGTATAAGTAAAGACCTATATTTGAATATCTCACGGGCATTTTTGAAAATTATTTTAGTGCTAGTAACTGCTGAAAATTCACAATTCACTTTTGAGCTCTATGTTGGATTTATCAGACGTTATGCATGCGAACCCTTCCAAAATTAGTACAGATAGAGATAATAACATTCCAGATATATATTTTAGGTAGCGCATATATGACAGTGGTGCAAACATGATTTTAAGCCAGCGGATAAGTCCAATGTTTAAGTGCATCTAACTTCTAACTATCAATTGGATTTTATCCGAATTTCGTATGCGCTATTGTTACTGTAACAGATATGACTATGCTCATACTTGAGAGCCAGCAGGGCTGCCAACTGCTAATGAATGCTCATTCTCTTTCTTTATCCTAATACCAATAAATATATCAGAAAGTATGCTAGCCAACACCTCTGAATGTTGCACACGTATGGTACCTAAAATCTCAGATTAACTTCGAGTAACTAATGTACATCAGTGCTGCCAACATAATTCTAAGCCTGCTGAAAATGCATGTAACTTCTATACCAACAAATGGATGTTATCCAAAATTGGCACTATTAGATAAAGTATTATTTCAGATATCGCCTCAGTAGCGTAGCGGTCAGCATGGTTAGCTGCCGCCCCGGAGGTCCTGGGTTTGATTCCCGGCTCTGCCACGAAATTTGAAAAGTGGTACGAGGACTGGAACGGGAGCTACTCAGCCTCGGGTGGCCCAAATGAGTAGAGGGTGTTCGATTCCCCTTCAGCCATCCTCGAAGTGGTTTTCCGTGGTTTCCCACTTCGTCTTCGGGAAAATGCCGGGATGGTACCTTCTTCAAGGCCACGGCTGCCTCCTTCCCTCTTCCTTGCCTATCCATCCTACCCATCCCTTACCATCCCTCATGAGGCCCCTGTTCGCTTTGCAGGTGAGGCCGCCTGGGCGAGGTGCCAATCCCACCTCACCAGTTGTATCCCTTCCGATTCGATGTTCCTAGCTCTAGGACACTGCCCATAGAGGCGGTAGTGGTGAGTTCCCTCACTGAGTCCGTGGATTCCACCAACCTGGAGGGTAAACGACTAAAAATAAAATAAAAATTGGCGTGAATCTTAAATATAAAGAAAAGTATGCTCTTTAGATCGTCACGAAACTATTTCTCCTTATTCTTAATATTATTATCTATTGTGGAGTAAACATAGACTATTATTGAGGTATGAAAATATTAGTATACTTTCATGAATAGTACAAATATTCATGGTTTTGTATGGGGAAGTACAAATTTGAATGATAGAATAGAATAATTTTCCCTTCCAATATCCATTATTAACATCATCTCCGTAGATTATGCGAATAAATCGTAGTTGGAAACTCACAAGGAATGTAGTGTGAATGCAACATAATAATTCAAAAAGAATAAAAAATTTGGCCCTAGCGCGTCTCGAACCCGAGACTCATTGGACACTAAGTTGCAGCTATAGCACCCGTACACTTCTCACTTTGTAGCCTAGCTCATAGTTACGTAACTTCATGCGTATAGCTAAATGTCGAATTATTTCAGTTAAATCGTAAATACTGACAGGAATGCGTTCAATCAGTCAGTGCCCCTTCATGTATTCAACGTAACGCATCTTAATGACTGGTTTGCATTAATAATGCCAATGAACTGCAAATATTACTCTCAATCCACAACTTTCCTCCATGTTTGATTTCTTGCAGCTTAGCCAATCGGAACACGGAATGCTGCTGCGAATAACGTTATTCAAGCCTATACCGGAATTGTGCCTGTATACAAGCTTTAACGTTATAATCTGTACCATTTGTATTCTGATGGTCAATGATTGCGGTACAACACATGTGATATGTCCATAAGCAGAGGGTACTGATCAGCACAGTATCGAAACACCTAAGGTTGGATGTTATACAGTAGCTATCGTATATTCTTCGTAATATTTTAGCCTACTTTTCACATTTTGTAAAAATGAGGGAAAAGTAGACTTATGGCATCGGTCCAGGCAAATGTCTGTCTGTCCCTCCTAGACGGCTGCAGTTATTGAAACCCAATTTGGTATAAGTAAAGACCTATATTTGAATATCTCACGGGCATTTTTGAAAATTATTTTAGTGCTAGTAACTGCTGAAAATTCACAATTCACTTTTGAGCTCTATGTTGGATTTATCAGACGTTATGCATGCGAACCCTTCCAAAATTAGTACAGATAGAGATAATAACATTCCAGATATATTTTTTAGGTAGCGCATATATGACAGTGGTGCAAACATGATTTTAAGCCAGCGGATAAGTCCAATGTTTAAGTGCATCTAACTTCTAACTATCAATTGGATTTTATCCGAATTTCGTATGCGCTATTGTTACTGTAACAGATATGACTATGCTCATACTTGAGAGCCAGCAGGGCTGCCAACTTCTAATGAATGCTCATTCTCTTTCTTTATCCTAATACATATATATAATAAAGTATGCAAGCCAACAGCTCTAAATTTTGCACACGTATGATACCTGAAATTTCAGATTAATTTCGAGTAACTAATGTACGTCAGTGCTGCCAACATAATTCTAAGCCTGCTGAAAATGCATGTAACTTCTATACCAACAAATGGATGTTATCCAAAATTGGCACTATAAAATATAGTATTATTTCAGATTAATTCTGAGCACACGTGCATGACTTTGTTGCCAATATGATTCTACATACACTGGTAGATCCAATATTTCATAACATGCAACGTCCATACTATCCATTGGACTTCAACCGAATGTTATATGTGCATTATGTACCTTAAGAGATGGAACTAAGGATATATTCAGAGTCACCTAGGCTACCAACTGTAGTGCTGTATTAGAATATTTCAGGTATATTCCAATCTAATTAGAAATGTTAGTAGGCCTATTACCTATTAAATTTTGTCATGGGAAAAGGCACCTACTTTATTATTGCAATGTGCTCAAATATTTCATATGACCCTTCTTTGTATAATGTGACTAATCCCACACAACGTCGCTCTTTCTACATCACATTTAGTAACAACGTTATGGCCCTCTGTTCGAGCTGTTTCCTTAATAACGTTCTTGACGGAATATACATAATTTCTTGTCATTAAGATTGGATTTGATTAATAATAAACAAGAAATGGGAATAACATTAATTTGTAGAACTCAATTTTAGCCGTCTTTTAAACAACGTTATCGTCGGTAGTACTCACAATTTTGTTCCTTAAAGATTGGGTAAGACAAATAACGAAAACCGGCGAATAACGTTTTTATGAGGAACTTCCTTTACCCGCCTTTCGAATAACGTTATTGTCAGCAGTTCGTTCAATTTCGTTCTTCGACATCAGGTTGAACTAATAACGAAATGATGCCAATAACGTTATTCAGTTATTCACTATGTGAGCCACCCTCCCAATAACGTTATTGGTAGGGACCGGAATAATAGCGTTCTTCAATTCGGTTATTGAATATAACGTTATTGTGATAGTATATGATAAATACGGTATTCTTGTGGAAACGAAGTAATTCGTTCTGCAACGCATTTACCTAAATGCACTCATGGAGTTTTCCGGTACATTCCCTAATTACGTTACGTTATGGTTACGGTTAAGTTATCTAGCCCTGCTATAAAGGCAATAATTAAGACACGAGTTTTATAATTTCCATACGAGTGTCTTAATTACCATTATAGGCGAGTTGCATACAACTGTTAATTTTCGACGATTATTATAACTTTATTATATGTTTTAACATAAATATTCATAAATATCTGTTGAGATCCAGTCACTAGAATTTTGTGATCAGAGTGCAAGCACTGGGTAGGATATCTCTGTTTTCCAAGTGCTCTGACCGACCGACGCATGCGGTCTGTGTGCTTGGCAATTTTTACAGCCTGCCGATGTGCATCTGCATTCAGTCAAACTGTCACTGAAGTCGTTTGAAATTGGAGTTGGGGATATTAAGGTATATACATTGCTATTTCTAGTCTCATATTCGCCAGTTTATTTACGCGAACATATGCACGGTGCACTTTCGGTAATTTATATAGACATGTTGGATTTTGAGCGCATGCGCGAAGGTATCCTTACCGAATTGGTCACACAACTGTTTCTTGAGCTCTGATTGGTGGGAGAAACTGTTTCATAATGAAAAATAGTGTTATAATGAGCCTCATTATGATACAGTTTTCTGACAAATAACGTTTACATTTCGACATTGTCGAAATCAATTATATTATTTCTTAATATAATCGGCCATCGTGCGAGTTAATCTCATGAATTGGATCAAACAAGGAATGGACCTCATTACGTTTAAAGAAAGCTGGCTTAGTTCTTCATGGAACTTCTTGTTTCCATTGTAAAAGCTTTTAGTCCGAATTTATTTTATCCTAGTTAGTTCCATTAGTGCTGCTAAGTCCTCATCCATTACGAAGATAGAGTGTGACGTTTAATTTGGGCTCACTTCCACTGTTGATCTCCTACCATTTCAGCTCGTTTACTGGAGCAACAGGTTAAACGAGGAAAATGAGAGAGACAAAGGCATATGAAAATCAACACCTCATCCTTCATAGCCTTCATTGTGACATATTAGGGTGAATGTTCTGCAGAGGCTGAGCTAAAGTAGAGGCATGGTGGCGCAGCGGTCAAGCAGTTGGCCTCTCACCAAGGTGGACCGAGTTC